>MU223086.1:104517-144494 GCA_018584345.1 Thuja plicata
TATGCAAGAGCATAAAACTAATTTAATATGCAAGATCTAGTCTCTAAGAAAAAAAGGCAAAGCATCTAACACCAAAAAGAAAGAGTTGTCTATCACGGGTTCACCAAAATGTAACATAAAAAATGTGAAATGGTTTTATATAGAATATGTGTTACATTTGAATTATTTTGTTTTTTATTGTTATGGGGGTAAATGAGATACTCGCCTTCTATCCTTAGATATGCAAATGAAAGATCCAAGTTGATTAACCCCAAAAAGGAAGGATCAATGCATAAGTGAATCAATCATTTGGAAATAAGAAAGAAGGAAGATCTAAGTACCCGGTTTATGGATTTGATTGATTAATTGGAAATGTATTTTAGATTTAGATAGATTGAAAACCTTAATTGAATTGAATAGGAGAAATGCACTAACCTTGAAATATTGCAGATCAAAAATGTCATTTTCTAAAGCCTATGTTGAGTTTATGGAAAATCTGAGACCAGATCTGGAATAGAAATGCAGAGATGGACAAAACCCAGAAATCTTTTTATATTTTGAGACAGTTCTGATTTGTACTCTCAAGTCAATGTCACCATTTTCTAGAATTTCTGATTGTGCCCTAGGTCATAATCGACCTAAAAATTCTCTGATTGAAATTTTGCTTTCAGATCCCAAAAGTTTTCCGAAAAGGGTATCCAAATCTCCATCCCGATCTGTTGTTCCGAACCTGTTCCTGCAAGAAAAAGGTGTTTATTTATTGGGGGAGGGGTTTGACTTAGTCAAACCTTGATTTAGGAATTAACCTTGAAATCAATAATTGAAATAAAGAATGCTTGCAAGTAGTAGAAGTAAATCCAATAATGAAGCTATGATATTCAAATAGATATGCAATTGTATTTCAAATGTAAACAAGTATGTGAATATGAAAGCTTGGAATCAATTAGAAACCATAAACCTCCATGATTGTATGCTTGGAATCCACCTTGAAGGGAGAATGAATGATTCTTGAGGATGTACAAAGGATCTTGAAGGAAGATTATACCACCATGATGGCTAGATCTAAGGTTTGAGTGATGAATCTTGAATGCTTGAACCAAATCCCTTCAAAGGCTTGAAATCTTGAATCATTGATCTTTAATGGAGAACTTGAATGCTTGAGAGGAAGACTTGAATACTTTGAAAGCTTGAAAACATGTAGAGAAATGGATTCTTGAAATTTTTTCTTGATGACCTCTTGCTTGATTTCACTTATTTGATGGATCTTGTGGTAAGAATTAATGCTTAGAGAAAATGAGAGAGAAAGGCTTCCTTTTATATGAAACTAGGGCACAATATTCTAGAGAGGCCGACATAGCAGAATTAAATTCCAATTAAACCCATGCCCCTAGAAGAGGACCTATATTAAATATAATTTAAGATTTGTCACTTCTGAACCTCAAAACAGTCGACCCGGAAGCGGGAGATGAATTTTTTATGACCTCCGGCAGCCGACTGGCTTCAAGATTTAAAAGGGGGACCCAGGTCAAGGTCGAGGTCATCCTTGACCTAGGTCAAGGTTGAGGTTGACCTTGACCCAGGGGGTCAGGACCCCTGGAAAACATGCCAGATGGAATGGGAGGTGTCTAGAGAGGCCCAATCAGGGTCCTAAACAGACACAAAAGTAAGAGAAGATGCAGAAATGAGGGGACAATATGATGGTGGTAAAAAACATCCCCTTATGAGGGCTAAACATTCTTAACATGGAAGTGATTCCATTTTAAGATGATACACATTGTTATTAAGGAAGAGTCAGACAATGAAGATAACAAAAAGAAAACACTATACTCTTATATTAGCAAGAATGACGCTTAAATAATTGACAGTGGTTGTTCTCATCACATGACTAGTGATAAAACCAAATTTGAACATCTTGAGCACTATGATGGTGGGAGTGTCAATTTTAGGAATGATGAACCTTTCTATGTGAAAGGTAAAGGTTGTATTTCTCTAACAGAAGGAATCAAATGTGATAATGCTTATTGGGTTTAAGGACTAAGGCGTAATCTACTAAGTGTGGCACAGGTGAATAACATTGGTTTCAAGGTAGAATTCATGAATGGTAAGGCCAATCTCCTGGATGGTAAGGGAAACCTAGTTGGAACTGGCAGGCAAACAAAAGGTAATCTATTCTATCTTGATCTCACTGAAAGTTCATGTTTTATTGCACAAGTAGAAGAAATTTGGTTATGGAATAAAAGATTATGTCATGTGAAATTTGATAACCTGGTCAACATAAGCAAGAGAAAAAGAGTAAGAGGTATTCATATTCTAAAGAAACCTAAATTGAAAATATGCAAACAATGTCTAATTGGGAAGATGGGTAAGACTAGTTTCAAGAGCAAGAATTACAATACTGAAGAAGTCTTGGAGTTAGTGCATACTGATTTGTGTGGACCAATCGGAACAACAAGTTACACAAGTGAGAAGTATTTCATTCTATTTTTTGATGATCATTCTAGAATGATGACTGTTATGTTCCTCAAAGAAAAATCAGAAGCTTTTCAGAAGTTTAAGTGGTACCTTGCCGGAGTTGAAAAGAAAATAGGAAAGAAACTTATATGCTTAAGATCTGACAGAGCAGGTGAATTCATTTCTAATGAGTTCAATGAATTCTGCAATGAAAGAGGAATCAAGAGACAAGTATCTTCCCTAGGTACACCTCAATAGAATGGGATAGCAGAAAAAGGAAACAAGTCTATTATGGATTGTGCAAGAACCTTGATGATTGAAAATAATCTTACTACCAAATACTGGAAGGAAGTCATCAAGACTGCAATTCACACCTTGAACATAGTTCAATTGAAGAAAGGTATTGAGGAGACACCTTTTGAATTATGGTATGGCTGTAAACCCAATGTTCATTATTTAAAAGTATTTGGAAGTAAATGTTACATCTTGAAGGAAGAAAGAAATGAAAAATTTGATGTAAAAGGTGATGAAGGTATATTCCTAGGCTACTTTTGTAAAAGCAAATCATATAAATGTTTGAGCCTTGCTACTCATAAAGTCATAGAAAGTGTACATGTAAAGATTGATGAGTTTGTAGAGAGAAGTGAAGAACAGAGCAGTAAAGAGCCAGAGGACTACAAATTTTTTGTGTATTATGAACCTAATACTATACCTAAGATACATGCAATGGTGATTGGACATCAATCTTGTCAACCATTGAATTCATCAGCACAAATCTTGTTGCAACCTGTGCAACCCAGGCTGCTAACTGAAGAAACTGAGTCCCAGACTAAAGAAACTGAGTCACAGATAGAGGGAACTAAGTCGTAGACAGAGGCACCCGAGTCTCAGACAGAGGCGCCTGAGTCTCATACAGTGGAACCCAAGTACCAGTTGGAAGAGCATAACATAACTTTTGAGCATGGTGAACCAAGTGGATCAAGCCCAGAATCAAAGAGGAAGGAACCTGTACTTGCAAAATATGTCAGAAGGCATCATGCACCTGAAAAGATAATTGGAGACTAGACAAAAGGTGTAATGACAAGGAACAAAATTAAAGGTACATGTTTTCTTAGTGAAATTGAACCTAGATCTATTAAAGATGCATTGAATGATGAAAGATGGATAGAAGCCATGAATGAAGAGATTGAGCAGATAGAAAAGAACAAAACCTAAACTCTTGTACCTAGACCAAAAGACAAGAATGTGATTGGTACTAAGTGGTTTACCAGAAACAAGATGAATGAAAAAGGTGAAGTTTCCATAAACAAAGCACGATTAGTATGTAAAGGATATGCTCAAGAAGAGGGTATTGATTATAGAGAAACTTTTTCTCCTATTGCAATACTTGAAGGAGTCAGAAATCTTCTGGCATATGTTGCACATAAAGGATACAAGGTATATCAAATGGATGTAAAATCTGCATTCCTGAATGGAATTCTTGAAGAGGAAGTCTATATTGAGCAACCCAAAGGTTTTGTTTATCCTAACAAAAGGAATATGATTTTCAAATTGCACAAAGACTTGTATGGAGTGAAGCAAGCTCCTAGAACCTAGTATGAAATATTGCATGGTTACCTAGTAAGTATTGGATTTCAGAGAACTAATGACAATAGTAGCTTGTACATCAAAGAAGGACCTTAGAACAATATACTATTAGCTGAGATATTTGTTGATGATATACTATTTACTGAATATGATGATTTATGCAAAACATTTTCTGAAGCTTTGAGTAAGGAATTTGAGATGTCTATGTTTGGTGAAATCAAATTCTTTGTTGGTTTACAAGTTTATCAGATGAATGATGGTATCTACATCACTCAGTCTAAATACATCTAAGAGATACTAAATAAATTTGGAATGGAAGACTCCAAACCAGTTGGAACACATATGCCTACTGGACATAAGTTGTTTAAAGACGATGATTCAAAGGAAGTAAATTAGACTACTTACAGATCCGTGATTGGTAAACTTCAATATGTTGTTCACACTATACCTGATATTGCATTAGCAGTTGGTATTGTTGCAAGGTTTTCAGCTAATCCTAGAGAGAATCATTTGATGGCTATCAAAAGGATTTTGAGATATCTTAAGGGTACTGAAGGGTATGGATTATGGTATAAGAAAGGAGGAAAATTTGATTTGAAGACTTTTACTGATGCTGATTGGGCATGAAGGGTTGATGACAGAAAGAGCACAAGTGGTGGAGCATTATACCTTGGTAAGAGATTAGTCTCTTGGACTAGTAAGAAACAAAATTGCATTTCTTAGTCTACAATAGAGGCAAAGTATGTTTCTACAATAGTAAATTATTCAAATATCATATGGTTCAAACAAATATTGTCAGGTATGAAGGAGGAAATCAAAGAACCAGTTATTATCTACTGTGACAACACTTGTGAAATTAACATTTCAAAGAACCCTATGATACATACTAAGACTAAACATATTGCAATAAAGTATCATTCTTGAGAGAATTGGTTCAGGACAAGGAAGTAAGGTTGAAATATGTGAATACTAAAGAACAAATTGCAGACATATTAAAAAACCGTTACCTAAGGATACATTCTTGTATCTTAGAGGAAAGCTAGGGGTGATTCCCCTCAATGAGGCTCACAAATGGACAGATCAGTGATGCATCAACCGAGCTACATAACAGATTTAACATGTTGATGCAGATTGTCAGAGCTTATTGCATATGAATTAGTAAAAACAAGTACATTACAACTTCATTGGATATGTATTGGATGGTGTCTTTGGCATTGGTTGTCAAATAGGGAGATTTATTGATGTAATGCCAAAATAAATTATTAAGGGAAAATATTATTGAGGACAGAGGGAGAAAATTTTATCAGAAACAAAGATTAATGTAAGAGGGAGAAATTTGTATTTCAGTGATTATGAGGACAAAGGGAGTTTTCTGGATGAGGATCATAATGAAGCTAAGGACATTAATAAAATTTTATCCTTGTTAATGTTGCTCTATAATTATTTGTATTATGACATGTTGTGTGCCATCAATGCCAAAGAGGGAGATTGTTGATGACAATTATTCAATTGTGTATTGTCATTGATGTTTACACAAATGTCTAATCCTATATGAGCACAGTCAATGTATGCCAAGTTCTCTAAGGCATTGAAGAAGACCAAAGTGATTTTTAGTTCTAACCAAGTTCACTCAGGGATTATAGTTTTGGTCAGGCATTAAAGGATTTCAGTATTAACCAAGTTATGCTTTTACTGTCAGCCGACTAACAACAATTTACATTTTATGGTTAATTGGTTATATGCAGCCGACAGGCTTAAGTTTTATTATTTATTTGAAATTTTATTCAAGAAAACTTGACAAGTCTTATCATATATATATAAGGTCAAGTGTGGATTGAATGTGTGTAAATGAGTAAGATTATGATATGAAGAGCGAAGGTGAAATCAGATGGTATTATGATTAAGGACAAAAAATGCAGAGTTGCAATAGAATATTCAGTCAGTAAGGATCAATATTTAAAGCCAGACATAGAGATCTGAATTAGAAAAGACAGTTGCTTTTTCAAACAAGTCAATCCCTTGTTACTCTCTAAAAATTGTAGCAGTGAACCAAAATCTCTTAACAGAGTAGACTTGACAGTCTTTTGTAAATCCTCTCACAAGGTGACATTTCTACATTGAAGTGTTTGAAGACCTCTCACAAGGCCAATCCTTACAGGGTGATTGAATCCTCTAACAGGGTCACACCTAACAGTGTGTATTGTATCCTTTAATAGGGTTGGCTCCTAATAGGGCTCACTTTAGAAGAGTGAAAAATAGTAACTAGTTGCAATTGGTGGTTTTTCCCATATTGGGTTTCCACGTTAAATCTTGGTGTTATTTGTTTAAATGTTATTTTCTTTATGCTTTATGTTTCTACAATTAATTACTAAAGGATAATCACAGTAAATATCTTAAGATTTTCTATGTTAACCGAGTGACAGTAGAATATCTGTGTTAACCGAGCAACAATGATAAGTTTGTTCAAGACATATAAGGGACTTGGATTTGTTTTTGTGGTAACTGATTCACCCCTCCCCTCTTAGTTACTCAAATCATTTACAACAAATGCAACTGATTTAAAATTGTTCAGAATTTTCCATCTGGAGTTGGTTGCCTTGGTCTGCTAATGTATGATATGTTGCCTTTGTCTGTTTTGTTCAAAATGTTGGGAAGAACTGCCACTTGTTGTTTCTTACACAACATCATCCTATTCTTGGTTGGTTGAATTGTATTTCTCTTTCCAAGAGGTGAACACCTCATCACTCGGCTAAGGGAAATTGATGACTTCATCCTTTTTATTGTTCAACTCATCCCAAATGACCTTTGCCTTCTCAATTTCCTCCTATTTTGTTAAAATATTCCTTCAAAGGCCCATTCCTGAGGTAATTTCTTTGAGCTCCATATACTTCTTTGAAAATATCAATATCAATATTTTCCATTTGGACAAAGGGATCATACAATGTGAACACCTCCCTTATCTCTTCAGTTGTGATGCTCACCAGTATATTTCCATGTATATCCCTAAAAACCCTAGTAACAGTGTCATATGTATTGGCAATTTTGATCAATAAATATGTATCCATGAAAACACTAGGGAATATTAAATTTCCCATATGGAATTGCCATATATTTTTTTCTGTAGTGAAAGAATTTCTCTGACTAAAAGGCAGCTTAAACAGATCTAAACCGGTCACACTAGTCTTGGCATCTCGTGCCCATCTATCCCTATCATACAAATCCTCTCCAGCTTTCAAACGAGAATGTACTGGCACTAACTGTTTGAGTTTAGTTGCATCATTTTTGGATTCTTTGAATTTTTTTAAAAGATCATCACACACATTTCTCTCCAGGTAATCTATTTTTCCAGTGAAATATCTTCTAGGAGCCATTTCTGAATTAGGGTTTCTCAATTAACAGTATCAGATTTTACACAAAATCTACTTCCTTCTCAGAACTCAAAACCCTACAACAATTATAAATCACAATGCTCAAGAATATAATCACATAATAACTTGCCCGTTCTGCAAAATTGTAACACAAACTAAAAATAATGCAACCTCAGCTCTGCTTCAACCATGTTTGAACTTTCTTGGCCCAACGGTTCAAGGAAACCATTTTAACATAGAGAACAAATTTAAATTAGGGTCATAGATTTCAACAATCTCTCATCTATCATGCTTCTATAAACAATTCATGAAAACCACTATTCACTTTGGACACGCGTCAGCCAGACTTAATGGATTATACGTTAGATCTTATGCATCTCCACTATAAGTCTTTAATCGAACCGTCAGATCTTCTTAACTTGACCACAAGTTACTTTACCCAATAATTCAATGAAAACATGTATAACTTTACGGATAGGACATGCATCAACCAGACTTAATGGTTTATACATTAGATAAACCACATATTTTCTTTAAGTCTTTAATTCGGTCATCAGATCAACTACAAACTGCATCACATTTAACTTCTCTTTACTATTGTGCTGGGCCCGCCGACTGCCAAATGTCACTCAGACTTAATGGCTTATACATTAGATTCAGATCATCTCATCATCAAGTTTTTAAGTTAGGCATTGGATCAAACTTCAAATGATTTCCTTTTAATTCCTTCCTTATGACTTCAAATCGGACCCACTGAGACACGTGGCGCAATGACTTAATGGATTGATTGTTAGATCTCGTGCATATCTGCTATAAGTCTTTAAGTCAACCATTGGATTGATTGGAACTTGTTAGCACTTTAATATTTGGTTAACTTTATGCAAATAGGGCCCACATCATCAAAAGGACATATGTCACCATGACTTAATGGCTTGAAAGATATATCAACTGCATCTTTGGGTTAAGCCATTACGTTGTTCGTCTGATCATAAAGAAAATTCCTGCACTTTATTAAAGCCTTTATCATAGGTTGGGCCCACCAAATACACGTATTACCATGGCTTAATGGATTACTAGGTAGATCGACTGCATCTTGGAATTAAGCCATTACGTTGTCTGTTGGATTAAAAGGAATCTAGATGCACTTTATCCACAAGACTTTTTAAAAAACTCGGGCCCGCCAAAGATACGTGGCACCTAGACTTAATCGCTTAAAGGATAGATAGACTGCATCTTGGAATTAAGCCTTTACGCCATCTGTTGGATTTAAAATAAATTGCTTGACAAATGATCATTAAAATAAAAGGCTTGCGGGTATCCAGACTTAGGGTAAAATAAAATAAAATTAAAATGTCAAGTCTATAGGATAATAAAAACATGGCCCCGCCTGATGTCTAAATGGACACATGAGTTTTTAAGACTTTAAGTGGAAGGGTAAAGTAACTTAAAATTAGAAACCGCCCTAGCAACTTAGGATTTTAAACCAATTAATCCAAAATTGAAAACCAAAACAAGGGTTTTGAATCACAGAGAACCTGAATTGAAGCTTTTAAACACATGATTTAAAAGGTTTGAAATTTTTTTTTGTATAGACCTAACAATGGTTGTAATTGGGGATGAATACCTCCTATAGGTATTGCAAGAATCCAGAATCTCAAGGGAGAGCAGACCAAACTAATCGAAAGAAAACTAACCTCCTCACACAATAGAAACTGAACTAATCTAGGAACATAAAACAACTAACTACAGAAATCCCACTATATAAAACCTATTGTTCATGGAAAAAGAGACTTCAAGAGAAGTATAATTTCAAAAACTGTCCATGAAATAGCAATTCTTTAATGTTTCCTGTTAAATCCTTCAATAAATATGAATTTTGTCTATACCTTTCATGGATGATATATGGCCCTAGCCAAATTGGATAAAATTTCCCATGTTTCCCCTTATCCTCCAATCTGACATTCCACATTAGTACAGAATCTCCAACATCAAAGTGGCTAGGCTTAGATCTCATGTCATACAAGTTCTTGATTTGCAATTGGAGTTTGGCATTGTTTGCAGAAGCTTCTCTCGTAGTCTCATCCAACTCAATTAAATCATTAATTCTTAATTGCATTTCACTATCAATATCCTCATCATATAACTTCACAAACTTGTACATTTTCATCAAATTATTTTGAGGCATTCTAGCCTATATTCCACATACTAGGTCAAAAGGAGCACATCCTATTGCCTTCTTTCTAGTCACTCTATCTGCCTAGATAGCCATTGTCAACTTTGAGTCCCATGCTTTCTGATTTTTGTCTAGGACTGTTTTGATGATCTTAAGCATGCTTTTATTGGTAGATTCTTCTTGACCATCTCCTTGTGGGTGGTAAGGTGAAGAGTAGGATGTCTGAATACCATATTCTGCACAAAAAATGATATATTCTTCACACCTAAAACACATGGCACTGTCTGTTACTATACTTTCTAAACAACCAAATCTTGTGACAATAGGCTTCAAAAAAAAGTCTATCACTACTCTACTCATTTCCTTTTTGGTGGGAATTTCTTCAACCCACTTAGTAAAGTAGTCAGTTGCCACTATTATCTAGGAATGCCCCCCACTAGATTTATTTGCTATCTCTGCAATAAAATCAATAATCATTGAAAAGGGGCTTGTACTTCTACTAGTGTTGAAGGTATATTACCAGAGAATTTTAATTTACCTGAAAATGTTTGGCAGGAGTCACATCTTTTGACTAGTTGATGAGCATCTTTAAAAATGATAGGCCACCAAAATATTTCTCTCAGAATCTTGTGTGCAATGGTCTTTTCCATGTAATGGCCACCACATACTCCACTGTGTAATTCATGCAAAATTATGTCTACTTTTTGTTCATCAACACATTTCAGTAGAATCCCTTCATGACTTCTCCACCACAACTCATCTCTGATCAAAACAAAATGGATAGCTTGCAACTTCAATGTTCTCTTTTTATTCTCATCCAAGCCTGGAGGATAATTCATTCTCTATAAATAATAAATAATATTTTTGTACCAATCACAATGGTCCAGACTGCATATAAAAGGCCTTTGTTCTTCCTCTAAGGCATTTACATGATTCACATCTAAATTTGTATTAGCCACCAACTTGGCTAATCCCATCCCTCTAACCAAATTTGTGATTTGTATTTCAATATTAAACTCCTTGATCCTATTGATCCATTTGCATCTCTTTCTAGAGACTTCTTGTTGTGACACGATGTCCTTTACTACTGCTGAAGGAACATAAGAAATGACTATAGCACCTTCCAGATAACATCTAAAATATTTAACAGCTCTCACCAGTGCATAATCCTTCTTCTCATTTATTTCATATTTAAGTTCTACAGCATGTAAGGATTTACTAAAAAAACCAATAGGTTGTTCAAACCCTTCCTCATTTTTCTGCAGCAAAACAACACCAATAGTATGGCATGATTCAAATGAAAATATATTCACAGGATTTGAATAATTAGTAGTTCTTAAGAGAGGGGCATCCTTGATAGCCTTCTTTATGTCTTGGAAAGCTTGGGTGGCTTCTCCATCCCACTCCATCTTAGCATCTTTCTTCACCATCTTGGAAATTGGCCAACTTTTCTTAGGAAAATTTGTAACAAAATGCCTGAGAAATTTCACTTGACCAAAGAAAGATTGAATAACTTTTACATTTTTTGGGAGTGACTCCTTATCAATAGAAGCTAACCTTTCAGGATCAATTTATACCACTTCTTTTGAGACAATGTGTCCTAATAACTTACCCTTTGTCAATCCAAAAGTACATTTTTTAGGATTCAAAGAAATCCAAAATTCAAGAGCTCTCTCAAAAAAATTTCTCTAGATATTCACAATGTTGTTCCTCCTTAGAATATGGTGTGAGGTCATCCTGATAAACATCCAATTTTTTTTGCAAGAAATATGAGAAAACAACATCCATAGCTCTCTGAAAAGTGGCCCCAACATTTATCAGGCCAAAGGGCATTCTAACATAAACATATGTCCCCCATGGAGTAGTGAATGCATTCTTGAACTGCTCTGACTCTTTAACCATTATCTGGTTATATCCAAAGAATCCATCGATCATGGACATCAACTCACAGCCAGTAACCCTCTGCTGAATATTTTACATATTTGGGAGAGCATAATTATCTTTGAGGGATGATACATTTAAATTCCTAAAATCCACACATAGCCTAGTATCTCCATTCTTTTTTTTCTAACAGGGACTGAATTTGAAACCCAAGAAGAATGTTTGATTGGTTTAATGATCCATGCATCCTTCAAATTCATTGTTTCTATTCCATTTTGGGTCTCAATGTTGGATTTATAGGTCTTTGCTTATTTCTAAAAGGTGATAGGAATAACAGTCCACAAGACAAATGAGAGAGGGGGTGAATCAATTGTGATCTAGATTATTAAACTTTAAACTTTATAAACCAAATCTGCAAATGTAAATGATAACACAGTAAATGCCAACACCATAACACAATATTTGTTGTCGAGGAAACCCTGTTAAAGGTAAAACCACGGTGGGAATTAACACCCGCAAATAATGTACTGAGAGTATAGTATCCATGTTAAAATATTTATCCTTGTTAGGAGCTTGTTACAACATTACAGTACATAGTCCCTATTAGGAGACAGACCCTGTCAAGAGTCAAAATAAATAGTAGGCTCATTGCCAAGGCACACTGCCCAAAGAAGGTTAAATCCACCCTCAAGGATTTACAATCTGAACAAGTGTATAAAGCAAATACACAATCCAGTGAATTGTCTGATAGCAACTATCTTTGCTTGGTTAGTTCTAATGAAGTACTCTTCTCATAAACTTTGCTCTACATCCAGCAGCCAAACAAGCCTCGTAGCTATCACTTCTTATTTCCCTTTTAATATTTGTCACATCTTTTCAAAAGAAAAGATCACTCATATATACCCTCTTACAATAATTCATTAGGTCATCTAGTTAAGCTTTCCTAATACATAAATAATTAATTAGGTCGGCCAATTAAGGATTTCCAATATACAAATAGTTATTTAATCCCTTGATACGATACACACAGTACCTATAACAAGTAAACATCATTTACAATCCATCAATTATGCTTCCAGATCCACAATCCACGCTCACAATTTATTTTACACGCTACATGTCTGAAGTCAGCCAACAAATAGGTCTCCTTTAGAATACACGCCACATCTGACGTCACCAGTACCCAAACCACAATCAAAATCAACCCATTATTTCAACATATTTTGATTGTCTACCCATAATCTTGCATCATATGAAATATCTTTGCCAAAAAGACATACCTAAAACATAGAGACTTGAGCTGTCCAGAATCACAGTTACAGTCCAGAAACTAGTCTTCACCAAATCAACTGTAACATCTTCAATATGCAACATAAAGCCAAGCAACCTTAGGAATAAGGTCAACACACATGCTTCTACATAAATCCAACTTCAATCATTCTGAATCATTTGTACAGTGTCTATACACTTCTGCCAGTCTGTCCTCTCCACATAAATATATGTTGACATTAGTGACAAAACATGAATATCAACAACATGATCAGTAACCAAAAGTGATATCATCCAACAATATCCCCCTTTGGAATTAATGGAAACATATGGAAAAATCTATATGCATCATCCCAAAAGTACTCTTTCTCAATACAATCTTCTCAATATCCTCAACACAAATCTCTCAAAATAGTAGGGATTTTCACATAGATTCCTTCCCCCTTTGGAAGCAATGGAAAAGGGTGCCATAACTCATCTACATTCTTCTGTAAGGTTTAGCTTTTTCAAATCTTCATGTCCATCAACTAGGTGCAAGATCACCCAAATGTACTCCATAATGTTCTCTTGTGATCACTCCCCCTAAGGAGTAGATCCATACATCAAGTCCAAAGAATGATATAGCTTTGAGATCCACTGGACTGATGCACATCTGTATCATTTAATTACCACTGGGAGGGGTCACCACCCCAAGCATTCCTATGAGATATTCAAAAGAATCTTTTGGCAAAGGTTTAGTAAATATATCTGCTATATGTTCCTTTTTGCTAATACACTCCAGTTTAATCTCTTTACCTACTACCTTCTCCCTCAAGAAATGATACTTGATAGAAATATGTTTAGTCTTTGAATGCATTACAGGATTCTTTGACATATTCACTATGCTAGTGTTATCATAATGGTTAACCACTGGTTCTTTAAAAATTATTCCAATGTTCTTCAGCATTTGTTTCATCCAAATAACTTGTGTATAGTTTAGTGCAGCAGCAACATACTCTGACTCAATAGTAGATTTAGCGATACAGTTTTGCTTCTTGCTCAACCAAGAAACCAATCTTTTTCCAAGGAAAAATGCACCACCACTTTTACTCTTCCTGACATCCACGCTACCTTTCCAATCAACATCAGTATAAGCCTGCAAAGTAAAATATTCTGATTTTTCATACCATAATCCATATTCTATTGTCCCTTTCAAATATCTAAAAATCCTTTTTATAGTAGAAAAATGTGTCTCTTTAGGATCTTCCTGATAGCTAGCCACAATTCGAACTGCATTGGTAATATCTGGTCTAGTGTGAGTTAGATATTGTAGATCTCCAATCATTGATATGTACTTTTTCTGAACAACACTTTGAGTCTCATCATTATTAGTTAGTTTGTTTCCAGTCACCATAGGTGTCCCAATAGGTTTACAATCTTCTGTTCCAAACTTTTTCAACATTTCCTTAAGATACTTGGTCTGAGATATAAAAATGCCATTCTTACTCTGATTAATTTTCAAACCAAGAAAAAATTTCATCTCACCAATCATAGACATCTCAAATTCATTTTCCATTTATTTAGAAAACTTCTTACTCATCTTATCATTTCCTCCAAAAATGATATCATTAACAAAAACTTCTACAATTAAGATTCCATCTTCATCAGTTCTCAAATATAAATTACTATCTGCATTACCTTTTCAAAAACCAAGATGAAGTAGATATTTGTCCAGTCTTGCATACCATGCTCTTGGTGCCTATTTCAGTCCATATAGTGCCTTATTCAATTAGCAAACCATGTTTTCATCATCTTTCAAAGGAAAACCATTAGGTTTCTCAATGTAAACTTGTTCTTCTAGATCACCATTCAATAATGTTGACTTCACATCCATCTGATAAACCTTAAAGTCTTTATGAGCAGCATAAGCAAGAAATAATCTCACAACTTCCAATCTAGCAATAAGATCAATTTTTTCTTCATAGTCTATGCCTTCTTGTTGTGAGTAGCCTTTACATACAAGTCTTTCTTTGTTTCTTACCACTATTCCTTCCTCATCCATCTTATTTCTGAAAACCCATTTAGTACCAATCACATTTTTGTTCTTAGGTATTGGAACCAATTTCCAAGTATTGTTTTTCTTTATCTGTTAAAGTTCTTCTTCCCATAGCTTTAGTCCAAGATTCATCTCTACATGCTTCATTTGTATTCTTTAGTTCAACTTGAGAAATCAAACAAATCTCATCTCTAGCTCTAGATCTAGTCATCATGCCTTTTCTTCCATCACCAATAATTTGATCTTTAGGATGGTTCTTCTTAACATACCTTGGTGTCTTCAATGTCTCAGTAGCTTCAGTCTGTTCATCTTGAATCTCATTGTCAATCATCAATGATTCTTCAGGTTCAACAATAACCTCTTTCACTTTTGTAATCTAACCACAGTCATACACCCTTTCCTAAATCTAAAACTTTTCATCTATCCTCACATTGGTGCTTTCAATCAGCTTTCTCAATCTTAGATTGAAACATTTATATGTTTTACTCTTAGTGGAATAACCAAGAAAGATTCCTTCATCACTTCTAGCATCAAACTTGCCTATCTCATCATCTCTCTTGATATAACATTTACTACCAAATATTCTAAAATATTTTATATTAGGTGTATGATCAAACCATAATTCATAAGGAGTCTTACGTGTACCTTATCTGATCTTAATTCTGTTCAGCGTGCACACAACACTCCCAACTGCTTCTCTCTAGTGAACATGTGACACATTTCCTTCCAAAAACATAGTCTTTGCAGCATCTAATATATTTCTATTTCTTTGCTCTGCTATCCCATTATGTTGTGGAGTTCTAGGGGCTGACGTCTGTCTGTATATTCCTTTCTCTTCACAGTATGTATTAAATATCTCTGATGTAAAATCTCCTCCTTTGTCTTATCTCAAACACTTTATCTTCAAACCCGATTCATTGTCAAATTTTTCTTTAAATAACTTGAATTTGTCAAATGCTTCAGATTTCTCTCTCAAATATGTAACCCACATCATTCTAGAAAATTCATCAACAAATAGTATAAATTACCTTTCACCATAGTATGATCTTGTTCGTGTAGGACCACACGGATCTGTATGTACCAGATCCAACTTCCCTTTTGCTGAATAAGCATTGGTTTTGAAAGTGCTTCTAGTCTGCTTCCCCACAACACCCTCTCTACACATAGTGTTAGATGGCTTTACAATCTTAGGTAGATCTCTTACTACTTTTTTCATACTTTCCTTCACAATGTTATCAAAGTTAACATGATAAAATCTTTTGTGCCATAACCAACTGTCATCAACCTTTGCAATAAAACAAGAAGCTTCAGATGTGTTCAATTCAAATACATTACCTCTGGATTTAGTACCAAATGCAATCAAGTCTCCTTATTTACTTTTGATAGAGCATTTCCCATCAATGAATTTCAATTGATAACCCTTGTCCACTAACTGTCCAACACTCAACATATTATGCTTAAGTCCATCAACAAGTAATACATTGTAAGTGTTAGTCTTTCCATCCAAAGAAATAGACCCAACTCCAATAATAAGCTTAGGATTATTGTCACCAAATATGACAACACCACCATCATGTCTTTTCAAATTAATAAACTTGTTTTTATCTCCGATCATATGATGTGAGCAACCACTGTTTATAACCCATTCAGATTTCTTTTCAACTCGGGATACTAATGCCTTTTCTTCATGCATAGGTTCATCATCCTTAATAGAAATTAATTCATTTTCATCATAGTCACCATAATCATCATCAAATATACCCTCACTATCATAGTAACATTCCTTGTCTTTTGAATACTTAGACTTGAAAAACTTAGGTTTGTGCTTTGGAACTCTTGTAGGACATCTAGATGCAAAATGACCAATCTTGTTACATGAAAAACATTTCAAAGGTAATTTTCCTTCAAACTTTCCCTTACCTCTCTTTTCTCTTATAGAAATCAGTGCCAAAACTTCATCTATCTTTCTTTCTTCTTCTTGTATCTGTTCCCATTCAGCTGCATAAGCTCCAAGTTCTTCTCTTAGATTATTACTATTGGTGAGGTCTTTTTTTTCTTGTGTATGGTTGCCCTGAATGCCAACTCAACTTTAGGTAAAGTGTCTCCCAATTCCGCGACCTCAAATGTAGTTAAATTTCCAATCAACATCTCTCTAGTAAAGTTCGGTGTCAAAGGTATAATCTCCTCTATAGCTTGTACTTTGGTTCTATATGCACGATTCAAAGATCTGGGTATCTTCGCAATCACTTCTTCCTCACTGTAAGTACCTCTAGAGTTTCTAATAGTAGTAACCACTTTAGTAATTCTCCATCCATATGCCCTAATGTTCTCATCTTCTCTCATCTTCAGTGATTCCATCTTTGTCTTCCAGTATTGTAGCTTTTCTTGCTTAGTAAACTTGTCTCCAATATACAATGCTTCTAATCTTCACCAGATCTCATGTGCAGAATCCACATCCATTACTTTTGCAAATTCTCCTATTGAAAGTGCACTGATCAAAGATTCCCTTGCAACCATATTACATGAAAATAACTTCTTCTGATCTTCAGTAGCCTTCTCTAATTCATCCTCAGTCGCTATCTTTTCATTCTTCTTTGTGATCATCCAGTAATCAATTTCCAGACATAGAAAATGTGTTCTCATCTTGTTATGCCAACTGTCAAAGTTTTTAGGATCAAACTTTGAACTATCCTTCTTGTAGTAAGTCATCTTTGGGATTACCTCAAGCTGTTAAACTTTCTCTCTAAGGACCACAAGCTCTAATACCAATTGTTAGGAATAACAGTCCACAAGACAACTGAGAGGGGAGGTGAATTTGATGTGATATAGATTATTAAACTTTAAACTTTATAAACCAAATATATAAATGTAAATGATAACACAGTATATGCCAACACCATAAAACAATATTTGTTGTTGAGGAAACCCTATTAAAGGTAAAAACCCAGTGGGAATTAACACCCACAAATAATGTACTGAGAGTATAGTATCCCTGTTAAAAGATTTAGCCCTGTTAGGAGCTTGTTACAACATTATAGTACATAGTCCCTGTTAGGAGACATACCCTATTAGGAGTCAAAAGAAATAGTAGGCTCACTGCCAAGGCACATTTCCCAAAGAAGATTAAAGCCACCCTCAAGGATTTACAATCTGAACAAGTGTATAAAGAAAATACACAATCCAGTGAACTGTCCGATAGCAACTGTCTTTTCTTGGTCAGTTCCAATGAAGTACTCTTCTCATAAACTCTTCTCTACATCTAGCAGCCAAACAAGCTTCGCAACTTTCACTTCTTCTTTTCCTTTTAATCTTTGTCACATCTTTTCAAAAGAAAAGATCACTCATATATACCCTCTTACAATAATTCATTAGGTCAGCCAATTAAGATTTCCCAATACACAAATAATTAATTAGGTCAGCCAATTAAGGCTTTCCAATATACAAATAATTATTTGACCCCTTGCTAAGATACACATGGTACCTATTGTAAGATAAGAAAATGGATATTTTTAGATTTTATTTGATTTTTAGGGTTTGCTATAATCCTATCTTACATTTGAAAGATTTGATTGAATTTATTGATTGTTTATTGAAATGTAGGGGTAAATAAAATACTCTCCTTCTATTCTTAGATGTACAAATGAAAGATCCAATTTGATTAATCCAAAATGGAAGGATCAATGCATAAAAGAATCCATCATTTGGAAATAAGAATAAAAGAAAGATCTTAAGTACCCATTTATTTATTTGAATGTGAAATATATGTAGAAAGATTGATAACCTTGATTGAAATGGATAGGAGAAATGTACTAACCTTGAAATATTGCAGATCTGAAGAATGCTATTCTCTGAAGCCTGTGTTGGGTTTCTGGAAAATCTGAGACCATATATGGAATGGAAATGCAAAGACAAACAAAACCCAAAAATATTTTTATGTTCTGACATAGTTTCGATTTGTACCCTCAAGTCAATGTCACCATTGACCCAAAAAGGTTGACCTAGTGAAAAATTGACCTAAAAAGTCTCTAACAGGAATTATTTTTTTGGATCCCAAAAGTCTGTCGAAAAGGGTATCTGAATCTTTGTCCTGATCCGCTTTTCCAAACCTGTACCTACAAGAAAAATGGTTTTTTGTTTGGGGAGGGGTTTTCCTTGGTCAACCCATGGTTTTGGAATTAACCTTAAAGTATAATTGAAATTGCATAAATAAAAGAAAGTAAATAAACAAATTCACCTTGCTTGTAGAAGTCCTTGTGGCGGATTCGAATCCGTGAATCCACAAGTATGTATGCACCAAAAAGGATGTAGAATGTAGGATGTCTTCAATCAATTACTTTTAGATCTTCAACACCATTCTTGAATGGGTTCTTTAATTGGAAGAGGCTTGGAGGAATGTGGATGGAGAAATCTTCAACAAGAGGGCTCCATGGAGCTTGAATCCTTCAATGGCCACCAATGGATCTCCTTGATGAAAATGAGTGCTTGAGAATGGATGAATGCTTCAATGGCAACTTGGCTTGCTTCAAATCTTTCTTCTTCACCTTTGGATCTCAGTCTTTAAGTCTTTGAATTCTTGCAATTATGCTTAGTTGATCATGGTTAGAGAAAATGAGAGGAGAAAGCTTCCTTTCATATGAAACTAGGGCACAATCCTCTAGAGAGGCCGACAGAGGAGAATTAAATTCTAATTGGACCCATGCCCCTAAAAGAGGACCTATATTAAATATAATTTAAGATTTGTTGTCCCGAAGACTGAAACAGCCGACCTGGAAGCAGGGATTAAATTTTTCCAAAGTCCGACATTCGAAAACCCTGAAATCCTGAAATTTGAATCTTGGGTCTGGAAAAGGTCGATTGTGACCTAGGTCAAGGTCGAGGTCAACCTTGACCCTGAGGCCAAAGTACCATTTTTCAGTCTGGGGTGCCAGAAATAGGTTGGAAAAAAGTGAAAATGGGGCAGAATAGGGGGTAAAGCCAGATCAAAGTCAGGAACCCATTCAAGGCGCTTGACATTACCCCAAACCACTTACTCGGAAGGCTAAACCAGTATACCATGGAAGTGCTTCCATTTTCTGACTATACACCTATAACAAGTAAACATCATTTACAATCCATCAATTATGCTTCCAGATCCGCAATCCATGCTCACAATTCATTTTACACGCTTCATGTCTGAAGTCAGCCAACAAATAGGTCTCCTTCAGAATACATGCCACAGTTGACGTCACCAGTAACCAAACCACAATTGAATCAACCTATTATTTCAACATATGTTGGCTGTCCACCAATAATCTTGCATCATCTGAAATATCTTTGCCAGAAAGATATACCCGAAACATAGAGACCTGCTTTGTCTAGAATCACAGTTACAGTCCAGAAAGCAGTCTTCACCAAATCAACTGTAACATCCTCAATATGAAACATAAAGCCAAGTGACCTTAGGAATAAGGTCAACACACATCCTTCTGCATAAATCCAACTTCAATCATTCTAAATCATCTGTACAGTGTCTATACACTTCTGCTAGTCTGTCCTCTTCACAAAAATATATGTTGACATCAGTGACAAAACATGAATATCAACAGCATGATCAGTAACCAAAATTGATATCATCCAAAAAAAGGTTTAGCATTATCTTTCAGAGGGATCTCATGTTGGAACAAATCTTCATTATATTCTTTGAGATCATCATAGGTCCATGCAAAAACTTTCTTGTATTTCCTTAATAGATTAGTCAGGTCCTCTTTCACTTTGGGTGACATTTTCCTTCCAACAAATAAGCTCTTAGGAACCTCAATTGTTCCTATATTCACTTCTTCCAAATCCTCTGGTCTATTCACATTTTTAATAGAATATGGCCTATCCTTGTTGTCAAAAGCACTTTCAAGCACAACTAGTCCTTTTGGTACTTTGTTTGACTTCAGATTTAACACTTCCCTACCTAAGATAGTATCTTTTCCATCTAATGTTTCTACATATCCACTGAAATCCATTTCTTTGTCTCCAAAGTCTGCTTCATAATGTAAAAATATCAGGATGTCTACATCATCATCAAAGACTTGCCAGTTCTCCACATTAACAGGTATTGAAGGCCAAAGTTGAACCTCTATTTTATAGATCCCAATAAATGTTATGTCTTCTGAACTCAAAGCTACATTTGCAAGCAAGTCTTCCATTCTGTTATGGCTTCTGTCCATCCAATAAACACCAAATGCATAAAAATTTTCAAGTTCATCCTAGACAACATTTCTGTATTGTTTCAATCTATGATTCTTTGAAGCATATTTATATTTAATTTGAGACACTACTAATTCAGAGTCTCCAATGAATCTGAGACATTTGATTCCATGTCTTGAAGCCAATCTCATAACTATTAACAAAGCTTCATATTCTACAACATTATTTGTACATGTGAATGATAGTGTAATTCAGAATTTGAAATTCTTTCCTATGGGAGCTATTAACAACACTCCAGCACCAGCTCCCTCCCTAGAACTAGCACCATCAAAATACATTACCCATAACTTATTTTTTTTAGATAAATTATTTTCATCTTCAGATAATAATGTAGGTTGGAAAGTTATTTTATCCTGCTTTTTCTTGTACTTGAAAAGATCCCATCTAAGTGTCTAAGAAATAATTCATGTTTTCATTTTCTTCTTCCTCAATCATATGAGGAGTTCTAATCTCTCTAGACACCTTAATGTTTTCACCAGCAATGTTAAAAGTAGAAAATGATAAATGACATTGAATACTTCCCCCCATTGAAGCACTCTATTTTCTTGATAACAACATTCCATATTGAGGGGGAATGTCCACTACTAATACACTCATTGTTAATACTTTGTCATTGTAAGAAACCAACTTATAAGGCAAGGCTTTGATAGTACCAATAACAAGCAATTCTCTTGAATCCATGGCCTGACATCTCCCATGGGGTGTATCTACCTTTAATCCCATTGATTTCATAACCTCAGCAGAAATGACAATATTAGATGCCCCAGAATCAATCATACAATTCTTCAACATCTTTCCATTTATAAGTAAAGTTAGGAAAAAAGGATCTACAGTGCCCGAAAGAGTATTAACAACATTTGTGTCTAGGAACATTTGGGGAATTTTTAAACAAGTTCATCAACATCCTTTGTTTTACTGGCACATTTATCTTGTGATTCTGTCACCTTCTTATTTTCTTCTGGTCCAATAATATTTGTAGAAGCAACACCTTTTACCCATTTTAAAGCCTTCTCCTTATGCTCACCTATTCTCATCATTTCCAATAAAGGAACTTTAACAGTAATTTGAGACATGAGTTTCCCCATATCAACAGGGGTATACTTTACATCAGATATATCTTGCTTTTTATTTAAACAGTCCTCCTCCTCAACCTAAGAGGCTAACTTGGGCTCATCCCTCTTTTGTTGTTTAATTTCATTTTGGGGACAGGAAACAAGATTTCCTGGTGTTTTTTCTTTTTCATTGTACAAAATATTTGGACCAGCAAGCTTATTTCCTTTTTTAACAAATACTTTCTTAGCATCCTTGTGTGTGTATATTTGTGCACCTGTTACCTGCGACACAACACTTCAATAGATCATTGCATTAGGAAAAAGGGGTTAGATGAGCATTAAAATCCTCTAAAATTGACCTATTTATTTCTAACTAGGAAGATTATGAAAAACAACCTAATAGCCCTCAAATTATGCCTCTTTCAGTGACATATACATCCTAGCATGAAAGATTTGAGTTAAAATGAGAAAAATATCTAAATAACATGCATTATAGCTCTAACAAAGCATGAAACTAACAATGCATAAACATAAAACATGAAATATGATATGAGTCTAGGTATATTCTAATAGCATAACAATGCAATTTTAATCTAAGATGAAGACTTATTTGTGCTCAAAAACCCCTTCTATTTATAGAAAAATAAGGAGAGAGAGGGGGGACAAGGAGCATTAATGAGTTGAAAAACTCATTAAAGGTGTGTAAGAAGAAATAAATGTCAAAGGCATTCAATAGGCATGGGGGAGACATGGGCTTAAGGAATCTTCATTAATGAGGCATTAATGAAAGCCTTAAAGAAGCATGGGAAGGGTGTAAGAGAGTGGCTTGAGAAAGTGGACTTGCGGATATGAAACTTGAGATTCCTTGACTTTCTCAAGTGGGTGGAGTCTTTAATCACTCCCTAATTGAATTTGACAACATTAGGAGGTGGGTTAGGATGAATTTAGGATTAGAATTAGATTAGCATGGCGTGAATGGGTTGGGATAGGTTTGAACCCAGAGTCAAAGTGGTTGAAGTGGCTTAGGTTAGGGGTTTAAAGGAATATTAATGAAATGAATTAAACTTATTTAATTCATTCAAAAATAGGATATTAATTATTTAAGTATTTAATTGCTTTTTAATAATCAATAGGACTATAGAAAATTAAATTAAATTAATTAGGCTAGGGGAATGGGTTCATTTGCAAGAGATGAGATATAAATATGATTTATTTAATTCCTTAATGATTAAATACTATAGCCATATTTGAATTTGATTTGTTTTAATTGGTTTGAATTGATTTAAATTGTATGGCTGTAGTAGTTAATATAATTCAGTGATAAAAATCACCTAGGACATTAAATCTGATTTAAAATAAATTATGCCAAAGTAACATTGTCATGACATAATTGGGGTATGATCACACTTAGGGAAAATAGGGTCTATAGTTGGAATAAACCAAATCCAAGTTGTTACATTTGTCCCTCTTTGAATTGATGCGCGAGTAATGCATTGATTCAAAGAAAGTTTTTTTTGATGTATGACTTCATAAAGATTGAGAATTTCGCTCACGATCGAACGACATGCCTGATGAGATCAGTCTCGCTCTTGATCAAACTAAACTGATAGAATTGACTTTGAACTTAGTTGTCATCCAAAGGTCAATAAAAGATTTTTAAAGATACCAATTTTGAACTTGGCTGTCGTCCATAGATTGATAATACTAATTTTGAACTTGGTTGTCATCCAAAAGCCAGTATGAAGTTGCCAAGAGCTTAATAAGAATCTTTTAAAGTGAAAAAACACAAGATATCCAACTTATGAGAACCAAAGCTTTCTATCCAACAGTTCTGACTTAGTCAAGGAAACTGTCATGCCCCTAATTTGTTTGATAACAAAGTCATTTTAATGCTGTTTCAAGAAAAAATTTAATTGATGATAGTGTGAGCATGCCCCCTCGAGAATGAAATTGAAGGAAAAGAATAAAATCCCTTTGTTGAAATGATGTATCACTTGCAGGAAGCGGTTAGGGAAAGAACATAGTAGAAGAAGTGAAAAAGAGGGTGTGTTTAAGAATAAACACATGGTAACCAAATTAATTATGTAAAAATGTGAGTGGTGAGATTGATAAAATGATTTCAGACCAAGATTTATGATAAAATGTGTAACTTGGACGGATTTTCAAAACAAATGGAGCAAATTTGTATTTTTAGGAGTTGTCACAAAAATGGTACTGTGTTGTGCAAAATACCTTAGGTACCTTCGATTTGGTTCCTAATTAATTAAAAAGAGAACATAAATGTAGTTTTAGTTGTCTGGGAAGAGTTTCGAAGCTCCTAAATGGCTCAAAAGACCAATATAAGTCTCAAAAATTACCATTTTACTATTCATTTTTACTTTTATCCATCGTAAATCTGAGAGCTCTGCAAAGAAGATGGTGGTCCCTGTGACGAAGCATCATTTCAAGATGAGCCATCGACACCAACTCCCGACCAACTACCCACCTCTGGTAAGTGCTCGTAAAACTACCTCGTGAATTTCACAAATTTGATTTTTATGCTTTTTTACAGGTTTTATAGGCTATTGAATTATGGGTCACATTCAGGATTCTAGATCGTACCCTGTCAAACCCGTGTCGCATCAGACATATCCTGGATTGTATCCAGTTTTCTCGGATGTCTGTATTGCATCCAGGATATCTTGGGTCGCATCCTGTCTGCTTGTTTTTACCTTGTTTTTAGTTCAAATTTGGCTTTGTGTTGTACCCTATTCTTTCAAGATCGTACCCTATTTTTAGGGTTGCATCCCGTATGTCGGGGATCGCACCCAGTATTTTCTATCGCATCCTGTATTTCAAGGATCTCATCCAGTAAAAGAGATCGCACCCTGTCCTTTCAGGATCACATCTCATTTGTAGACTTAGGAACTTAGCCATTTTGATTTGTTTGCTTGTCGTGGACTTTGAATTACTTAGCTAATCAGGAGTATGCATCTTTGTTGTAGATAGAACACTGATTTTATTTTTGTATGTGTCAAAAACAAGCATATTTTGAGGTAGTTGCTTTTAGAGGCACATATCCAGGTCGTGTGCTTGCCTTGTCTGGATTATTATCAGCGGATGAGCATGTTATAGTAGTCCATTGCAGATTATAGTCTTTGATAGGTTTACCTGAGATAGGGGTAAACTAAGGGTTGTTGACTACTCTTGCCGAGAGATGGCACTCGGAGCACAACACATTCCATGTCCTGACTGGGGAGATTACAGTTACTCCTAAGGATGTATGGAGGATATTGCATGTGCCAATTATTGGTCATGAGGTGCACTTCAAGGTGACATCGGTCATGGTGATTGGAGCAACTCATCAATATTTTTTAGGATGACACCATTGATTGCAGATACCTTTCATGGGACTATATGGTTGATCATTATGATCAATTATCTATATACTTAGCAGGCTTGATATGTGGCATCCTGATGCCTGACAGAGGTCAGCATGGGTTCTTGGTCAGATGGGTGGATATTGTAGAGAAAATGGTCATCCAAAGATGAAGATTTGCATGGGGCAGTTGTATCTTATCCCATATGTACCGAGAGTTGCATGAGATTATATATCATTATACTCAGAGCATGACTGTAGGTATATTGATTCTTTAGATCTAGGCCTGGGAGCACATCCCTGTTACATGACCGATAGTAGATAGACAGTGGGCCCCAGAGCAGGCCTATGTATATATGTATGCAGGTCATATTAAGTAGCCCCATTTGGGCAAGGTAGAGTACTGGCGATGGCTCTTTGATGATATGACTGAGGTCGTCTGGTGACCATTTTTAGATTATGAGGAGTGGACCTCAGATGCTTGTCAGGTGCCATATTTATTCTAGAGTAGGTATCTTATTGGATGGACCAAATATGTTGTAGAGTGGTTCATGGTCTCCCGAGTTTTGAGATAGTACGACCGACGGCAGGGCAGGACTCAGGATATCACTGTATATGCCCAGATCCAAGATGAGGTACCATTGAGGGGTGATCAGTTGATTTATGAGACTGCCCATCAGGAGATTTGTGATATGGTTGGAGTAGACTGGGATCTCCACCTGGATGTTGCAGATGCATGTTTCTCAAATAGTTATATAGCAGAGATGCTTCAACATCCATTTCCTCATTTTGCAGTACCAAAGCAGATCATTCCTTGCATAGAGGAGCCATTAGATTATGATCCTGATGATCATCCCGTCAGAGGGAGAGGAGGATCTCAGAGAGATAGGGGTGGTGGCCAACACAGAGGGAAGGACGGTGGAAGAGATGGAGGTAGGGATGGGAGATGTCCTCCTCCAGATGAGGGGGATGACAGTGGAGATGATAGGGGTGGTGGCACAGTGGGTGGCCACACAGACATTGCCAGTGGGAGTGGAGAGGGTCGATGCACCCAATTTAGATTTATGGATCCCTAGTTAGATCCAGGTCCATTACTTACAGGTGATCAGCAGAGGTGGAGATAGCCTGACAGATCACAAGACAGGGCCTCAAGACAGGATTCAGGTAGGGGATCTGGTAGAGACAAAGATCCACTTTCACAGTGTGAGCAGGAGAGAAAGAAGATTAGGGCTTAGATTATAGTGTTAGAGGCCAGAGCTACTACAGTAGAGGCCAGGATTATAGTAGCAGATGCTTTGCTTGCTGATCAGGATACACAGCTGGAGAGACTAAGAGCAGAGTGAGATGCAAAGCTAGAGAGGCTAAGGATAGAGTGAGATACACATGCTCGTACTGCTATTCATCAGGGCCAGAGAGTGACTTATTATTACACTCTTTATCATGCAGCGGTACTAGAGGGGCAGAGACCAGCATCATTTTCATGGTTGGCTCAGCAGTCAAAGGGGGCGATGCCTCCTCCTCCTCCATTTGTACCACCTCCTCCTCCAGATTAGGGAGAGGGGGGTAGCCAGAGATGATGTTGTATTTTGTTCACATATGTATTTTTTATATCTGGATCCCGCTGAGATCCTTCTTTTGTACATCACACACACACACACATGATTCTTCCTGATCTTCTGACATGCTGAGACTCTTTATGTAGATTTGTGTTATATTTTGATCCTTGTATCATGTTTTGAGATATATATCTGATGCAGTTGTTCCTAATTCTAACATATTTCATGATTTTCTTCTTGCTTTGATAGATTTATTGGCACATGTAATTATATCTTGGTCTCTTGATGAGGTAGATTTAGATGATGACATCATTTTTGTGCATTTATCATTGATATAAATATGTTTCAAATGATACTATGTGAATATGTAAATGTATGTTTTTTATTTTTCTTTATGCAATTTCAAAATGTATGGATGTACTTAAGATGTAAGATGCATAAATGCTTTGTTTTCGTATTTTCTTTTTGTCTCATTTTATGAATGCAAAATGTATGCTATGAATGTGCAATGATATAAATATTAGTGATAGTAAATTGATGTACTTAACTTGGATTTAGAAATCATTTTTGAGCACAAATTTCCTATGCTTATTAACTTCTTTCACAAATGCATCATGCAATCTTTAAATGCAGCTATATGTAGACTCTTTAAGACTTGTCACTGATTTGCAGATATTGTATCTTTTTATCATCATTAGGCACTTTTCAAAATGGATACCACCTGATAGTACAACCATCACTAATACCCACTGATATTATGAAAGTATGAATACTATATTTTATTGAAATGACAGAAATAGACTTAGGCATCAAGGCATAGAAGCCAGGATGACAAGATAGTCACCTTCCTTTTAATATACTAGATTATGTGTAAGGCAAGATATTGGACCCGTAATGACCTTGAAAATTCATATCCTTGGGTACATTATGCTTTGTATACCTTAGCAAGAATCTGACTTTAGAAAAAAGACAAGGAAATTGTTTCAACCTCACCGTAGTTTACACATAACAAAGATCGAGATATATGTGGCTATCCACTCATAGTGGAAGCTCTCACCATAAACAACCAAGTTAGGTGACATTTATAGGATCATTTGAAACAATCACCATACACAGAAAACCAAGAAAACATTATGTTCCCATCCTTGCGACTCTTTGTCTTTGCGCAGACGTCATGGAGTAACTCGAAAGACATAAAAACTATCAATTGTGAATCAACCAAATAAAATTCATAACTGCTTAGATGCCCCTAGTGAAAACATCATGGGTACAGAAAAGATTTATAATCAAACCAAGATCAAACTATTTTTAAGTAGTATTGAGAAATACTAGTGATTCATCTTTCAAGAGCAGTATAGATTCAACAATCAAAAATTCAGATTTCAAGCAATATGTTTCCAATGTCTTTGTACAATTTCATTCCTGTTTGCAATCCCATGTAGGTCATAGGAATATCGTTCAGGTTTGTGCCATCCTTGTGTCACGAAAGTGATAGTGGTAGTGAAAGTATCTGAGAGTATTGTACCACAAGACAAACCATCTATGATGATATAGCAGACACAACCTATTAGACTGGAAAAGATGCCCCCAGTGCAGAATGACTTGATCCTAAGACAGAAATACAGAAAACTCCCAAGAGAGGATAAGATAGTTGTTTAGGAAACAAAGTCAGTGTTTTAGCACAGGTGTAATTGTGAAGGTTTAGTATCAGTAATGCATTGATAGATAGTGTGCAAAATACAAGTGATGCCTGATTGCCAAGTTTTCACCACTTGGCAAGATCTTTTCTTTCTTTTTGCTACCAGGATGCCTATTTTACCAGGTTGTCATCAAGGCAGTTTTCTCTTTTTCAAATTTTTTTTGCTATTTTTCCTTTTTTGAATGTTTTTTGTAGTATCAAGGTGTCTATTTACCAGGTTTTCACCAAGGATACCCTTTCTTCAGGACTTTTTCCACCATTTTTTGATTTTTCTTTAGGATCAATTTTCTGAATGTTTTTGGTATTTTCTGAGAACTATTTCACTGTACAGGCTTTGCTAGTCGAACATCAAGCGTAGAACCACTTCAAATGTAGAGTATTGATAGGATCTGGAAGAATGTCTCCCTTAGGTGTAGCTAGTTGATAAGCTCCATTCCCAAAAGTAGCAGTAATAGGATAAGGTCCCAGCCAATTAGGTTCAAATTTTTCTTTCTATTCTCTGTTGGGCTGGTTCTTAGGATTATCCTTTAAGACAAGATCCCCCACTTCAAATTTTCATGGTTTGACCTTCTTATTATACCCCTTGGACATACGTGCTTGGTACACCTTTAGATGATCAAATGCCTATTGTCTGCGTTCATCTAGTAGGTCTAAAGAATTCACCCTATCCATGCGGTACTGCTCATCAGTTACAAGACCTTGTAAAGATATCCGCAAGGATGGGATTTCATCCTCAATAGGTAGTACTGCTTCAACACCATAGACTAGAGTGAATGGCATGGCTCCAGTTGGTGTTCTAATGCTTGTTCTGTAGGCCCATAGTGCCAGATTCAGTTGTAGATGCCAATCTCTACTAGACTTACTTACAGTTCGATGTAGGATCTTGAGAATATTCTTATTAGATGCCTTAGCCTATCCATTACCTTGAGGATAATAGATTGAGGAGCAGTGTTGAGTGATGTGGAACTTTTCACAAAGGTCATCAATGTATAGATTTTTAAATTGGCCCCCATTGTCTGTTACAATTGAAGAGGGTATCCCATATCTATAGATAATGTAGTTCAAAATGAACATAGCCACATGTTTGCCAGTGGCTTTGATTAGCGGCACGGCCTTGACCCACTTCGTAAAATACTCAGTGGTCGTAATGATGAACTTGTGTCCATTTGAAGAATTGGGATATATTTGTCCAACCAAGTCAAAGGCCCATTGCTGAAATGGCCAATGTGTAATGAAAGGTATAAGTTCTCGGGCAGGAGCATGGATGAGATTTCCATGTGTCTGACATTTATGACATGTTTTCAAGAATTAAATAGCATCTTTTTCCATGGTAGGCCAGTAATAGCCAACTCTAAGCAATTTCTTAGCTAATGAAAATCTATTCCAGTGTGATCCACATACACCTTCATGGACTTCTTTTATTGTGAGATCAGACTCTTTGAGTTCTAAACATCTAAGAAGTGTGTCGTTGAGACCTCGTCGATATAAGTTATTAGTTATGAGGACATAACACGATGTTGTCCTAATCAGGGCTCTCTTCTCATTTCTAAATAGATTGTTAGGAATAGTTTGGTCAGTGAGGTAGGCAATGATATTAGCATACCAAGATTGGTCTGGGGTGTTTAAAGCATAGATTACTTGGTATTCAGGGGTATCAAAGGCAGGATAGGAGAGTTCTTCCACCAATAAGTCATAGCGGAACTGATGTTCCTCTAGTTGTAACATGGATGCCAATGTAGCCATAGCATCTGCAGCTTTGTTCTTTGTTCTGGGTATCTGCTGGAATGTTATGAAGACAAAGTATTTCCTTAGATCATCAACTAGTTGCTTGCAGGGTGTCAAATTTTCATCTTTTATCTGGTAATCTCCATTTACTTGATTGATAACGAGCTGGGAGTAACCATATATATGTGTAACTCTACAATTTCCCATTCCATGGCAAGCTTAAGACCATTGACCAGTGCCTCATATTTTGAAATGTTGGTCGTGCATGGGAACACCAATTTTTAAGACTTGGGTATCTTGTAGCCCTAAGGAGTTATGAATAGAACTCCTACCCCAGAGCTTTGTTGTGTGAAAGAACCATCAAAGTACATCTTCCATGGATACTCAATTAGATGCATAATTGTTTCATCAGGGAATTTGATCTTTAGAGGTTCATCATCTTGAAGCGGTGAATCAGCTAGTTGATCTGCAAGGACTTGTCCTTTAATAGCTGTCTTGTCTACATACTCAATGTCAAATTGACTTAGGATGAGGACCCATTTTTCTAGATGCCCTATCAATGTTGTTTTTCTTAGGAGGTACTTTAAAGGATTGATCCTAGCAATGAGCCTTACTGTATGAGAGAGCATGTAGTGTCTCAATTTTTGTGATGTGAAGATGACTGCTAACCATGCTTTTTCAATAATGTTGTAATTGAGCTCATAGGAGACTAGCATTCTACTGATGTAGTAGATAGCTCTTTATTTTTTTGTTTCATCCTCTTGTGCTAATAATACTCCTAAGGATGTAGCTATAGCTGAGATATACAGGAGTAATGGCTTTCCATGAATAGGTGCCATAAGAATAGGAGGAGTAGCTAGGTAGCCTTTCAATTCTCTAAAGTTGGCTTCACAGTGTTCATTCCATTTTAAGGTGACCCCTTTATGTAGTAATTTGGTAAAGGGTTGTGCTCTGTCAGCAAGTTGTGACATGAACCTTCTGATTGATTGAAGTCTCCCTTGTAGTGTTCTCATTTGACTGATGTTGCAGGGAGGAGTCATTTCTAGAATAACTTTGACTTTTGCAAGATCCACTTCAATTACCTTCACTGAAACAATAAATCCTAGGAGATTCCCTGATTAGACTTCAAAGACACACTTCTTTGGATTGAGCTTGAGTTGGAATTGCTCCATTCAATCCAAGATCTTTCTCAATTTAGCAATGTGAGTGCTCCTTTCTTTAGATTTGGCTAAGGTGTCATCTACGTAATCCTCCATGTTCTTATTCATCATATTGTGGAATATAGTAGTCATTTCTCTTTGATATGTCGCACCGACATTCTTTAACCCAAATGACATGACGTTCTAGTATAAGGTTTCCCATGCACATGTAAATGCAGTTTTCTCTTGATCCTTATGGGCAATTTTTATCTAATTATAGCCTGAGAATCCATCCATTAATGAATACATCTGGTAGCCTACTGTGAGGTCTATGATCATGTCAATGTTAGGTAGCGAGAAGTCATCCTTAGGACATGCTTTGTTTAAGTCTCTGAAGTTCGTACATATCTTGATAGATTTATCAGATTTAGACATGGGGACCACATTGGAGATCCATCCTGCATAGGCAATGACTTTGATAAATCTATCTTTTAACAATTTCTCTAGCTCTGCTTTTACTAGCAATGCAATGTGAGGATGCATCTTTCTAAGTTTTTGTTTCACGGGCTTGATCCCAGGAGCTATAGATAAGTGGTGCATGATTAGATTAGGATCTAGTCCAGGCATATCTATATAAGACCATGCAAAGTTGATCTTCTTTTCCCTCAGGAACTCTGTAAACTATGTCCTCTCCCCTTCTGACAAAGATTGTGCAAGGTGTACTATTTGAGGATCTTCAATGGTGCCCAAATTTACTGGTTGTGTTGGTTCGATCAGAACTGAAGACCTTTCCTGAAAGTGTTTGGGGAGGATATCAAGAATATCATCCTATGGTGCCTCTGAGAGGTTTTCACCATTGGATACGCCTTTTATTTTTACTATTTTAGGATCTGACACTGCCACAATGTGGTTTTCACCATCAGTCCCCTTTTTCTTTTTATTTTTCAATGTTTGACTGAGAAACCTGATATCCTCCTGTGACATGTTCTTGCTCCTTGCATTTGTGGAAGAAGGGTAAGGTTCACAAGCATTGAGATAGAAAGCTAGGGTGTAGTCATTGGGAAAGTTGAGGATAGGCATAGGATCTGTGTTAGTCCAATCAATGAGGTCTGGGTGTATCAAAGACAAGGAATCAGACTCTAGGAAGGACAACACCGCGTTAGCATCAAGACCATTAACCGACATGACATGTTCTGTTAAGTTAATTTCTTCAATGTTTAGATCAATAAGAGTTAGATCATCATAAAAAGGGTCATTGTTAGTCATATGTGGCCCAAACTCTAGTGAATCATCAATAGAACTATCATCTTCATCTCTTTGTAAAAGGAGCCTTCTTTCTTATCACCTTAGAACTTCTTCCAGACTTAGGAAAGCACCAGTCTCTCTATCCCTTATAGGGAGAAGGAATTCTTCTTCCACTTTTGGATTATCAATGTCGTTGGGAGTAGTGTTAGACTGTTTACGAGGAGCTGAGGGAGCCACAAACATGTGAATTGTATCTATTTTAATATCTTCTATAGCGACGGATAGCTCATCCCATTCATAATCATGAAAATTAGTGACCTCATCATCAGATCTGTTTAAGTATTCATCAATGGTTATTTGATGTACCCGGTTAGCTACCTGTGGATCAAAGTGTGGTAAATCAAGGATATGTGAAATCATGACCAATTTCCCCTAGTTTGGATGTAATTCCTATCATCGGGGTATGCTTTTTGTAGCTATTTCTATCAAGGGTATCTTTGAATCATCTGTTGTTGAGTCTCCTACCTCTTGAATGGGAGGTTGTGCTAACAAAGGGGTGTGAAGATCTTGTGGTACCTCAAAGCTGGGTACATAGCGTCCTCCTTGATAGTTGGGATTTTCTGTGCCAACATGTAATAACCTTTCATAGGACCACTGCTCTAGTTCATCTATTCCATCACTCCCTTTGTCTGAGGCTGGGTTGTCTTTTGAAGCAGGTTTGTCAGTTTTAGTATTAAAACCCAGTCCCTTTTTTTCTCTGGTATTCCAAAATTCCATGGGTATAGGTTCAATAAGTCCTCTTCCTATGTTGTTTAGAGGTCCCTTTCCTTTGTATCCCATTTTTTTGAGGAAATCATATCCCTTTCCATACTGTTCTGTGGATATCTCTACATATTTAACCTCAACGTCCGTCGGTTCTCCTTTGTAAAGCTAGTCCAAGACTGTATGTTCTTCTATGTTATCTAAAGAAGATGTGGATGCCTTTACCATGCCAGTTGCTTTGTGTATTTCTGGCTCCTTGGATGCAGTAGGTGTGAATTTCAAGGAAGGTTTTCTATAGGATCTTGGTGATATGGGAAGTTCTGTCAGTGACGGAGTCAAGTTTAGCTTGTAATCTCCCATACCTGTTTCTTCAAGTTTTAAGGTTTTTCCAAAACTCTTCATAACCATGTCCTTGGTATTTTTAGGAGTAATATCATCCATATCCTCCTTGTTATGTGGGATCATACTACCTGCTTTAATATTATTACAAGTATAGTTAGTATCTACAGGAATAGTTACTTCCACCCCATTATGTGGGAATTTTATGCATTGGTGATAAGTAGATGGCACAAATTGCATTTTGTGAATCCATGGTCTCCCCAATAGGCTATTGTAGGCCAGGGGTAGATCTAGAACTTGACATATGACATTTCTCTCAATTGGTCCGACTCTGATAGACATAATGATAAGTCCTTTAGAGGATCTTTCTTCCTCATCATAAGCTTTGATAGTTATTTTTCTTCTAGAGTCAATGGTCTGTTTTGAAAGACCTAGTTTCTTGATTAGATTAAGTGTATAGATACTCAATCCTGCACCTCCATATATCAATATGCATCTAACACAGGATTTATGTCAAATGAGGACTTCAATATGGAGGGGTTGATTATGAGGATGTGTCAATGACTTATTATCCTCTTCAGAAAAGGAGAGGTAATGTGGTGCTGAGATGTGATTGACCATCACTTGGAATTTGTCTATATCAATATCCTTTGGGACATTAGGAACATGTAGAGCTTGTTCTAGGATTTCCATATGTACTGTGGATATTTTGAGCAATTCAAAAATGGAAATTTTGGCATAGGTTTATTGCATTTGGTCTACCAAGTCATACTTTGCTCCAGGAATAGTAACCATGTGTTTTGCTGCTTGTTTAGGGATAGTAATGATAGGAACCTTGGATGTTGATGCTGGTTTTGGGGAAGAATTGGGTACTTTTATCGTGACCTGTGCTTGGCTCCGTGTTACTGCATTCAAGTGGAATGAAACACCTTTGATTGTGACCACACTAATTGATTCAGTTTTAATGTCTAGCATATTGATCACATTATCATTGTTGAAATAGGTGTAGTTTACTTCATTACCTTTCTCTTTATATGTTTCCCCTTTGTCGTTATTAGGGAATGGTTTATTGACTGTTGTATGATCTTCATTGGTAGTGTGTCCATCCACTTTGATCTTTCCAACTTCAAGGAGGTCTTGAATGACATGTTTAAGTTTAAGGAAATTATTAGTCTTGTGTCCTTTGTTCTTGTGAAAGAAATAGTAGGAATTATCATCCCACCATCTAGGTTTGACCATTGGTTTCCATGGTTTGGAATCTAGGATAGTAAGAACTTTGTTATCCAGAAGTGTCTTTAAAACAGTCTTGAGAGGCTCTCCCAAAGGAGTGAATGTTCTTTGATGTTTTGAAGTCCATGTCCAACCCTTGCTATTATTAGTGTTTGCTTTGGGTATGGGAGTTGTTACATTGGTATCCTTGCTTTCTTTCATATTGTTAGCGAGATTGAATACCTTAGGTTTAGGGCCAACATTAGATGTGTCTACTACGCCATCGTTGACAACATTCTTGTTCTGTTTCCACCATTTAGGCTTGGAGTTGTTAGGTTTTTTTTTCACTTTGTAGAGTGATCTCCCCCTTTCTGCCCATAAATTCTTTGATACGGAGGGAATTTTTAATCATTCTCTCAAAGCTAGGGGAATCTTGCATTTGTAATGTGTAGTTTAATTCTGGTACCAATTTATTAACGAAGATTTCTATCTTCTCAGATTCGGGGATAGCTCTCGAGTATCGTGCAAAGACTTTCCTCCATATTTGTAGGAAGTGTCTAAATGATTCATCGATCTTCTGTTTAGTATTACATAAATCCATCATAGTCACATCATGTTGGATGTTGTAGGAGTAATGTTGAATAAATTGTTGAATCAACTCCTCAAAAGTTTTGAACTTGGGCGTAAGTTTTGAGAACCACTCCATGGCGTTGCCTCCTAAACTTCAAGGAAATAGTCGCATGAGGTAGGTAGGTTCATGCATGTACTCTATGCTAAGAGAAAAAAACTCTCAAACATGGTCATGTGGATCGGTCTCTCCCGTATACTTGTCGTATTTTGGTCTTGCCACGTTGGGAGGGAATGGAACCATAGTGATACTCTTGTCAAAAGGGAATGGACAAATGGTGTCCAAAAAGTATTTTGTTTTGGGTTTCTCTTTCTCCTGTTTGAGGTTTGTGAGCTCTATTTGCATCAAAGTGAGTTGCTTTGTGAGAATGGATATAGGATTTGGTACCTCCTTTTCTTTGAGCTTCTCCACATCATAATTTGGGGGTAATTTTACGCCAGTGGATGCCAAATGGAGGAAGTATTTCTCTTTATCATCATCAATTATCCTTTCCAATATCTTGTGGAACCTCTTACTTTGTTTGAGTTTATCATACTCATCTTCAAGGATCTCCCCTTCATTGTTCAATCCAAATGGATGACATTCAAAGGTGGTTTCTTCATTCTCATCGAGATCTTCATGCTTTTGGCTTTTTCTATTGTCATATTCTTCAAAAGCCTCACTCCATCCGCGAGTGGATTTGTCCATTTGTTGAGAGTCTAGATCAAGTAGGGAAATGCAATATGTTTCCCCTGGAAAGTGCGGTGATTTAGGAGGCACTTTCAATCCTTTAGAGGTGTACTTGTTGCATCTTGTGTTAACCATGAAGTTGTGTCTCAACTTTCCTCAATGTTTCCCAAGAGTGTCAAATAGTATCTTGAATCTTTCAAGTGAATGTGTCTAGGTGGAAGTATCATTCAAGTTTTGGTGGAAGTAAATGATTCTAGCATCAGTGGGTTAGAATGCCCTGATAGTGAGATAGGAACCAAGTGTTTGTAAGAAGAAGATAGACCACACGTATTGAGATAGATTACAAGAAACTGACAGGACATGCAAGGTGGACGTTTGAAAAAGTGTTTTGATTTAACGACAGGGAGACTAGAAAAGACAACAGGGACAAACCAAAGAGCCAAAAGGGTATCCAAATCAACTGAGACTTTATAAGAAACTATCTTGCAAGTGCCCACTATCATAGATGTGAGCTCCCAGATGCGAGCCTAGAAATACTTGATGTGAGCTACTGATGACCCTAGATGGGAGCTTAAATACCAGATGTGATATTGTGATGACTAAATGTGAGCCAGTGATACCAGATGTGAGCCTAAATACTAAATATGATTCAGGAAATCTAGGATGCAATTTTCTAATGTCTTTGTTAGATTTGATCAGTTTTGAAATGTTTATTTTGGAAGTACGTGAAATTCGTCTGTTTGCAGTTTTGCATTCTGAGATTCGTTAGTGAATGAAAACACATGCATTGATCCAAGATTGAAATTTTTTTTTTGTTTGAAGATGTTATCTTTTTACTGATTTTTCAGATATGTCAAACAAATTTGCATTGTTAGGAGGGTGAAACACACACACATCTTATCCTTATTTTCTACATGGCGGATGAAAATCTTTGCTCATTGACTTAGGCACACACTCAAATGCTAATCAGAATATAGCCATCACCAAGCACGCAATGGCTCTAGTCATGATGTTGTATTAGCCGACTCCAAACGCAAGTGAGGGCACGATATGATGAGTGTCTTGGGGAAATTACTTTTTGCCTTGCACAAAGATTATCACCCTTTCTGGGATGAATCAGGAATTCTTTCAGTTGAAATGTTGTCTATTATTGGGAAATCCGTTTGAAACTATCCCCCATAGAATTGCACAAAGAAAAATTGAGGCGTATAGCCCTATGAGTACTTAAGTATATGTATTCTTGCAAACAAGATTCAAGCAGCTCCGCTCTACACATACCCAAGCATGTTCAAAGAACTATGTCAAAATTCTATGAACAAAATTGACTCTGTCTTCTGAGGCTTTGGCCTACAAGGAAGCTGTTGTTTCTCAAATCGACAGATTGGATTTCCTATGGACTTGTCAATCCAATGCTTGGAAACCTAAGTGATTTGGCCAACTAACAAGTCACAACCAAAGCAAGGTTGGAAATTCTGCAATTCTGGCTCTGCAAAACTAAGGCTGGTAGGCCTATACCTTGACTTATCCTTCAAGTTAAAAGGCCTTTTATAGTAGATAAGAAACACTTCAACCTTCTTTCTCGAGTATGGCAAGGAACTTGAAAGAAACCTGGCTGAAAGCAATATATCATGAACTGTAAATTGAAATACTTTAAGTAATTGAAATAATGTTTAGTAAATGTGTATGTAATTTGAAATGAATAGATAGATAAGATATCTTAAAACTATAAACAATGAACTGAATAACTATAATCCAAATAATGATTAGACCATTGCCTTATTCTACAATGGGCAATAGAGTCAAGATCATTCCAATCTTATGTTCAAACTTAGAGACAGTTTTACAAGAAAACTTATCACTTCAAAGGTGTTATGGAATGTACATGCAACCTAAAACAAATTCAGAGATATTTCAAAAGGGTAATACTTCTCAGATGACATACCAATTGACTAAGGCCTCAATAAATAGAATTTAACCATGCAAAATGAGAAAACCAATTGAAAATATTGAATATGAAGCAAATCAGGAAGCATACACATCAAACTATCACTTTGAAGATGTTCTATTGGTTTATCAGAGGGACTAATTGTAAAATGATAATGAAACTATTACACATGTGAAAGAAAAAGGACTTATCTTTATTTATTTTGAAAAAATAGTACATCCAGGTCCATGTTATACTTGTTGATAAAAAACTAGCCAAATATGTGAAATTGTATTATATTGTATTCGCTCTCTTTACATTTTACATTATGTATATATGTGTGTGTGTGTGTGTGTGTGTTTGAGTGGCTTTCACACCTTTTTAGGGTGAAAAGACACAACTCTTATTACAAATTATTTTTAAAAAATAATAAACTAACTAAAAAATAACTACCTAACTTTCGGATTTGGCTTTGGTCAAAAATCCAAAACACCTCTTGAAAAGCTAATATTGCTGTTAGAGATAGGAAATTTGAGTTTTCGAACTGGGTCTTTTTTAGATTTTTAAAATTCGACCAGCTTTCTCCTCTATCGAAATCATCTTTGTAGCAGGTCTAAATTCCAGCATTTTCTGAAGGCTTCAATTAGTTAGTTCTATTTATTTGTGTCATAAAGCTTCCTTCCTTTGATCTTTTTTTTAATGGAGAAACATGCTTCTTAATAATGGATTGGGACTTCTAAATTATAAAAAATTAGGGTACCACCAGTGGCTCTTTCTAGAGATGTATGCTCCTTGTGAGTATAGCGAGATTCCAACTATCTCTGGAGAAGCAGACCAAGTATCCAAACTTAATCTGATGCAAAGTGAAATTGGGTGGCCCCAAGTCTCCCCCCCCCAAAAAAAATTGAACACTGCTAATTTCCTCTATCAAACGCATAATTCTAATCATGTAATACTTTGGATCTCCCGAATATGATGCCACCATTCTCATGGACAACATTCATTGCTTTATTAGCACGCTTTGACTTTTGTTTACCCTTAGAAAAGCTAGTAGGTGCACTGTAGTCCTTGCTAAATAGAATATCCTCCTACATTTGATCAACCCTACAAGTAACTATATTAATCCCTTCTACTTGGATTCCTTTATGTACACAATCTTCCCTATACTCAAGATGTTGTTTCTCTTCACAAAAAGGATTTGGAGATAACTCACATGTAGGAACTTGCTTCTTATCAAGAATTTGATCAGATAGGATACTCGGATAATTTTCAGAACTAATCTTCAACACATTCTCTTGATTATGTCTATTTGATTCCATCTCATCTTCACATGTTTGATACAACTTCTTCTCATAGGATGAAATAATGCACGTCTCACTTTCTGAATACACTTCCCCGTACATATTTTGAGCTCCATCATCTTCAAAATGATCACTAGGCCCACTGTCTTTATCATGATGTTGATGGACTTGATTTCATAGAAAATATTCTTCAAATAATGGACTTAAGGATATAGAGAACTTGGGCATATCTCCATGAGAGCTCTCATCTCATACTTCTTTGTATTCATATGTTGTATGTTGTTCTATTTCATCTTCGTTATTTGATTCCTGAAATTTATCATCTTCTTCATCTAGTACCCCCTGAGTATGTACTGATCCATCAAGTTGCTTATCATGGTGCATTGAGAAA
>MU223086.1:153255-174997 GCA_018584345.1 Thuja plicata
TATATATATATATCTGTGTGTGTGTGTTTGAGTGGCTTTCACACCTTTTTAGGGTGAAAAGACAACTCTTATTACAAATTATTTTGAAAAAAATAATAAACTAACTAAAAAATAACTACCTAACTTTCGGATTTGGCTTTGGTCAAAAATCCAAAACACCTTGTGAAAAGCTAATATTTCTGGTGGAGATAGGAAATTTGATTTCCCGAACTGGGTCTTTTTTAGATTTTAAAAAGTCGACCATCTTTATCCTCTGTCAAAATCATCTTTGTAGCAGGTCTAAATTCCAGCATTTTCTGAAGGCTTCAATTAGTTAGTTCTATTTATTTGTGTCATAAAGCTTCCTTCCTTTGATATTTTTTTTTTAATGGAGAAACATGCTTCTTAATAATGGATTGGGACTTCTAAATTATCAAAATTTATGGTACCACCAAAAGCAATTATTTATAGTGAGTTGGAAGAGTTGGCATAAAACCTGTCCTAACTTGGGTCGTTCCTGGGAGATTTTTTCCTCAACCGGCAGGCCCTCTACTATTGAATAAGCGTACAAAGGATTGACGAGTGTAGGACGTCTAGATTTGTGATTCCTCCAAAGAAGAAGAGCATAGTCTCCTAATCCATGTCATTTTCTCCCAAAACAGATTCAAACAAAAGTTCAGTCCCTCAAGCAATGTTGTGCTTGATTTAAGATGTTCCCATTTAATAGAAAATAGAATTCTTTGAAGGGAAAGTTTGTTTGTCCAATTAATCCACAATCTTAAATGAGTAGCTTGTTCAATTTCTGATCCAAAATTAGACAGTGTGCTTATTTATTTAACCCACAAATTTATTGCTTTGATTGTTCAGTAACTGATCCAAATTGAAATTTATTTTTGTTTGCCTTGGTTCAATTATCCCCAAATTCCTTTCAACCCATAAATTGAGGTGTGAGTTTCTAATTTTCCATAAAAGGAAAAGAGCACAGTCCTCTAGTCAGTTTAGTGGAAAATTAGAAAATGTCTTTAGTGTGAAAAGCATAAAAATAGAGGTCAAGATGGGGGTTTGACAATCTGAAAAACCAAGTTAGTATTCTTTGTTTAGCTCCCACAAAAAACCTTCAATAACAACCTGCAAAACACTAGTTAGGTTGTCAAAATGTCAAAAACACAACTAGTTAAGATGTTAGGGTTAGGCAAATGAAGTATGCAAGTTATCTAACTAGATGCGAGCCTAAAATAACCAGATGCAATACAGTATACCGTATGCGAGCCTATGTCACCATATGCGACTGTATGTTCCCCAAATGTGATCTTAAATAAAAAATGATCCGGGAAATCCCGGATGCGAGCCTCATTTTCTGTGGTGCGAGCGCATATCCCAGATGCGATCTAGAATGACTAGAAATGACTCTGTAACAGAATCCTGTGCATGCAAATTAGTGAAAAATAGATTCAAAATGAGGCAAAGTTGGAAATCATGCCCCATGGTGGGCACCATAAATGTGTGTGTAAATTTGTGTACTTGTTACCTGCGACACAACACTTCAATAGATCATTGCATTAGCGAAAAAGGGGTCAGTTGAGCATATAAATCTACTAAAATTGACCTATTACTTTCTAACTAGGAAGAGTATGAAAAACAACATAATAGCCCTCAGATTATGCCTCTTTTAGTGACATATACATCCTAGCATGAAATATTTGAGTTAAAATGAGAAAAAGTATCTAAATAACATGCATTCTAGCTCTAACAAAGCATGAAACTAACAATGCATAAACATGAAACATGAAATATGATATGAGTCTAGGTGTATTCTAACAACATAAAAATGCAATTTTAATCTAAGATGAAGGCTTATTTGTGCTCAAAAACCCCTTCTATTTATAAAAGAATGAGGAGAGAGAGGGGGGATAAGGTGCATTAATGAGTTGAAAAACTCATTAAAGGTGTGTAAGAAGAAATAAATGCCAAAGGCATTCAATAGGCATGGGGGAGACATGGGCTTAAGGAATCTTCATTAATGAGGCATTAATGAAAGCCTTAAAGAAGCATGGGAAGGGTGTAAGAGAGGCTTGAGAAAGTGGACTTGAGGAAAGGAATCTTGAGATTCCTTGACTTTCTCAAGTGGGTGGAGTCCTTAATCACTCCCTAATGGAATGTGACAACATTAGGAGGTGGGTTAGGATGAATTTAGGATTAGAATTAGATTAGCATGGGGTGAATGGGTTGGGATAGGTTTGAACCCAGAGTCAAAGTGGTTGAAGTGGGTTAGGTTAGGGGTTTAAAGGAATATTAATTAAATGAATTAAACTTATTTAATTCATTCAAAAATAGGATACTAATTATTTAAGCATTTAATTGCTTTTTAATAATCAATAGGACTATAGCCAATTTAATTAAATTAATTAGGCTAGGGGAATGGGTTCATTTGCAAGAGATGAGATATAAATAGGATTTATTTAATTACTTAATGATTAAATACTATAGCCATGTTTGAATTTGATTTGTTTTAATTGGTTTGAATTGATTTAAATTGTATGGCTGTAGTAGTTAATATAATTCAGTGATAAAAATCACCTAGGACATTAAATCTGATTTAAAATGAATTTTGCCAAAGTAACATTGTCGTAACATAATTGGGGGTATGATCACACTTAGGGAAAATAGGGTCTATAGTTGGAACAGACCAAATCCAGGTGGTTACAATCCTCAGCCTATTTTTTCTTTTTCTTGTGTCTGTTTGGTATTTGTTTTGGTATCCTTAACAAACATACCTGCAGATCTTCCATGTGCATTTCCAACCATTTTATTTCTCAAATTATAGTTACCCCTAGCTTGAGTAACCATATATGCTATAATCTGGGCAATCTCTTCATCAGAAGGTCTCCTATAAATAGGGATTTCATCACCCTTCTCAGAATTACATCTCATGTTATCAATTTCCACATCTTTTGTATCAACAATACTTTGCTGATAATATGTCTCATTTTTGCTTAATGAGCTAGATGGAAATCTTTGTTTAGTTTCACCATTAGAAAACATTTCATCACATAAGTGTGAAGAAGCCATAGCACAACCACTTTCATCTTACAACTACTCCTCATCATCTTCCAACTCTTCATTTGCAGATATTCTTGCAGCGATGACACAATACTTAGGCTAATGAGGAGATTGACAAGCCATGCACCAGGGATTATCATTACACATATTTACAGTAGTCTTATGTAAAGGGTTAGGGGTCTTTTCATCATACTTATCCTTTTGCTGTGGGAGAATAGGCTTCCCATCTTTCCATTGGGTGGTATAAGGATAGTTCTGCATCCTAGGTTGTCTATTATAATTATCGTAGGATGGTTTGTCATTATTTGGAGCCTTATTGTTATTATTCTCTCCAGGCTTTAAATCCTTCAGAGCATTAAGGATCTATTTTAGACTATCATTTTCTTTAGGTTTATCATTTGCAGGTTTGTCTAACTCCTTCTTATTGAACCTTGTTGGCTTCCGGTCTTCTCTTCTACCCACTTTCCCTGAGACTCTTCTGTTTGTTTCAATGTTTACTGCAATCTTATATGCTTCTCTAATATTCCTAGGATTCTTATCTCTTAAGAGGTAACCCATCTTTGCATCGAAATCATTTAAATAAGTTGCAAGACATACCTTATCATCCAGTCTCATCACTTGAAACAATTTGTACATTGCTCTATGGAATCTGATGTTAAATTCCACTACCTCTTCATTTGAGTTCTTCTTTATATTGTTGAACTCATTCAAAATGAAGCCTTCATTGGTCTTACCCCCATATTGATCTCTGAAACATTCTTTCATTTCATCCATGGATCCAATACAATCATGGGGAAACCCTCTAAACCAGTCCCTGACATATTTAGTTAGTGATTGAACAAATAATTTCATCATCACATCATCATATCCAATTTCATAGTCATCCATCATGTCAATAAATTCCTTCAAATTCTCTTCACATGTTATAACATTGTTACCAGCAAATTTTGGAAGTTTATCCCTAATTTCTTTTGAGATTTTATTAGGATAACCAAGAATACCAAGAAAAATAAATTGCCTATACCTTTTTGCATAGACCGGTGTCTTCTGAGTTGAATTAGTACCTTTAGAAGTTGATGATGCAACATTTGATGTGGTAGAATTCCCTCCTCTAGCTGGTGGTGGGATGTTTGTTCCTGAATTCAGAGGTACCTCAGCATTTGTATTAATAATAGGAGAAGGACAAAAGGTCTGTTTGAGAAAATCAATTTTATTTTTCATCTCCAGAGCTGAAGATTCCAATTCTATTTTCTCTAGCTCCTTAGATATAATCTTCCTCTCCCTTTTATCTCTTTCTAAATCATTATCTAATCTGGTCATTGGATCAACTAGACCTCCTTTATTCACAGGCTCATTTATTTCAATTCCTACCACTTTCTGCTTACCCTTGTCCTTAGGCTTTTGTGCATCATACAATTGCTGGACAACTGGTTCATATTCAATATTTTTAGGTGTAGTAGTAGAATTGATTGGCTCTAAATCTTGCAACTACCTTTTCAACTATTCGGATTTGATTTGAGCATGTATGATCCTCGTCTCCTTTTCTCTTCTTTGTCTTATGATAATATACTCTTGGATTTTCCTTTCCAGTTCACCAACTTCTTCAAAAAGTTCCTCAAAATTTGGGAGAGTCGTTTTAGATTCAGAGGTTTCTTCCATGATGGAAAATTCTCTTTTGTGAGTGTGAGCCTAATGCCTATGTGATGAGGGAGAGCTCGGAGCACTAGGGGCATTCCTATTCTCATCGCCTGTCATTTTGCTTCTACACCTTTGTTCATGTCCATGAGGCTCACTATGGACCACCTTCCTAACATATCTTGGTCCATTTTCATCTCTCTCACTCTAATAATAATAATCACCATATACACCCAATCCAAAATATGCACCCACGTGAACTTCGGGTGCACCTTCTTCTTGATTGGGTGGAATGGGCTCTTTTACCCTAATGTTCCTCTTCTACCTTCAAGTTTGAGGAATAGTCCTATCAACACTTTCATTCATTTGCTGACTAGCTCTGGAAGTTGACGGTGTCTCACCTTCTAAATTATTCTTAGGATTATTCTTCATCCTGGATCTTGTACACTTATAGCTCATATTTAGATAGTGTGTGTAAAATGATTTTATAACTCAAAAATGATGCAAAGATTTTCTTTGAGTCGCCACCCAACACTTAGCTGGGAAAATACACACTAACTCTGAGTAATATAAATTTGTGCTATAAAGGGACTTCACAAGAATAAAAGATAACAACAGGGGGCTAAGAAAATCCCAAACTAATTTTCAATAGTAAAATAAATCCCTTAGACAAGCAATGATATCTCTGTACTTCAATGGTCAACTAACTGGTAAAATAAGTAAGAAGGCTAGGAGTCTAGCTCAACTTGAAAAACCTTACTTCACTTACTGCAATTTAATTCCATAGTCCCCATCAGAGTCACCATTTTGTTGGTTATTTTTTATGTTGTAATAATTAAACAACAACCTTTTCACTTTCTGACAGGATCTTAAAGATAAGACAACTCCAACTATTTATCAATATAATGAAAATGACCAACTGACAAGAATTCCTACCAAAATCATACACTTTAGGTTCTGATAGAACAAGAAGGGGACACCCTATAACACCTTCAAATATTCCTTAAGATGTCAATCAAGCAGGAATTTCATACAAAACTCAACATAACCGAGAGATACTAGATAAATGACTAATCATCCATTGAACATCAACCATGAAATGGAGCATGAGATGAATAGAACATAAAAAAATTATGAAGATATAAGATGTACTTTATATTATGTCTATATTTGTAGAAACATAGCCAATATATAACCAGAAATGTCACAACACAAGAACTATAAGTCTATGATCAGTGTTTTATCCATTGGGCTATACTCTTGAAACAAATACAATATGCAGAAGTTGACTATTATCAAATATTCCAAGCCATGAATACAATTATCCCAAACCCATAGTACTTATGAAATCCTATTGCATACCTAGATGAATCTATTTATTAATTAGAGCATCATTTAATTTGATCCTTGATTAAAACTCTAAAATAACTACATACACACAGATAAGATCTATGCTAATGAATTGGAAAATTCATAACTCATCAGATGAACACCACAGGAGAGATTGGAACCAAGATATTTTTAATAAGTATGATGAATCAAACTTATGTTTACAAGATGTAATAAAAAACAACCACCTGAATAAAATTCTATACACCTCAAACTTTATTTCTAATCCCGAGACTTATCTACTACAAAATTCTGCTATATTCCCTAACTGAAAAATTTATAGAATGTTTACAATACCCAATTTTCTAGCCCTTTCCAGTGATCTTGGGAATCCTTTTATAGAATAGGATTGCAACAAGCTACCGATCAATTGGAATGAGGACAAAATACATGACTCATACAAAACAAAAAATAACAAGTGATGTGATAACCACTTTGTTACAAGAATTTTCCAAGTACTTTGTCTTCTGACTGTCTGGCTACTGCAACTACTTTAAAATTGTTCAGAAGTTTCCATCTGGAGTTGGTTTCCTTGGTATTCTAATGTATGATCTTTTCCTTTGCCTATTTTTTTCAAAATGTTGGGAAGAACTACCACTTTTTGTTTCTCACACAACATCATCCTCTTCTTGGTTGTGTACATTGTATTTGCCTTTCCAAGAGGTGAACACCTCATTTCTCGGCCAAGGCAAATTGATGACTTCATCCTTTTTTCTATTCAACTCATCCCAACTGACCTTTTCCTTCTCAATTTCCTCCTATTTTGTTAAAATATTCCTTCAAAGGCCCATTCCTGAGGTAATTTCTTTGAGCTCCATATGCTTCTTTGAAAAGATCAATATCAATATTTTCCATCTGGACAGAGGGATCATTCAATTTTAACACCTCCCTTAACTCTTCAGATGTGATTCTCACCAATATATTTCCATTTATATCCCTCAAAACCCTAGTAACACTGTCATATGTATTGGCAATTTTGATCAATAAATCTGTATCCATGAAAACACTAGGGACTATTAAGTTTTCCACATCGAATTGCCATATATTGTTGTATGGAGAGAAAGCGTTTCTCTAACTAAAAACCAGCTTAAACATATCCAAACTAGTCACACAAGTCTTGGCATCTTGTGCCCATCTATCCCTATCATACAAACCCTCTCCAACTTTCAAATGAGAATGTACTGGCACTAACTGTTTGAGTTTAGTTGAATCATTTGTGGATTCTTTGAATTGTTTTAAAAGATCATCACACACATTTCTCTCCTGGTAATCTATTTTGGCAGTGAAATCTCTTCTAGGAGCCATTTCTGAATTAGGGTTTCTCAATTAACAGTATCATATTTTACACAATCTACTTTCTTCTTAGAACTCAAAACCCTATTGCAATTATAACTCACAATGCTCAAGAATATAGTCACATAATAACTTACCCATTTTGCAAAATCTTAACATAGACCAAAAATACTGCAACCTCAGCTCTGCTCCAATCACTTCAACCATGTTTGAACTTTTGCGGCCCAATGGTTTAATGAAACCATTTTAACACAAAGAACAACTTTAAATCAAGACCATAGATTTCAATAATCTCTCGTCTATCGTGCGGTTATCAGCAATTCATGAAAACCACTATTCACTTTGGACACGCATCAGCCAGACTTAATGGCTTATACGTTAGATCTTGTGCATCTCTGCTATAAGTCTTTAAGAGAACCATCAGATCTTCTTAACTTGACCACAGGTTACTTTTCCCAATAATTCACTGACTGCAGGTATAAATTTATGGACGGGACACACGTCATCCAGACTTAATGGCTTATACGTTAGATCAACCACATTTTTTCTTTAAGTCTTTAAGTTGGCTGTTGGATCAACTGCATCACTTTTAACTTCTCTTTACTATTGTGTTGGGACCACTGACTGCCAGATGTCACTCAGACTTAATGGCTTATACGTTAGATTCTGATCATCTCATCATCAAGTCTTTAATTCAGCCATTGGATCAAACTTCAAATGCTTGCCTTTTAATTCCTTCCTTATGAATTCAAATTGGACCCACTAGGACACTTGGTGCAGCGGCTTAATGGCTTGATTTTTAGTTCTCACGCATCTCTACTATAAGTCTTTAAGTCGACCGTTGGATTGATTGGAACTTGTCAGCACTTTAATCTTTGGTTAACTTTATGTAAACAGGGCCCATGTCATTAGAAGGATAGATGTCACCACAGCTTAATGGCTTGAAAGATAGATCAACTGCATCTTTGGGTTAAGCCATTATGTCATCTGTTCGATCAAAAAAAAAATGCCTTCACTTTATCATAGCCTTTATCATAGGTTGGGCCCGCCAAATACACGTGTCATCATGGCTTAATGGCTTACTGGGTAGATCGACTGCATCTTGGAATTAAGCCATTACGTCATCCATTGGATTAAAAGGAAGTTGGATGCACTTTATCAAGAGGACTTTAAAAAAAACTCGGGCTCACCAAAGACACGTGGCGCCCAAACTTAATCACTTAAAGGATAGATATAGCGCATCTTGGAATTAATCCTTTACGCCATCCGTTGGATTGAAAAGAAGTTGTTGGACACATGATCATTAAAATAAATGGATTGCGGGTAGCCAGACTTAGGGTAAAATAAAAAAGGGTAAAGTTCCAAGTCTATAGGATAATAAAAACATTGCCCCACTCGATGTCTAAATGGACACATGAGTTCTTAAGAATTTAAGTGGAAGGATAAAGTAACTTTAAATTAGAAACCACCCTATAAACTTAGGGTTTTAAACAATGACTCCAAAATTGAAAACCAAAACAAGGGTTTTGAATCACACAGAACCTGACTTGAAGTTTTTAAACATATGATTTAAAAGGTTTGGAAAATATTTTGTACAGACCTAACACATAGCACCTTTCTTAAGTGGTAAAATTCTCTCGAGATTTAATGCCCTACTGGAAATCCATGACCATGATCATGTACCGTATTATTTCTTTGTTCTTTCCCCACATTCTGGTTCCAGAATACAAGATCTTCAAGAGCAACAGGGAAAATGAGGCCGATGTGAAACTGATGTCTAGGAATAAGATTGTTCCAATTGGATTTTGACATGGTTCCAACTAGATTTTGATATGGTCTTCAGATGAATTTTTTGCCTCTTAATAATTTTTTAATATTATTAGTCGACCTGAGGTTTTTTGGTACCACCTCACAGGTGATTTTATGCTAAACATAATCTGAGATGAATTTTGATACCATATCGATAATCACTAATCTTAGCAATAAAGCATGCATACACAATGATGCCCAACTGGAAAGTCATGTTAATACTGAATTGGACCTACAACCCATGGAAGAATGTCATGTATAGTTGTATGCCATGTCATTTACTAAATTTTGCAAATTGGTGCTCATCTTTGGTTTCCCTCGAGTCACAAGCAACAAGATGAACGAAAATTCCTCAAATTTGCAAATTGTATCCAGGTTTGGTGTCCTTCAAGTTTAGCAGCAACAGGTCAAAGATTATATGCAGATTAATGCTTTTTTGTTCCATTGGAGTGACCTTATAATTAATTGAAATGTGATCATGGTAATCATATGTTCATTAAGGCTATTGGTATTATAATTAACCTTTTTCTATGGCCACTTGGATTGGAAAATGTTAAAAAAACAAAATATTAAAATGGTTCACATTTGAGTTGGGTTGTATAGGGAAATCTAGTGGCTATATAGAGATTTTGGTAGTCTATAAAGAAGCCTTTTGATGTCACTCTGGTTGGCTAATATAAATCTTGTATAGTGTCTGTTCTTAGTTAGTTGAGTCAGTTTTGTCATTATATATTGTATTTTGAGCAAGGAATGGAGTTTTTCTTAGTTGGTTCTTTCCTCGAGGATCTCTTGAACCAGTTTACTATTTTATATTAATATATCAATGGATCGCCACTTTTTCCAAAAAAGAAAAGAAAAAATGATGGTTCTTTCCCTTTTAATTTTAGAAGGCGAGACTATAAAAAGGGTGTGAAGGAAAAGTATGTGCATAGAAACAACCTAATTGTTTAAGTAAAAAAAAGTTTCTTGTGTGAAACTTAGTTTGATTTTTGTTGGTTTCAATGTCAATTAGTGAGGAAAATGATTTGTTTTGTTTAAAAAATATTTATCTAATAATGATGTCAATTTGCTTGTATGATCTTTATGATCTCTATGAATGATTCTTACAATGTTTTAGCAAGTTTTGATGGAAAATACAATATTGTTTTGATGATGGTTTTGCAAGAAAATAAATCATCCAAAATGAGTAAATCTATTTTTAATCACTTCTAAATATTAAATCTATGTTTTAAAAGATCTAGAGCAATGGTCTTACTAGATATATTTCTAACAAAAAAATTTAGTAGTCTAATCTACTAATAATCTAAAGAAATTGTAAATGAGATTTTTAATCTCCACACCTATGTATTGAAGATATCAATTATCAAAGGTTTATAGTATGATAAAGTTTTCCTTTAGGACTAGGTGTTTTGTTATTCTCCCTCTTTCTTCTACCATTAGGTTTTTCCTTTATGATGGAAAGCGACAAGGAAATTGGATATAGAGAAAATAAAAAAGGAATGTGGTTGTTAATGTTTGAGGTATGAAAACTATATAAAGGTATGATATAGAGACTCATTTAGTGCTTAAGTCCTTCTTGAGCCTATTGAATAGTCTTCCTTCTGATTGCGCAATTAGGAAAAGGTGGATCAAGCCTATATTCTTCCCCCGTCATTTTCTTAATGTACACATACCCTCATACCTTTATCTTGAATCAATCAACCACACTCCATTCCTTTAATTCCATCTTGTGTGTGTGCTTAAAAATATGAGAGAAAACATTATTCCATACAAGATCTTGAAGGATAGGGGAATAATGGAGTCAAGTGTTTCATTAGTGTATTTGGTATATTTTCTTTATTCTATGTTATGCATTCATGAAGAAATTACTCTATTGATATGGTGTTGGATTAAGTATGTAGCTATTAGACAAACATGACAAACCTCTTTCAACCCAACAATTTCCTATTTTTTTGTGTGCAAGAATAGGTATCGAATCCATTGTTGCAAATTTGGAAAGTACCAGATTTGATGGATTGTCCCAGAAAACTTTAGGAAAAATTATAGGGTATACAATGAGTAAAGTATTCTATACCCGGGTATAGAATACTTGGGCATTCTATACTCTCCAATTCTTCTTCAAACTAAAACCACAACTTAGATATGTTCTCTAGTTTTTGTTTCAATTCGTTACATATTTTTGTTTGATGTCCTTAAGCAAGGACAAACCAAGAGAAATAAAAAAAATGACAAAGAGAGTACAAATGTGATCTACTAACTCTAGGGCTAGTATGATCATATGATACTCATGTATATCAAAATAATTTATCAAAATGAATTGACATCATCCCCCAAAGGTAGCAAGACTACAAGCACAATGGAAGAATATCACATAAGAGATACAAAGAAGTGTCATTTTGGGTCGGCATTATGGGGACCAAAAATAATGGTGGGTACTGATTTGCATCATCCCCATTCAAAGATTAAAATAGAAGAATGTAATGACATATCGATTCCTTTATCATCTTGCACCAACAAAGAAACAAGGGTCATTTAAAGAAATATAAATAAAACAAGAAACACATCACAAGGGAGGCACAATACGACAAAAAATACACAAAAGACTCCAACGTACAAGAGGAGTGATTCAAATATATCTCCTATCCCTCCCTTGTTGGTATATATTGTATAGGGAAGGTGGGAAACACATAAGAGGCTCAACGTCGAGCATGGTAGATGGAGTTATCATAAGTTCCAAACAAGTCCCATGCTCTAATGACGAGTCTTTTTTTTTTACCAAGAGCAAGGGATAATTGTTATAAAAATCTAGCACGTAAATCAAGATTAACATCAATAAGCTCATACATGTCATCAAAGTTAGCATTAGTATCATTTGCGTTAGAAACATTGAATCATTATCATCAAGAGTATCTTTTGTTAAAGTAATAAGTTAATTCACTTATTAATTAAATCATTTTGATTTAATTATTAAAGTCACTTATTATCTCTAGTTCACTTAAGCTAAACTTTAGGCATATAATAATTAATTCTTTATTAATTATTATCATGCAACCTAGGTTTCTCCCCTTTTTAGGGTTTTGATAACCTTTTATAAGGTTTGATCTCTTTCTATTTGTTAATCAATTCTGATTGATCTTGAATAATCTTGTATTCTATATTCTATTATTGAATCAATAGAGGATGTTTCCTCTTTCAAAGATATGTTGTTTCTGGCCTCCATAGCTTTTGCTTCTCTCTTTCGGTGACAATTCTTGCATGCAGGTGATTCTTGGGAGTTGTACGGTTGAGTTTTCATCGACTCCAATATGGTATCAGAGCTCCATATCTTCATGCACCTATTCTCTTAATGAGATATTTGGCCTTGTTCTTCAGATCTATGTTTTCACGAGGTTTTTTGTTCCAAATTTTTGTGGATCTGGGGGGAGTTTGTTTTCGAAGCACTTTGGGTTCAAACGAACCTCGTGGTTGCGCTCAAAAGACCCAAAACCCCCTATTTTCATATAAGGCACGTCCAATTTGGACATAACTGCATTCTGAGGCAAATCTTTTTTGCATGTACAACCCTTTTTTTGGGCACATTTTTCGAGGCAGTGAAAAAGAAAAAAATAAATTCAAAAAAATTATTAATATTATTTATTTCCTTGGCACCTTCGCCAATTTTGGCTAGAATTTTGGCAGTCCTCCCATGTTTAGTGGCATCGCAAGATTTAGTGGAGCTCTGCCAGATTTATTCGAGATTTCTTGGGGTTCTTCATGTATTGGAGCCCTCTTTGGTTTTTTATCGTATCTTGAGCAAACAGAGGCATTTTTCACCAAACGAGATATCGTCAGAAAACTAATTTTGACCCTGATCTGATTTTCCAGATTTTTTTTTCTGATTTTGCCGTCTTGTAGGATTTTTTCCATTCAAAGTCAGGGTTTCTTTTTTCACTCCAAGAGCCATATCTTTCTCATATGGGCTCCAATTTTTGACTTCCACACATCATTGGAAAGATGGTTTTGTGCTCTTTATTATTGTATAGGTCTCATTTCCAGAATCTGCTCCTGGTACATTTTATTCAATTTTTTGTGTTTTTGCAATCTGGTGATTATCCTAGATGTTTTAGGTCATGGGATCATTTTCCTTGCATGGGATGACTCCTTTTTAGCTGTTACATATGTACCTACAACTTTCTGTCATTCCTGAGCATTGTAGACATCTATTTCTATAGCTTTTGTTTTTTGCAAACACACTGGGATAAAGTAACATCTGATGCATGCTTGGGATCTTGGACATTTCTGTGTTGTTTTTACTCGCACTACATTATAAAGTGTCATGGGGGGTTTTATTTACCTTTGTCAAGTGAGTGTTCCTTCTATGACATTATCCTCATGATGTGTGTCAAGAAAGTGTTTCCTCCATGACACCATACTGTATATGTGCTTGCACTTTCTATGTTCCTGGTTCTTCATCATGCAGTTATTCTTGGCAGTCTGGTTCAGTATACTTGTCATGCCTCTCCCTACTCAACATTATGGGGGGGGTAAGTCCTATTGGTTTTAATGCTTCCTTTGTTTGATGGAGTGATCTATGTATTCAGTATTTGTTCCTACGTACTAGGCAGATGTAGTGGTTGGGTACCTATGCATTTTGGTGAGATGGATCATTTACCATATGGATACTCTTTCATTCCTATTTTTGGAGGAATCCTTCCATCTTTGATTGATCATCTCTTCATACTTTGGTTAAAGTCTTCTCTACCTGATCATGTTCTATTACAGCTGAGGTTCTAGTAGTTATTCTTTGAAAATGTTTGTGGCTTCATGCTTTAGTGATGTTCTTCATATGATCCTATCTTCTAGGACATTATCTATTTTGGAGGCTTCTTCAGTCCTTCACTAATCTTCATCTCTTTTTCGAGAGGGGTTTTTTCCACTGGGTTTTCTCCTTTTCTCCTCTTTACAGAGATTTGTGTGTTGGATTAGGCTGAAAAGCTAATCTCCCAAGAACACTTACATGCAAACCTGTCACATGGAAGAAGCAAAATATAGATAGAAGAAGAAATCTATGGTGGCCAAAAAGCCAGAGGAGACATCGTATGCAACATAAAACAATATATTAATGATATGTTTCTAGATTACAATGTGATGTAAAAGAACTCCATACATAAAACAAAAGAGGTGAATCCTTATAAAGGAATCACAAAACCCTAAGGTTAGCTAAAGCAAACTAGAGTGAATAGGTGAGTTAGTAATTAGATCATAATGATTTAATTAATAACCCGATAGACTATTACTCTAACACCCCCCCTTAAGATAAGCTTAGGGAGAAGCAAAACCTAGGAAACTACTGTAGAAAGCAAGAAAGATGGGTCCCGGCAACAAGGCCTGATCAGGTACCCAAAACCAGAAATAAACTAGATGAAGGAAACAAGCCTTCAATCTAGGAAAAGATGTCCCAGAGAAAGGAACAAGAAAGAGCAAGAAGCAACTCCGAAGCATGTAGTTGTAAACTCTGTCAGAAGAAACTGCTGGAACCCCCACTGAAGTGCATGACCAAGTAGAGAAGACAATGTCTGAAGAGCTGATCAATTGAACCAAGGAAGCAATAGAACCAATAGGTGAACCCCCCCATAATGCTAAACTGGGAGAGGTGACAGGAACACTGAAATACAAAGCCAGAAACAACTGCAGAAAGAAGAATCAGGAACACCAATAGTGCAACAGAAGTACAAATACAGGATAAAAGGCGGTGTTACCAACACACAGCATGGGCTAATGTCATGGAAGGTACACTCACTTGACAAAGGTGGATGAACACAAAATGGCATAACATCATAACCCCCCATGACACTTTATAACTAAGTGCAAGTAAAACACACACAAGGTGGTCAAGATCCTAGAAATGCAGAAGTAAGCACTTTATCTCAGTGTGTTTACAGAAAAGAGATGCAACAAAAGAGATACAACACACTCAGAAGTCAGAAAGAAGAGTGAGCTAGAAGAACAGTAGAAGAGATCCCAGGACCTGTAAAACCCAGGTAATCTACCAGAGTGCAAAAAATTTCAAACTCAGAAGAGAGATAACCTAGAGAAAAATAAAAAAAAAATACCCCTGCAACTGAATAGTTCACTGAACTAGCTTTCCAACAATATCTAGTTTGCCAAAAATGGATTTTGGATGAGCAAGATAGGGCTCCCGGAAGACAGAAAACAAACATCAAACTTTGACAGCAAAAAACACTGTCAAAATAGTAGAACCCAAAACGCCAACCTCCATCATCGGAAAGTGCTCAGAAAGAGTTTTCCGATGGTATATGGAATTCAGAAAAATACCCCTATATGCTCAAGATAGAGTAAAAACAGTTCGGGAGGGTCAAAAAGGCCCCAAAATCAGGCATTAAGCCCCTGAGGCTGAAAAAATCTGGCCCTCGGTCACCTGACCCACGCAGGGGCTAAATCGGAGCCCCCAATCACTGATAGGACCGCCGCAGGGCTGAAAAAAGGGTCGCAGACTTAAAACACCCGCCGAGCGGCGATGTAGCCGCGCGGTGGCGGGACCTGGGCGGAGCGGGCCTGTGGCGGGGGCGAGAGCGGTGGGGGCCACTGAGGGTGGAAATGGCCAGGCGGTGGGGGCCGCAGAGGGCGCAGAGGCCAGAGGAGCCTGAGGCCGGCGGCGGCACGGTGGCCGCAGGGCGGCGCGCGGGTGGCACGGTGGCGGGGCGCTGACAAAACCACTGACTGCATAATAAAAATGCATAAAAACAATTAAAATTTGTTTTTTTTTTAATTTTTGCATCAAAAAACGTGCCCGTACGGCCCTAGAAGGCCAAGAAATTTCTCCCAGATGCTCCGGTGTCCAAATTGGACGTATTTTATATAGATTCTGGGGTTTTTGGGCCTTCTAGACGCAACCGTGAGGTCAGTTTTGGTCCAAAGTGCCCCAAAAAACAAAGACCCCCAAGATCCAATAAAAAACACCAAAAAACTTCTAAAACCCTCTATGTTTGGTACGCTTCAATGAAACACAAACAACGAGCAGCAAGCGTGCTCTGATACCATGTTGGATTAGGCTGAAAAGCTAATCTCCCAAGAACACTTGCATGCAAACCTGTCACCTGGAAGAAGCAAAATACAGACAAAAGAAGAAATCTATGGCGGCCAAAAAACCAGAGGAGACATCGTATGCAACAGAAAATAATATATTAATGATATGTTTCTAGATTACAATGTGATGTAAAATAACTCCATACATAAAACAAAAGAGGTGAATCCTTATAAAGGAATCACAAAACCCTAAAAGGGAAACCCTAAGGTTAGCTAAAGAAAACTAGAGTGAATAAGTGAGTTAGTAATTAGATCATAATGATTTAATTAATAACCCGATAGACTATTACTCTAACATTGTGTACTTGGGTACTTGATTAGGCCATGTTGTCAGGACCCATTTCTTGCTTTCAGTAGTTGTTTCTAGGTTTTTAGCTTCTCCCTAAGTTTATCTTAAGGGGGTGTTAGATTAACAAGTTAATTGACTTATTAATTAAATCATTCTGATTTAATTATTAAAGTCACTTATTATCTCTAGTTCACTTAAGCTAAACATTAGGCATATAATAATTAATTCATTATTAATTATTATCATGCAACCTAGGTTTCTCCTATTTTTAGGGTTTTGATCACCTTTTATAAGGTTCGATCTCTTTATATTTCTTAATAAATTCCGATTGATCTTGAATCATCTTGTATTCTATATTCTATTATTGAATCAATTGAGGATGTTTCCTCTTTCACAGATCTATTGTTTCTGGCCTCTATAGTTTTTTCTTCTCTCTTTTTGTGACAGGTGTTTGCATGTAGATGATTCTTGGGAGCTGTAGGGTTGATTTTTCATCAACTCAAATATCTTCTTCATCTATATTAATCACACTCGAACCTATGATATGAATATAATCATCATGTTTCTTTAGTTTCATATTCTTAAGATTAACTTCCTCCCTTGATATATGCATAGGTTGGTCAAAGGGAATCAATGCATCAGTAGGTGTTTTCAGGGAGGAAAGGTTTTGTGAAGCACACTTACAAGCCCTAGCACAATGTTTATGTTGGCAGTTACGGACACAACAACTATGTTTGGTTTTGTGTAAAATTGGTTTAGGATCAAACAACATTGGGTCCTTTTCTTCTTCAGGAGGAAGAATGGAAGGTACCAAACTAGGTTGAGAGATAGGAGATGTGAGACAATTCTAGGATATAGGAGGTGAAAGTGAAGCACAAATAGGAGGTATGGAAGGTGTAGGAAGAATTCTAGATCCAGGATAAGGAGATGGAACTACCTTAATATTACTAAGTTCACAAATATTTTTAGCTTTGAATTTTATATAGGATAAGAATAAGTTATCTTTTAGATGTTGAATTGGGGTAGGAATGAAAGGCCAAAAGAAATAAAGGTCAAGGTTCCCACAATTGGATAAAGGCTAATAGAGAATATGGTTAATTGTCATGATTTATCCATCATGGGGAAATTTCAAACATGTATGGATAGGAGAGACTGTAGCTTTCATGGAAGTAAGCCAAGGAAGGACAAGTCTAACTTAAAATTGATCATAAGTTGGGATGACAACAAAGGTAACATCTAAGGATTTATTACCAAATTTAATAAGAAAGGTAATTGAACCACAAGTAGGAATAGTGAAACCATTGAAATTTTTTATCATCCATCAGATTATCATAGGAGTCTTTCTGTAGGTGTCTTGTGTAGAGATGTTCTCCAGTTATAAAATTCACCATGCAAGTAGGATCTATAAGGACACCATAAGAGGGAAGACCATTAATTTTTGCAACTATGTAAAGAGGACAATCACATGCCCTAATATTCTCCTTAGGATCAAATGTAATGCAAAGGTTAGGTTCTAATTTGGGTTTAGGGTCGGATTGATCAATGAGGTTGACAATATTTTAGGCCTCAATACACTCACCATTATATTTCACAGTAGTAAGAGGATCAACAATAATGGAAGAAGGTAAATAATGGGGTTGCTCAAAGTTATTGGTAGAATGGGAAGGTAAGCGATTCGTATGAATTTTCAAGCTTTGGGTTGGAGGGGCACCTAATTTGTTTCCTTGATCATTAAAATCCTGAATAGATAGAGCATTAGAATCAATAAGGTCTTGAACAATAGATTTAAAATGGAAACACTTCTCATCAACATGATTGGGTTGATGATGGTATTGGAAAAAAACTTTGGAATCAATGTTTTTGTTGAACCATTTGGAAGGATCAATTGGTTTAATGGGATGAAGTATTAAGACATTAGAATTAATAAACTTCAACATCACATTATGAAAATATTCAAAAAGAGGTGTAAAACTACAAGAAGGTATAAAAATACATGACAAAGGAGTCACAACTTTGGATATTGTTGCCACTTGCATGTCATTTTTGTTTGATGAATTTTTGATCTTGATGAAGCCTTTAGGATTTTAAAACTTTTAGAATGATTAGGATTTGGAATCACTCTTATCAAATAGAATAATTGGAGTGGTTATCTCACATTGACTCACTTGAAGCTGATAATTATGAAGCACCGCACACAATTGATTAAAAGAAGAAAATTCAGAAAGCAATATCTTATCTCTAATGCCTTTTTATAAACTAGGAATGGAAATCTGTTGCACATCAATATCAAGTATAGGATTAGAAACCTGAGCATGCAAATTCTTAAATATACCAATCAAATAAGTCACTTTTTCTGTAATACCTTGTTTACAATGCATCAAGTCAGTCTAAGAAATCTCAGGACCAATATTGTTTTGAAATTGTTGAGTAAAAGAATTAGCAAGTTTTTGAAAGGAATTAATGGAATACAGAGGTACAAACCAATACCATTGCAAGGTCTTATCTCTAAATTTTCTAGTAAATAATTTTTCCATGGATCTATGATCATGAGAAATGTCACTACAGAATGTTTGAAATGCCTTCACATGGGTCAAGGGATCTGGTGTAGGAGCACACCTAGGCTAACCTCCATAGTGTTAATTTTTGTCTTGTACATGACATTGGCCAAGTCAGGGTAGTGTGTTTATTTTTAGACCTTAGAAGGTCATTGCATTGTGGACTAGGTAAATTATTCATTAGGACTAAGGTCACCAAAAATAGTCATTGTTAGTAGATTTTTAAATTTATTAGTCTTAGAAGCTTAGTGGTGGATTTGAGCTATGAATGTGTTGTTGGAGATTTGTTTTTGTGCAGTTGATTGATTGTATGTTTGTCATTGATGACAACATATAATACACGGTAGTGATTCTATATGTACTTATCAGAATGATGATATCAAGCCTTGCATGGTTAGATACATGTTGTAGACATGTTTAGTATGTTATGTTCATACACGCAGATCTAGATATGATGTTTCAGTCAAGTTGTGTAATTCTGTTATTGGTAGTTACAGTTCTGGATGAGTATCTGTTCAGAACTGACATATTTAACGTATTTCTTGAGTTGCACCTATCTTTAGGATATGCATTTGAATATTCATGATTAGTTATGAGTTGATGATAGTTATCTAAAAGTGCCTAACATGTTTCAAGAAGATTGCAAAGTTAGAGTTGATTTGGTGAAGCCGACTTATTGAAGCATCGTGTCTATTCAGTTAATATGTGCGTGGTTGTAATTATGCTTACGTGATTAGTAAAGCCAAAAAGGATGTTATGAAGAGTTGTCTTATAGGTCCCATGATCTCATACTTTAAGGAAGATACTTATAGCAAGTCATTTATGATACGCTAAGTGTGAATGATACTAAAAGAGATAGAAAATGTACAGAGTAGAATATCAGTTGTGGTTCATTCATCAAGAGTCTATGTGAAGAAGCAATAGAAGATTAGAATACATTGGAACTAATCAAGATAGTAGGTCTAATATAAATTTCATCATCAGATATAGTGCATATCTGTTATACAGAAGGTTGTAGCCTTCACCATTGAATTAGTGAGCTTTTTGACAGTGAGTCCTCACCCCTAACAGGGTTATTTGTAAAAGAATCCTAACAGGGTCAGACCCTTAACCAGGTCACTATACTTATTGCTTTGTAAAGAACAACTCGTAACAGGGTTGCAAGATCTTCTAACAGGGATTACTATAAACAAGTATAGTTCATTGTGAGTGTTAATTCCCACTGGGGTTTTTACCATTTGGTTTCCCCATAATCAAATTGTGTGTTGTGTACTGTGTTATCTGAATGTGAATTTACTTTATTGTATTCTGAAGTTAAAGAAGTAAAAGAATTAAAGTTACTGATAACTGATTCACCCCCCCTCTCAGTTATCCTTTGGGACTATTCTAACAATTGGTATCAGAGGCAAGTGCCTTGGAGAAGAAGCCTAACAACTTAAGGTAGATCAGATAGCTTACTTCAGAAAAGAGAGCCCTAAGTTCGATGGAGAAAATTATCAGAATTGGAAAAACAAAATTATAACACATCTACAGTGTGTTGGCTTTGAGATCTTTGAGATAGCTACACAAGAAGTTGTTATTCCATCTCTGAAAGACCTTGCAAAGGATGATGCCACTAGTAGACAAAAGGATACATTTACCAATAATGCAATTGCTAAAGAAGCCCTAATCAGTGCCCTATCCGACAGTGAATTTTCTGAGATCAAGAAAATTGACAGAGCATACACCATATGGAAGTATTTAGAAGATATGTTTGAAGGAGATATTCAAGAAAAGAATGCGCGCAGGAAGACATGGAAAAATAAATACAACAGTCTTGAGATGTTACCTGAAGAGAAAATTAGAGCCTACAATCAGAGGATAAATGAAGCAGTTTATGGAATCAGAAACAATGGTGGAGAAATATCAGAGGAATATATAATGGACAAGCTGTTGACTACTCTAACATCAGACTATGAAAAAAAGATTAGTATTCTAGAGGAAACCATGAAATTCTCACAAGACTTCAAGAGAGAGACTTTGATCAGCAAAATCTCTACATTTGAGATATCAAGATTGAAGACGGAACCTAAAAGTGAAACAACTTTCAAAGTGTCAGTCCATGGTAAGAAATCCTTACACATCTCTAGCCATAATGAAAAAGATGAAGTTGATGAAGAACTAGAAGATATCATTGCTATGATTGCTAAAAGAGAAAAGAAAGGAAAAGGAAAATATGAAAGACAGATTCCATTCAAATATTTTTCATGCAACAAGATTGGTCACTTTGCATCTAAGTGTCCCACAAGAGTCAAAAAGTTCAGATCTGATTACAAACCAAAATATAAGAAGGAATGTTACCATGCTGAAGAAGGTGTAACTAATGAATATTTAGGAGAGGATGAAATTGGATTCATTTCCCTTAGAGACATGGAAAAGTTGCTCGAGGAAATGGACATTGCAGATGAAAAGGAAGAACAAGAGTTAGCCCTAATTTCCAAAGTAGACATCAGAACTGATTGGATCATTGACAGTGGATGATCTCACCATATGACAGGTGACAAAGATAGATTTTTTCATTTAGAAAAATACAAAGGTGGTATGGTTAGATTTGGAGATAACACTCCTAAACCTATCATAGGCAGAGGTTCTATCACTTTGGATGGAA
>MU223086.1:175219-187973 GCA_018584345.1 Thuja plicata
TTATGGCACAAGAGACTCTATCATATCAATTTTGATAACATAGTAAAGATAAGTAATGTCAAGGTAGTCAGAGACCTTCCTAGTATTGCAAGACCAGTTAACACAATGTGCAGGGAATGTGTTATGGGAAAGCATGTAAGGAGTTCTTTCAAGAGCAATCAGAACTCAGCTAAAAAAAAATTGGACCTAGTGCATACAGAATTATGTGGCCCTACGCAAATAAGATCATACTATGGAGAAAGGTATTTAATTTTATTTGTTGGTGATTTTTCAAGGATGATGTGGTTTGAATTCTTAAAGGAGAAATCTGAAGCCTTTGAGAAGTTCAAAATATTCAAAGCTAAGGTTGAGAATGAATTTGGATTAAAACTGAAATGTCTGAGATCAGATAGAGAAGGAGAGTTCACCTCTGTTCAGTTTTATGATTACTGTGAAGAAAATGGAATATAAAGATAGTTGAGTGCTCCTAGAACCCCTCAACAAAATGGGATTGCATAAAGGAGGAACATGATTATACTTGATACAACACACACTATGATGATTGAAGGAAAAGTTGCGCACACATATTGGAGAGATGCAGTAAATACAACAGTCTATACTATCAACAGGACTCAATTAAGGCCAGGTGCAGATAAGACACCCTATGAACTTTGGTTTGGTAATGTACCTATAGTAAAGTATTTCAGAATCTTTGGCAGCAAGTGCTACATCAAGAGAGATGATGGTGTTGGTAAGTTTGATGCCAGGAGTGATGAAGGTATTTTCCTTGGTTACTATACAAAAATCAAAGCATACAGATGTTTCAATTTGAGATTGAAAAAGGTAATTTAAAGTACCCATGTAAAAATTGATGAAAATTTTATGGTTCAAGAGAGATACTATGAATATGCACCTATGATTGAAGATGAACCCAGGCCTAGCAGGAAAGATACTGTTATTGAAGAAATGTTTGATTGCATTGATGTCTCATGCAATGACCCTGAATCAAGTAGAGAAGAATCATAGATTACAGAAGAAGAAGTCACACCTAAGGTTCCTAATTCACATCTAGATACCACTCTAAAGATGATATCATTGGAGATCAGAGCAGCAGTGTTTTGACCAAATCAAAAGCAAAAAGTCTAACAATGGATGAAGAGGTATGTTTACTTTCACAGATTGAACATTTAAGTGTTGAAGATGCTTGTAATGATTCTAATTGGAAGAATGCAATGAAAGAATAATTAGATCAGATAATTAAGAATGAGACATGGGAATTGGTTCCTAGACCCAGTGAAAAAAAATGTGATTGGAACAAAGTGGGTATTTAGAAACAAGATGAATGAAGATGGTACAGTAGTAAGAAACAAAGCAAGATTGGTGTGTAAAGGATATGCATAGAGAAAAGGAATAGACTACACTGATACATTTTCCCCAGTGAGCAGGCTGGAAGCTATTAAATTTTTCTTGGCCTATGCAACATTCAAAGACTTTAAAGTTTATCAAATGGATGTAAAGTCAGCTTTTCTAAATGGTGACTTGAAGGAAGAGGTCTACATAGAACAGCCTCAAGGATTTAGTCTTTCAGATAAACCAGACATGGTATGCAGATTGAAGAAAGCACTCTATGGTCTTAAACAGGCCCCAAGAGCTTGGTATGAGAGACTTGATGGTTATCTAACCAAGATTGGATTCAAGAAAGGTGCAACAGATTGTAACCTATTCACAAGAGAGACACCTGATGGATTACTACTAATTGTAATATTTGTTGATGACATTATCTTTGGAGATAATGACAAGCTCAGTACAAAATTTACAAAAGAAATGCAGAATGAATTTGAAATGAGCATGATTGGTCCTATAAAATACTTTTTGGGACTAAATGTAAAGCAGACAGATAAAGGTATATTTATTAATCAGTCAAAATATGTGAAGGAAATATTGAAGACCTTTAAGATGGAAGACTGTAAGCCAGTATTCACTCCTATGATAACAGGAAGCAAGCTTTCAAAAGATGATGATTCCACAGTAGTTGATAAGACATTGTACAAATATATGATTGGAAAACTCATTTACCTAACTCAATCTAGACCTAACATATCTAATGCAGTTGGCATTGTTGGAAGATTTGTAGCTGAACCCAAGTAGAATCACCTAATGGCAATCAAGAGGATATTCACATATCTAAAGGGAACTATAGACTATGCTTTATGTTATCCTAAATTAGAGAATGTACAACATCATGTGTATATAGATGCAGATTGGGCAGGTTGTATTGATGATAGGAAGAGTACTTCAGGAGGAGCAGTATTTCTTGGAGATAGGTTGGTTTCTTGGATAAGCAAGAAGCAGAACTGTATTTCTCAGTCAACAGCAGAAGCTGAATATGTTGCAACAGCACTGAATTGTTCAGCCATGGTTTGGATCAAGCAGATGGTTAAAGACTTTGGTATTCAGGTTGATTATCCTATTTTTATTCATTGTGATAACACTGGCACTATTAACATGTCTAAGAACCCTATGATGCATGCAAAGACAAAACACATAGAGATCAAGTACCATTTTGTAAGAGAAAAGGTTGTAGATAAAGAAGTGAAATTGGACTATGTGAGCACCAAAGAACAGTTGGCAAATATTTTCACAAAACCTTTATCAAAAGATACTTTTGAGTATCTCATAGAGAAGTTGGGAGTAATTCCATCTCCTAAGTCTGATTAGAGAATATAGGAAGAACATCAGTCCTTTGTGACTGATAAATGGTTGACTACTCTACTTCTGGAGTAGTACCTATGTCTAATGGTTTATGGTGCCCTTTTCCATTGATGTCAAAGGGGGAGTATGTACTAAGGGAGAGCATATACTCTGAGGAGTATAACTGCAACAGTGTAGGGAAATCTTTGATGAGGATATTGAGAAGATTGTAAAAGAAAGAGGACACCATGAACAGAGGATGTTTTTAATATCATATTTTTCCATCAATGTCAAAGGGGGAGATTGTTGGAGATTTGTTTCTGTGCAGTTGATTGATTGTATGTTTGTCATTCATGACAACATATAATACACAGTAGTGATTTTGTATGTACTTATCAGAATGATGATATCAAGCCTTGCGTGGTTAGATACATGTTGTAGACATGTTTAGTATGTTATGTTCATACACATAGATCTAGATATGATGTTTCAGTCAAGTTGTGTAATTTTTTTATTGGCAGTTACAATTCTGGAAGAGTATCTGTTCAGAGCCGATGTATTTAACGTGTTTCATGAGTTGCTCCTATCTTCAAGATATGCATGTGTATATTCATGATTAGTTATGAGTTGATGATAGTTATCTAAAAGTTCCTAACGTGTTTCAATAAGATTGCAAACTTAGAGTTGATTTGGTGAAGCCGTCTTAGTGAAGCATCATGTCTATTCAGTTTATATGTGCACAGTTGTAATTATGCTTGCATGATAGTAAAGCCAACAAGGATGTTATGAAGAGTTGTCTTACAGGTCCCATGATCTCATACTTTGAGGAAGATACTTATATCAAGTCATTTATGATACGCTAGGTGTGAATGATACGAAAAGAGATAGAAAATGTACAGAGAAAAATATCAGTTGTGGTTCATTCATCAAGAGTCTATGTGAAGAAGCAGTAGAAGATTATAATACATTGGAACTGATCAAGACAGCAGGTCTACTCTATAGTTCATCATCAGATATAGTGTATATCTATTCTACAGAAGGTTGTAGCCTTCACCATTAAAGCAATGAGCTTTTGGATAGTGAGTCCTCACCCCTAACAGGGTTATTTGTAAAAGACTCCTAACAGGGTCAGACCCTTAACCAAGTCACTATACTTATTTCTTTGTAAAGAACAACTCCTAACATGGTTACAAGATCTTCTAACAAGGATTATTATAAACAAGTATAGTTCATTGTGGGTGTTAATTCCCACTGGGGTTTTTACCATTTGGTTTCCCCATAATCAAATTGTGTGCTGTGTACTATGTTATCTGAATGTGCATTTACTTTATTGTATTATGAAGTTAAAGAAGTAAAAGAATTAAAGTTACTGATAACTGATTCACCCCCCCTCTCAGTTATCCTTTGGGACTATTCTAACATGTGTCTTAAACACATAAATGATGTAATAGAGATGCTTGGAGGCCATTAATGAAGTTGGTTCCTCAAAATATAGAGGTTAGAGGTCCTAGGAATTAGGAAGTTGGCATAATGGCAAAGATGCCAAAAGTTGTTACGAAGTTGTCATGACAACACTTGCAATAATGGAAAATGTTGCATGCAAATTGGTTACTTAGGATCCCCCTAGAAGATAGGAGTGGGAGATTGACCAACAGGCCCTAAAAACATGGAATATGGCATCTAATGTAAGGAGAGGCTCGAATCTAGACAGAGGGAATCATTGTAACAAGTTTTGATTAGTGAATATAGCTTTGCAACTCTGATTTCGTGAAGAACCCTAGTTTTTGAGGGTGACAGTGCTATCATATGGATTGAATGCTTTTATTTAGTGATTTTTTTGTGTTCATAAGATATATTAAATCCTTTTCCATTCAGTAATCAAGTTGGTTCGAGTTATTCTAAGGTCTTAAATAAATTGTTTTCAGTTTAGAGAGTTCACTGGTCCTGTCCTGACCAGTTTGTCATTTCATGGCTCCCCCATGAAATATAACCATGGGATATTCCTAAAGCTAGGTGGACATGTTAGGGGATTCATTGTTCTATACATATGTAGAGTTAGGATTCATGAGGAGTCGAGTTTCTATTTTTAGTACCAAGCCCTAGGCGAGCTGACAGTGCCCGGTTAGAGGTTTGGAGGTGAAGAATTGAGCATTTCATGCGGGGAAGGAAAGTACATTATGAGAAAAGTGCAGTACTAGATGTGATATGATCCAATCATGCATTTTTTAGAGATTTTTGAACTCACCAATCCATTTGGTCGAGCTTTGAGCAAGAAATCAGTGAGGTCCTACTAATTAGGCCTTTTAGCCCTATTAGTCCTAGATAATAGGAACCCTGTGTACGGAGGGCCTAGGAGACAAAAAATTTCAAAATATTTAAAGAAATCCAAAAGGGTATTCAAATGTAGATTTATTTTTTCAAGTTCTTTGGAAAGTTTTGGAAAGAATTGGGAAAAGGTCTCTGAAAAAGGCTACAAGGAATTAGGCCTAATTAGGCTTCTTAGGGTCTAAAACTTGAACTCGACTGAAAAGGGCTAGAAGACCCTTCAAAATGGAGTCAAATGGAAACATATGGAAGCTTTCCAACATGTTTAGCACCCCTGTAATGAAATTGAATGCTAGTGTGGAGTTGGCACTTAGATCCTTCTAAGTGTAGGAGAAGTGAAGAATCTACATGGTGTTAGTCTTTCAAGGTGAATCACAAAGGGTTGGGCTCTTGGAGAGGAGATAAATAAGGCATTAGTTAATAATATAAGCCTTTGGGAGATCCTAGAGAAGAATAGGATCCTAATAGAGACAAGCTAGGTCTCTTGATAGATGTGCAAGCAAGCCTTGGAATACATACACCAGGATCACATTTACTAGTAAAGTCTCCAAGTGAGGTATTTCCATATTTTGAGGGATAACAACTCGAATGATGTTCAAGGACATAGGGCTAGTAGTGTCACAATTGGGAATATTAAATTTTGATTGAGTCATGGAGGAAATTTTTTGTTACAACGATGAAATGTTTTGAGAAAGACTGTTGATAGTGGATTTGATGGAAAGGTTGGTATGAAACATATGTGAAAGTTTTGGTGCATTATAAGATATGGAAGGAACATTGGAATATGAGAATGGGACATTATTATGGGTAGGCATGGATGAAGGTTGAGAAACACATGTAACAATTGAAGGAGGAAAAATAGGATTAGGAATTATTCCTTGACAAACATGTGTAGGAATACTGTTCGGAATGGATGTAGTCATACAGGATTGAGTGTATGTAGAAATTGTTGATCCCCTAAATTGGCTTGCAACTCTCTGAGGAGAAGTTCTAAAAGTGTTGCAGGAGTGGGACGGGGTGCGCCCTGCAACACAACCTTTGAGGTTTTATAGAAGCCAACTCTTCTTTTTGGGTTTGGGGAAAGGGAAGAAGACAAAATTCATCAAACAACCTAAGCTAAGGGGAGGTGAAATGTCAAATAAAAGCTTTTTTGGATGGGATCATAAGTTTTCAAGTGGTAATTACAAGGGTTTGGTCTTCCTGGTTAGAGTTTTTTTCTATCACTCACTCATGACATGGTGCACCACGGTCCCTTCATTGTTAGAAGGAGAACGAGAATCCAAAGTCTTTGACATAGGGATCACTCATTCATGGCATGTCGTGAGAGGCATCTACAAGGGTCCAAATTAAGGCACATCACTCCTAAAGCATGTGAAAGTCTCCTCAACATGGTTCACAGTATTTGACACTATGGCGAGGCAGACAAACACAATTCAAATAAGGGTCAAAAGAGAAGAGCTCACTTCCTAAAAACTTTCTTCATGAGGAGAAGACTACAGGAAACATAATAGGACTGGACCACACCTATGAGAGTTCAACACATGACACAATGATTAATAAAAGGAAAAGGCACTGAGGACACAGTCCCCATGATTTATTAAGAGAAAACATGCCAAGGCGAGAGAGAGTATCATAGAAAATATATGTTACAATATGCACCCCTAGTCAAAAATCCACAGGGTCTTATTCTCAAAAATAAAAAACTCTACAATCAATACAATTTGTTTCCTCACCTATTGAATCAGAGTCCAATATTTCCAATCTCTTTCAAAATGCAAGCCTCCAGGGTTTTATAGAATAACCCTCAGTCAATGTGATCAAGAATGATTATAATTTTGTTATAATTGATCAACATGCCAAAAAAATCCAATATGGATCACTCAATTCCTTATTTTATGGAAGAATATAACCCTCTGATTGGTTATCATAGCATGCCTACTAGCTAGGATTGAAAGAAAAATATTGTGGTGCCTTGATCAGAGACACCATGATTGGGCGGGCCAATCTGAATGGTGAGGAGGGGACAGTTATCTAGAAACCTATTAGCCATGGGATTCCTCATGGGAAGGATTAATCCCCAAGTATGTATTGGTAGGCCTCATTTGAGTGTAGTTGTTAAGGAGGATACCTAGCAGGATAGTAGAACTTTGGGGGAGTGCATTATCTGTGGAGAAACTAGAAACTCCATTGGGATGACACATTGACACATTTCAACCAGCATTGGGGAGCTTAGTGTTGTGGGTGCACTCTACATGATCATGTAACCATAGGTTGAGCACAAGCAGTTCTCTACGTACGATGGTGTAGAGGGGGCCTATATTTTGGTAACTTTTAGGGGATCTCAGCCTGTCGGGAGAGAACCTCAAAAAATTTGGTTGCATAGACCAGAGCCTTATCCATTGGGTTGAGGATTCAAATCACCTTGGATCTCTCAGATCAGTTATCTTTGATATTTTTTGGATGAGAAGTTGAGGCATCAGGAAACCTATACACAAAAGCAAAGATCAGATATTTTCTTTAAAAGAAAGCCAAAAAATTAAATCTAAGGCAAGGGTCAAACCAGAGGGCTCAAAGCACAAGACCAACTACAAGAGAAAACTACAAAGAGAGAAAAGAGATAAAAATTACAAGAAAGGTTATCCAAGAGATAGAAAAGATCATGTTCCTAAAACAAAATAAGCCAAATTGACAAAACCATCATCCATAGAGGAAAGGGGTACACCAAGAACAAATAATAAGTGACCCGATTTAATCCTGACTTGGTAAGACTTCACTGATAGGAAAAAATGAAGAACACCCTTTTTGGCAAGACCCAAAGATTCCTTGCCAAAAACATCACACATTGAAGAAACAAGATGTCACGTATTACCTCGAAGAAACCCAATCAGAGTCTCATCAAAAATAATTTCTGGGTTCTTTATACTTATATAGATTTTCAAGCTTGTTTACCTGGAATAGAGTAGAGGGTAAAATATCTAGGAATCTGATGGTGGGCTAAAATATCCAACATTTCTGGTGACTTCAAGTGGTATTTTCCTACTAAATGTGAAAGACCAGTAGCTTAGCATTCTATTGGGTATGGAGTCATTATGATAAAACCTGCAAACTCTTTCTCTGCAGCTTAACTCAAAAATTTTCCATTTCCAAGAAATAGTTGTGCTCATGCACTTACACAAAAAATAGGAAATATAAGCAATATGTCCATGACCTTAACTTCCTTTAAAAGAAAAGATTAATTGTAATCTCATTGACTGGAATGGGAAGAAATTCACCATCATATTTGGATAGCTGAAAAACATTGACCTCTTTGCAACTAGTAATAACATATGGGCCACTCCACCTAGCATCGAACTTGTAATGCCTTCCTGGTTTGACTCTATCTACATCCCATTTGATAACAAGGTGATGCAGGATCATCTTGGGTCATTGGCAATCCTGCACAACCAAAAAGATGTGTATTTTGTTTGTTAGTTTGTTTTGAAGCTGCTCGGGAAATACTCTGCTACTTGGGCTTTGTTTCTTGGTAAAGCTTGTCTGTTGCTCAGGTTCTGTTGCTTGGTCATGCTTTTTTTTGTCACTCGATAATGCTTAGTTCTGATGCTCTGGTCCTATTTCTTAGGCATGCATGTTATCTTCATGTTTCTCAGGGTGTTCTTTGCTCAAATCACTCTGTTGCTCGATCAACCTTTTCCTGAGACATTTATTTTGGAGTTAGATCTGGTGGCCAACTTCTTTATTTAATTTTGATGGCTTAATTTATTTGGGGTCTCTCATTGGGATCAGTTTGGACCTAAATCTGGGTCTCACTTATGGATTTGAGCGCCGACCTCTCTTGTTGGTCTCTTGTATATATTCTTTTATATGTTCTTAGTTTAGGTATCATTCTTAGAGCAAGAAAGAAAAATGTTTAGATATTGAGATTGAAGGTCTGTGATCTCTATTGGATGAAGCTCTTATTGTAATTCATTGAATATATGGATGAAACTTGGAAGGCCTTACAACCCAACATCTAATGATTTTGATCAAGAAAATATAAAGGATATCTGGTACTTCTCTCACTTGTTTTTTGTGCTTCTGCATTGGTTCTGAAAGGTGGTTTGGTGGTTGGGAGTGCCTTAGGCCCCTTTCTCCTTTCCCACCTTGCGTCACAAGGTCACCCTCTCTAAAATTTCTATCAATAGTCCTTTTATCAAAACTCCTTTTGACCTATCATTGATGTGCTTCAAGTATCCTTATGGTCTAATTTCTAAACTCTTCAAGCTCCATTACCTCAGCTAGTCAGACAGTCATAGCGTCACTTTCAACTAGCTCCAAATAATGAGCTAATTCAAGAGAGGGAAACTTAAGAGATAGAGGAACTCTTACCTCTCTACCATAAACCAACATAAAAGGTGAGTTTCCAATGGATCTATTAGGTGTAATTTTGTGAGCCCATAGGGATATCCTTAATTTAGTGTGCCAAACCCTCTGATTTTCTTCTATTATTCTTTTAATGATCCTGATAAGGTTTTTATTAGAAGAATAGCCAAACTATTCCCTTGGGGATAATATTTTGAAGAAGTCTTCATATATATGCCATGTTCAACTACCCATGAATTTATGTAATCCCCAACAAAGGATTTGGCATTATCTACAATGATAGTGCAAGGAGCACCAAATCTAGTTATAATCCCATCAAGAAATTAGACCACTAAAGTCTTTGTGGAATCCTTCAAGGAAGCCACCTCTGTCTATACCTTGAAAGATAATATGTGGCTACCAAAATCCATTTGTGACCAAAGCTAAAAGGAGGGTTTATTGGACCAATGAAATCCAAACCCCATTGTGCAAAAGGATGATCTGATTGAATATGATAAAGAGGAAGGGAAACCAATCTCTATTTTCCCCAATAGAAGGCACAATTCTTACATTTTCTCACCCATTGGTGATAGTCTTTGAGTAATGCCAACCAATAGTAACAAGCCCTCATTATTTTCATAGATTTGACTATTGTTGAGGAATAGCCACCAGAAGGGCCATCATGGAATTCTTTTAACAACCTATTAGCCTAATTTTCATTAACGCATCTTAGTAAGACTCCATTGGAATCTTTCTTGAATAGTATACTATTCACCAAGGAAAAAGGAATATACTGTAATGTAAATTGTCTTATTTTGGATTTATTTAGACCTTATGGATATCTTCCTTAAATCAAGAAAGTAGTCATGTCATAGAACCAATCATTTTGATTTTCATTCTCAGCTGGTTGTTCATCTTGTAGAATAAGGCCAGCCTCTTTCGGCATCTCAAAAGATGAGACCATTTGTTCAAATAGGCCTTTTCCTCTCACAAGCTTGGTGATCTTAATCTAAATTTCATATTCCATGACCCTGGTGATCCATCCAACTCTTTTCTCATTGATATCTTTGTTTAAAAGAAATTATTTTACACTTGCATGTGGGACCAAGAGTTCGATCCTATTATTAGACAATAAATGTCTAAATTTTTTAGAGGTCTTATGATAGAAATAACTTGTCTCTCAACATAGTTGTACCTCCCTTCATACTCTTTAAGTCCCTCACTGAAGAAAGCAATGGGATGGTTTATATTTTCTTTATTTAGCTATGTTTGGACAAATGATATGCTTGATTCCTCTCCAAGAGTATAGAGGATAAAATATCTATCAAATTTAGGATGGACAAGAGAAGGAGAAAATGCAATTGTTGTTTTAATCTCCTTGAAACTTTTCTTTCCTTCCTTGGTCCATCTAAATTCTATATTATTCTTCAACATACTTGTAAGGGGTTTAACCATAGTAGCAAGGTTAGGAATGAACCTCCTTAGAAAATTGATCCTATAAAGGAAACTTTATAGTCCTTTCTGTTAGTATTATCAGGTCCAAGTTTACTGAGAGGGGGGGGGAGTGAATCAATAATATAACAATTTCAACCTATCATTAACCATTCAATCACTTGCATCAATAAACATTCATTGCATGAAAAGCTTAAGCAATAAGAATAGACATCCATAATCATGCAACACAGTAACACCAAGGATTTTCCCATGGAAACCCAACTGGGTGAAACCAACATGTGGGGATGACACCCACTAAAATATGCACTCTTCTAAAGTAAGCCCGGTTAAGAGCTTAGCCCTATTAAAATCTTACAATAATGTTGGTTAAGAGCAAGACCCTGTTAGGAGTCACCCGATTAAGGGATTTACTTATATCCCTGTTATCAGCTTTACCTTATTAGGAGTAGCTTGATTAAAGGATTTCAAACCCTAATTAAAGAGTCACTCAATTAAAGGATTTACAATTCAAACCTATTAGGATCTACCCGATTAATGGATTAAGCTTCATGAAGCTATTAGGAATCAACAAGTAAATGATCTAAGAAAGTAGCAATTCCTTTGCTAATATAGATCTAGTTCAGGCTCAATCTCTGCCACACATACAAACAATATTCTCTCTTTTGTATTATCTCTCGATTACACCTTTATATCCACTATCTACACTTTTCTATCTTATCATTTTACATATTTATACAATACAAGTACATTAGGGAAAATAGTTTCCTTACAAAAAATTTTACAATCTTTCTCGCTCAATGAGATAGTCCTAAAATGTGAACTAAAAACCTAGAACACTTTCTAACAAACTCAAGTCGACCTTCTAATTCATCACACATCTATTTGACAAAGAAAATTCAAACCAAAATACATTCTTCAATGTTCTTGCACAACCTCCAATAACTCTAATCTCAGCGATCACAAACATGCCAACACAACAATCATCATTGATTGACAACACCACCACGATCCCTTGAACACATAAACACTTATAGAAAAATGATGCAAAAACACCGGTCAAGGATCTAACTGATTGTTCTAAAGAACACATTTAACTCTTTGATGAACAACCTTCTGTCACTTGAAACTTTTTCTTCTGATCATCAAAACATGATGCAATTGTAACCACAACCTCATGACATATCCAAGATATACATATTATGACCACAACATCAGAATCAAAATATTGCTGACAAAATCATCAAAACATTCTTCCTTTGCAACATCTTGTTCTTCTTGTTAACCTGTCAACCTAAAATCAATTATAACTCACTACATACATAAGATAAATCTTTGCGGTCATAGATATTGTAAGGAAACTCAGGTGCGGAAATAGCTTCCTACGCTAATCTCTATAGGAAAGTATTGTGAAAATTCTTTTAAATCCTTACAATTAGAGATTCGTTAACTACTTTATCAAAGATATTGCAACCACATACCATGCATACAAAAAACAGAGAATGACACAATGATATACCCTGGGGAAAACCTTTTGGTAAAAAACCCCAGCACTCCAAAACCTACACAATGTATTGATCAAAAACTATTACAGTTACAATACACTTGCAATGCAAGTTCTTTCAGAAGATTTGAAAACCCTTGAAGACAAATCACAGCAGCATAAACCGTTCCAACAATACACTCGCATCGCTTATCTTCGCAACCCTGAAAAATGCTTATATCATGCGCTTCACTTTTTAGGGTTACTCCTAACGATAACCGTATTAGGGTTTTTGCCATTCTCTGAGATTGGGGAAGAGTGTACAGTACTCACATTTATCAGTTGCCACATGTCTTCACCTCATTGAATCTTCCTAACATAGCTCTTACGTGTCATAGGAATTCGTCATAACCGTTTTAGCCATGATCTCCTTACACACAATTCAAGATGCCGACACATCAACATTATTTGCAAGAAATACATTTT
>MU223086.1:188023-205791 GCA_018584345.1 Thuja plicata
CATGATCTCCTTACACACAATTCAAGATGCCGACACATCAACATTATTTGCAAGAAATACATTTTACAAAACAAATAATAAGAATAGGAATTATCCAAGGTTGAGACACCTTATTCCTAACAGATATAACATCTAGAGACATCACTTAGTCATTTTGTAAGATCGCACACTCCAATTCTCTCTACAAATCAGAATTCAATCTCGTGAACAAACATCAGTATAGAAACATTACCAAACACTAAGTTACCATCAAATGAAAACATCATCATCATAACTAATCAACAAACCAAACACATAATATCTCAACATCAGTTATGCTAACAATCTCCCCTTTAGCATTGATGGAAACACCAACAGTACCAAGTAATCATCTAGCTAATCTGGATACCAAGCACTACTCCCCCTTAGATGATATATCTTGATGCAAGAGCATCCTAGGGTAGTTGGAAATATTTCATCATCCTAAAACATTTGTTTACTGGTGGATCTTTGTTACCACTTTTGTGTTTATTTTCTATTCTTAGTCATCGGTTGGGTGATTTCTTTCTCAATGGAGTTATGTTGATTTTCCGTGGGTACTCTTGTGATATGGTGTTCATGTGTTCATTGGGAATATTTTCCTATAATCATAACTCATTTGGAGTTACCAATCTTGAGTTATGGAGGATTGTATGACAGGGTTTGAGAGGAAGTTTCTGGTTCTGGGCAGTTTTCTAAGATTTTTTGATCGGTTGATCCATGGAGATGTGTGGAAGGAGTGACAAAAAGGGTTTGTTGATTATTGTTTTTGGAGTTTAATTCTATGATTGGAATTCTCAAGGTGGCATGGTTTGCAAGATCGTATTGATTTTCTTTCGATTTATTGTTGTTCTTCATGACAATGGTTCAATGAGTTTACTAGTTGATTATTGGAGGTTGTGATTAGTGTTTTCGACCGTTGGAGATGAATGGTATGATTTTATAAAAGGATCTATGTGTGGCCAACTTGGTTGTTGGATTGATCCTTGTGAAATAATTAAATTTGGTGTTTAATTAGGGATTAGGTCGACTTGGTCTAATATGTTTTTCTTGGGTTATGTAATTATTTGTTAGGCCAACCTGTTGGTGGTTGTTTATAAAAGTAATGTGTTGTATGGGTTGATGCATTAGGAAAAGGGGAGATTAGCATCCTAAGGGATGATATAGATGAAAGGTAGCATATCAGAATTATGATCTGAGAGTGATTTTGTATTTGGTCGTAACCGGGAAGGCCTTACAACAAGACATGTTTGAAGTAAATTTGATGCAATTTCTTGTTGAAGACAATAAAAATTGTTGTGTTTGAATTCCTAGCACTATTTTTCTTTGTTATTTCCATTGTGTTGACTCAGGTTGCAAGGTTTGACATCTTCTTTGCATATTTATCATTCCTTGACTGCATCACATCTTTTCCGTTCTCTGATCTCTGGTACTTCTCTACTCTTCTCCCAAATATTTTTTTCTCTATTATTCTCTTATATTTTTTTATCTACTCTTCTCCCCTCTGAAAACAATTCTAAAGACACAATAAGCCTATTACATCATCTGCTACAACTGTCTTCTTATATATCCAACTACTCCCCCTAAGGAGTACTCCCTTGATCATCAATCCATAATGAAAGATATAACAATAAATTCATTGGATTGATGCACCTACAACATCTTAGTCTTATTTAGGTAGGGGCATAAACCATAGCTTATCTCTAAGGTACTCAAAAGTATCCTTAGGTAATGGCTTAGTGAATTTGATCTCCCCAATCAGTGACATCTGAAATTGCTTCTTCATCTCTTCAAAAAAATCTAGACTCATCTCATCATTTCCTCCAAAGATTATGTCATCAACAAAAACTTTAGCTAATAGTAATTTATCTCCTTCAATTTTAAAATATACATTACTATCATCTCTTGTTCTATCAAAACCAATTTGAATAAGATAGGAATGTAGTCTTTCATATCATGCTCTTAGAGCTTGTTTCAGTCCATACAGTGCCCTTTGTAGCTTGCATACCATTTCCTTCTCCTTTGTCAATGCAAAACCATCAGGTTGTTCTATGTAGAATTCTTCTTCAAGAATTCCATTCGAGAATTCTAACTTGAAATCCATTTGAAAGACTTTGAGCTTCTTGTAAGCAACATACACAAGTAGAATTATTACCCCTTCCAATCTTACTAATATAAAAAATTCTCTTTATATTCTAATCCTTCTTCTTGTGCATAGCCCTTACACACAAACCTTGCCTTGTTTCTGATAACTTCTCCATATTCATTCAACTTATTCTTGAAAATCCATTTGGTATCAATCACATTTTTATCCTCAGGTCTAGGAACAAGTGCCCATGTATCATTCTTCTCTATTTGATCAAGTTCTTCTTCCATATCTTTTACCCAATCCTCATCCTTGATGTCTTTCTTCATTGGTTTAGGCTCAAACTTGGAAACTAAACAAGTACTCTCTCTACTATTTCTTCTTGTTTGAACACCTAAATTCTTATCACCTAAAATCTTATCAACTGAATGATTCATCTTTACATACCTAGGTATCACAAATTGAGGTCTAGGAGCTTCTTCTTCTGTCAGTTAAATCACTTCTCTTGCATTGCTTTGATCTGCTGGTACTTGCACTTTTGGTACAATATACACACAATCTCTTGGTCATCCTCTGTTACATGCTTTCTTCAATCACCAGAATTGACAGGGTATTCATTTACCTTTACATGTTCACTTTCAATCATCTTGTTAGTTATTTTATTTAAACACATGTATGCTTTACTCTTAGTAGAATAACCCAAAAAGATGCCTTCATCAGACTTTGAAATACTTAACACTAGGTGAGTGACCATACACTAGCTCATAGGGTGTCTTATATGTTCCTTTCTTTACTTTCACTTGATTCAACGTATAAACAACAGTGTCGATTGCTTCTCTCCAATACATCTTTGATACATCTCCTTGAATCAACATATTCCTTGCAGTATCCACTATGGTTTTGTTCCTTCTCTCTACAACACCATTTTGTTGTGGTGTCCTTGGTTCAAACATTTGTCTCTTGATTCTATTGTCTTCACAGTACTTAAAAAACCATGTAGAAGTATACTCACCACCTCTGTTAGATCTCAAACACTTCAAACTCTTACCTAATTCTCTTTCAACCAATGCTCTGAATGCTTTGAATATATGAAATGCATCAAACTTATCCTTCAAGAAAGTTACCCACATCATTCTAGAATAATCATCAGTAAACAATATGAAATATCTTTCACCTTCATAGCTCTTTTATCTCATAGGCCCACAAAGATGAGTATGCACTAAATCAAGTATTCTTTCAGATGAAAAAGACTTTCTCTTGAAAGTAGAACTAGTTAACTTACCCAGCTGACATTCTTTACACAACATGTTGTCTAGTTGGACTAATTGAGGAAATCCTCTAACTGCATCAGTCTTACTTAGTTTGATCAAACTATCAAAGTTTACATGACAAGATCTTCTATGTCATTACCTTATATCTTCAAATTTTTTAACCAAACAACTATTCATAGTAGTATTCAGATGGAATAAATTACCTCTAGTCATCTGCCTACCAGTAACAATCTCATCACCAGATCTTCAAATTATTCTGCATACTCCTTTGAATTCCAATATATAACCTTTATCATTCAACTGACCCACACTCAACATATTATGTGTTAGACAATCCACATAATAGACATCATCAATATTACTCTTTCCATTCAAAGAAATAGCGCCTTTACCTTTAACCAAACAAGGTGTACTATTACCAAACCTTACCACACCACCATCAAACTCATCGAGTTTTATAAACTTACTCTTATCACTGGTCATGTTATGTGAGCACCCATTGTCTATAATCCATTCATAATTCTATCTTATATGAGAAACCATTACCTTTTCTCCTTCAGATGGATCTTCTTTGACTGCAACAAACATAAACTATTCTTCATCATTGTCTCCTGATTCTTCATCGGTAAAACCTTCATCCACTGCAACAAAGCATTGTTTCTTCTCTTTTCCTTTAAATATTATGAACTTATCCTTTTGTTTACCATTGAGACATCTAGTAGAAATATGTCCAATATTATTACAAGAGAAACATTTCAGTGGAAGTTTACCTTTGTACTTACCAGTTCCTTTAGGAAATCTCTTAGCCAGTAGAGCTTCAAACTCTCCTTGTTTCCTTTCTTCTTCCAAGATGGCTTCATGTTCCCTGGCATAACTTGACATATGATCAATCTCAAGACTTGTTTCCTTACCTTTCCTTTTCATTACATTAGACACTTATGCTTTGAAAGCAAATTCAACTCTTGGAATACTATTATCATAGTTATTCACCTCAAATGCAGTAAGCTTACCGATCATTCCATCTATAGTAACATTATCAAATGTTATCAGCTCATTTATAGTAGACACATATAATGGCATAAGAAGGCAATAAGGTTCTTGACATTTTACTTACCACAACATCTTCTTCAATAGTTCCACAAACACCTTTAATAGCACTAACCCTTCTTTTATTCTTAGCCCATATTATGCAACATTCTCTCCTACCATTTTTCATGTAATCATATTTTCCTCTAAAACTATCTTCCTTAGCTTTATTCACATGAATATCCCTACCATAGATAAGTTTCAACTTTTCGTAGACATCATAAGTAGTCTCTAGTTCATGAACATCAACATATTTAACATTAGATAGAGTACTTACAATGGCTTCATGTGCTTGAGTATCCTCTTGTTGTTCTTTTAGTTCATCTACAATGAGAGTTATAGTAGGGGTGACATACCTATTTGTGACATGTGTCCTGTATTGAGCTCCCATACCCTTTAGGTATAAATACCGGATAGTTGTCCTTGGAAAACTTGGGAGGTTCCTTCCTCATCATTTGATCTTTTCCTCAAGTTGTTAGGCTTACCACAAAGAGGACCAAGGATCTGATACCAATTGTAAGTATTATTAGGTCCAAGATTACTAAGGGGGGAGGGTGAATCAGTAATCTAACAATTTCAACTTATCATTAACCATTCAATCACTTGCATCAATAAACATTCATTGCGTAAAAATTTTAAGCAATAAGAATAGACATCCACAATCCTGCAACACAATAAAACCAAAAAAATTCTCGTGGAAACCCAACTGGATGAAAACCACATGTGGGGATGGAATCCACTAAAATTTGCACTCTTCTCAAATACACCTGGTTAAGAGCTTAGCCATGTTAAAAACATACAATAATGCCTAGTTAAGAGAAAGACCCTGTTAGGAGTCACCCTATTAAAGGATTTACCTATAGCCCTATTAGGATCTTTACTCTATTAGGAGTAACCTTATTAAAGTATTTCAAATCCTAATTAAAGAGTCACCTGGTTAAAGTATTTACAATTTAGACCTACTAGGATATACCTGAATAAGGGATTTAGCTTGATGAAGCTAGTAGGAATCAACAAGTAAATGATCTGATAAAGTAGCACTTCCTTTGCTAATACAGATCCAGTTCAAGCTCAATCTCTTCTACATACACAAACAATCTTCTCTCCTCTTTATTCTCTCTCGATCACACCTTTGCATCCACAATCTACACTTGTCTATCTCATCATTTAACATATTTATACAATACAAATACATTAGGGAAAATAATCGCCTTGCAAAATGTTTTAAAATATTTCCCTCTCAATGAGCTAACCCTAAAACATGTTACAAACCTATAACCTAGAACACTTTCTAACAAACTCAGGTGAGCCTTCTAATTCATCACAATTCAATTTGACAAAAAAAAGTCAAACCAAAATACATTCTTCAATGTTCTTGCACAACCTCCAATAAATCCAATCTCAACGATCACAAACATGCCAACTCAATAATCCTCGTCAATCAGAAACAACACCATGATCCATTGAACATATAAACACTTATAGAGACACGATACAACATCATTGGTTAAGGATCTAATTGATTTTTCTAAATAACACTTTTAACTCTTTGTTTAACAACCTTCTATCACTTGAAAAGTTGTCTTCTGATCATCAAAACATGATGCAGTTTTAACCAAAACCCCATGACATATCCAAGATACACATATTATGACCACAACATCAGTATCAAAATATTGCTGACAAAATCATCAAAACATTCATCCTTTGCAACATTTTGTTCTTCATGTTAACCTATTAATGTGGGATCAATCATAACTCACTCCATACATAAGATAAATATTTGTGGTCATAGATATAACATCTAGAGACATCGCTTAGTTATTTTGTATAATGACCACACACTTCAATTCTCTCTACAACTCAAAATTCAATCTCTTGAATATACATCAGTTTAACATCATTACCAACACTAAGTTGACATCAATGACAATATCAACATCATAACTGAGTATCAAACCAAACACATAACATCTCAACATCAGTTATGCTAACATTTTCTTGTGACTAGGAAGTCAAAGAGAAATAATATCCTCCACTCTCTATGGATATATGGTCAAGCCATCCTTTGATACAATGTGTCCTAAAATATTTCCTTGATTAGTAGAAAACATACATTTGATGGGATTTAAAGACACACCATATTCTCTACATTTAATGAATACTTTCCTTAGATGATCAAAATGATTTGCTTCATACTTAGAGTAAACACTTTTATCATCAAGATATATGAACATGAACTTTTCCAATACACCTTTAAAGGCCATCTCCATTTCCTTTTGAAATGTGGCACCTCCATTAGTTATCCCATATGACATTTTACAATAAGCATAAGTACCACATTTAGTGGTAAATATTATCTTATAGTGATTTTATTCTTGGACTAAGACTTGGTTGTAACCTGAGAAGCCATCTAGAAAATAAAACCATTATGAACCACTAACTTTAGACAAAATATGTTCCATGGAAGGAAGGGAGTGATAATATTTAAGGGAAGCTTTCTTAAATTCTCTAAAGTCCACACATAATCTAATTTCTCCATTATTCTTCCTTAAAGGAAAAATATTAGCTACCCAAGAGGAATTCTTAATAGGAAATATTAAATTATCCTCTATAAGTTTGGATAGCTCTTTTCTCATCAAGGGTTTGAACTTAGGATTGATTGGTCTCTATTTTGTCTAACTGGGTTTGCATCAACACTTAAATCTATGGTATGTTGAGATAAGCTTGGGTCAAAACCATTTAAGTCCTCATATGTCTATGTAATAACATCATTAAATTCTTGACATAAATTAATGAAAACTCCTTGTTCAGTCTCAAGTCATACCTTTCCCAAGTTAAGAGTCTTCCCATCAGTAATGGTGATGGGTTTGTAGTCATCTGTCTTTGCAGCCTGGTTAATATATTTGCTTCTTGCTTGATCACAAGAGTTGAATATACCCTCCAAAGTGACTAAACCTTTAGGTGGTTTATTAGAATTGAGCTTCATAATCTGATCTCCATATTGGATTTATAACTTGGACTGATTTTTAGTAGAGAATTCAGCTTCATGTTGTAGAAAATTGACAATATGCAAACCAGAATAAAAACACTTGCCAATTTGTACAATTTTATGGGAGAGTAGGCCTTACAAAAAGTATGATATGTTTTTCCTTCATGTCTTCAATGTTCTCTTGTATGTCACAATGGGCAGTGACTGTTGCAAGTCTAGCAACATGATTATTCTGATTTCTTAGAACATTTTGAATTTTGAAAGATTGAAAGGCCTCAAGTAGATCCCAAACTCTATTTTTGTATGATTTTAGGAGGTTGTCTTTGTGACATTTTTATTTCTAGTCTGATCAACAACCAAATCATTGTATCCAAAGAATTGTAAGGATATTATACCTTTTCTTTGTGTAATTTGAAGATCTTGGATCAAGTCTTCATACTCGGCTACATTGTTAGTGCAGAGAAATTGAAGTCTGTATGAAAAGTAGTATTTCTCCAAATTTGGAGAAACAAGAATCACACCAATACTTGAACCATTCTTATTCCTTGACACATCAAATAACATGTTCCAAAATCCATTAGTATCTTCTTTCTCTTCATGAGATTCGGAATAGGAGCGCCCTCCTCATGTATGCAATAAGTTTCAAGGCCTGTCTCTTCAGCTTATTGTACTGGATAAAATTGGAAAGCATTAGCCCACTCATATAAAAGATAACCTAGAATCCCCATCAAGAGATTAGAAGACTCATGGATTGTGCATTCCTCTTCTTCTTCATGGAGTGTGCAGTGCATTTTTATGGGGTTGTGTGTGTATGGTTCTATGTGATTAAGAGCCAATGGTTCTGCTTTTATAGGAGCCTTTGTTCCATATCTAGTTCTAAAGAACATGTAGGACCAATCAAATGCAATATAGCCTACTAATTTAGCAGTGAAGTCCCTGGAACGAAAAAAATAAAAATGTACAAGGAGGTCAATAACTGATGTCTTGTATGACAGTGCAACTATGACATGCATGCAAGGCCAATTTTATATCTCTTAATGTTCCCATTTTCTGGACAAAAATACCATCCAATTGAAAAACACCTTTAGTCAAAAGCTCATATCTAATACTAATAAGATTGGATACCTTCTTTGGCATGACCGAGCTACTAGCTACAAAGTCTATCATACAATTGTGAACTAATTTATCTCCTATAATCAAAGAGAGATAAAAGGGGGAGGCTTATCTTTATTGCATGTAGCGTGTTTCTTTATAGTTTGAAAAAAAATTATTGTTGATCCTCCCTTATCATGTATGGTTTTCAACTCCTTTTGTAATAATTCAAACTGAGATGGCATTGTGAGGACATCCTATATAGGGACATTTCCATTATTCCTCTCCATCTGATCTAAAATGCTAAAAGGAGTACTCTTCGACTCGGTAGGACCCTTAGCAACCACGGGGTCTAATTTTTTAATTGGGGGTGCTTGAGGCTATTCAAGATTCTTATTATTTTGAATAGTATGCTAATCTTGTACTTGGGAAACATAGCCATGTTATATATCTTCTTCTATATGAGATATAATGGATGTTGAAGTTGAAGCCTGATTTGATGAAGGAGGTGAAGCACTCTCTACTACTCTTCTTTTTCTTCTAGTATTATGAGTTATGTCATCATCACTCTCATCATTGGAGAAAGAGTATTCTTCTGGTTGATAATTCATAAGATTAAAACCCCCTAGGTGTTGGGATTTCAATACAATATTGGAATGATTTAAATCATACTAGTGTCTTGAAGTTGTTGGTCCCTCTTGCAGTGTTTGAGCCTGAGAAGATTCTTCCCTTTGACAAAAACATTGTTCACAAGAAAGAGTACAATTATCACACCACCCTTGTTCCTCAGGAATATTGTTTTGAGACACAAGTGTCCTTACTGGGTTTGTATTTGAATTTACAGGATTTGCATTTGATTTTGCACGGGCAACATTATTCAAAGATTTATTTTGGTTCCAAGGACCTTGTCCTTGATGTGGCATATTGAATGGAGAATTTTGAGCATGAGACTAATAAGGTTTACTACCTTGAGATTTTTCTCTCTCTAGAGTCACCACTTTTTTCCAATACTTTGCATATGATGATTAACATCCTGCTCCATGGATTTTTTTTCTCTTACATCATATTTTGCATCATGATTTTTATCTCCTCCAAATCTTTAGAAGATGTAGTAATCGGTGGAGCTATAATAAGAGGTTGAATTGTAGTTGTAGTGGGAATAGGATCCACCATAATTTGATGTGTAGGTGCTTCTAGATACAATGGCATTGGAGGCCTTGGAGTGAATTTGCCTCCCTGGATCAGACAACTCTCTTCTCTTATAGCCATATTATATGCACTTGGTAAAGTATCTCCCCCTATTGTTTGTAGTGTAGTAGAAATATAACTATTAAAAGCTCTGAGGTAATGCAAGAAAGAATTACCAGGGGAATGTTTTACTGAAGCATTCATTTTGTCCCATGTCTTTTGGAATCTAAAATTAAAATCTATCATCAACTCATGGGGTGCTCTTTTAATTGTAACTAGCTTCTCTAAAAGTGATAGGTGCTCACTTCTATCCTCAAAATGCTTGCATAGTCATTCTCCTAACTCATCCCAATTGTGTATAGAGTTATGTGATAATCCCTTGTACCACTGCAAGGCTTTTTCTTTTAGTGATGAAGCTAGAAGTCTAACAACAACATTATCCTCTGTAATACCATGAATATTATAGATATTTGAAACTTCTTGAATGTTTTCTATTGGGGACATGGAAGTTTCACCAATGAATTCTGGTAAAATATTAAGTGCAAACACTGGTATGTTATTTCTTTGGGCTAAAATCAGAGGGCTACCACCATTAAAGGTGGAAAAAACTTGATTTCTAGGGACAACCATATGAAATAATGATCTATTCAATTGAATGAGTGGTATCCTAGGTCGTGTTCTTATCACAGGAGGAGTAGAAAGAGATCTAGTTGGGGTAGGTGTTGCTTCTAAAATCTAGATTAGTGATAGAGAACGTCTAATTTTTCTTCTTCTAGAACTTAAAAATGAGAGTCGAACAAACTAAAAATTACCTCTAGAAGATGCCCTTGTTTGTATTGTGGGCATGAATTATAGAACTCTGGTCTGTGAACCAAGATATATAGATGGAGTGGCCAAGTGCTTTAGTTTGTGCCCCTTGAAGACTTGAATGCTAAGATTAGTACTATCTCCTCAACATAGCAGTTGAAATCCTTTGTTTGACATTAGCAAATTGTTGGCATATTTGATGCAGTGATGGTAAATGAGTTCTGGAGATGTAATGATGCAGATTTGATTACAGGATGATTAGATATTATGTTGTCATTTATATCAACTATAGAATTTGTGTTCTTAGTGTGTTTCCAAGACTAATTGTGATAAATGAAGAGTTGCATTGATTTCAGTGGTTTCTATCTTTATGGAAGACTTAGGTGTGTCTCTAGATGTCTAATGCATGACCGCTACTGTTGAAGTGATCTTATGTGAAAGTTGTGATCGATTGAAGTATAATAGTGCAACTGCTAGAACAAGTTAATGAAAGGTGATAGATGATTTGAATATCTTGTCAAATATTTGTTGTATTTTGTGGTGCAGTCATAGGATATAGTGGTCAACAATATTCAGATGCTACAGTTGCAACCGCAACTACTTTGAGTGACCACCGTGTAGGATAGGTGACCGGTAAGCAGAGATAAAGTTGTTAACATCTTACAATACTTGTGTTCTTGAGAGACAATTGATAAATCTTTGATCGGTGATTGGTGTTGAGATTGTGGCAGAATTGGTTGAGTTATTCATGATCTGGTAACGCATCTTCATGATTGTAGGTGATGATTTGGCATCACATTGCTCGATGCTAGCATGTGGAGAATATTATAGAGGAATCTTGTGTTTAGTCAAAATGTGTTTGACTCATGGACACAACATTCTATGTAAATCATTGTATTGGTCGACGCAGTCTTGGAAATGTGTTTTGTACATTTAATTTTGTTTTGTGGTGTGTTAGATTTGAGCGGGATGTTTGAAATTCTAATTTAGGGTTTGATTAAGGTAGTGGACTTAAATGTTCAATATATATTATATGAATTTTAAATTTATGAGTTTTGATCATGTGTTGGACAAGTGTGGTGAAAAGTGCGAGTTGTGATCAAGCCAGGGAAGAGTTAAGTGTGTTTAGAAGAAATTGTGTGCTTCAATGGATCTGATCAAGTAGAGGTAGTATTGTTCTACATATGATTCTTTATGTTGTTCCTAACATATATTTTTTGTAAATCCTCTAACAAGGTGACAATTTGTTATGTGTTTAAATTCCTCTAACAAGGCTACTCTTAATAGGGTAAAGGTCCTAACAGGCCAAAGGAAAATCCTCTAACTAGGTAGCACCTAATAGTGCTATTGTAAACTCCTAACATGTTTAAGCTCCTCATAGGGTGTACTTCATAAGAGTACATCATTTAGTGGGTACTAATCCCCGCCGTGGTTTTCTCCCTATTTGGGTTTCCATGAGATTTTGTGTGTCAACTTTGTGGATGGAATTTCATCTTTATGATCTTCATTTATTTTTTATGAAGTAAAATAGGTTTTACAGGGTGCCTGAAACCTAATTAAAAATCTTAAGATCATAAAGTATGCCCAGACAAAAAATGAAACAGGCCACCACTAGGGACACAGATGAGAACAAACTAAACTACTGAAAAGAAAACAACACACAGGAACAACCAAAGGAGCTAGGGAACACAATCAGAAGATGTTCCTAACTAGGCTAGCCTCTTTGGACTCAAGGATCTTCATCTTTGCAGCAGATTCCTTTATCTTCAGGAGACCATTTAGAGTTTCATTCTCTTTCTTCTTCTTAGAACTAGCCCTAGTCCTCTTTCCAATTCCCTCTTTAGGATTCAACTCTTTTTCCACATTAGTTTTGGCCACATCAGTTCCCTCAAGTTTTTCTTCCATTTATTCAAGGAGAATCTAGATATGTTGATTGGAGGCTTTCAGGATGTTGAATCTCTACTACAATGATTATAAGAGTCGCCTCAAACCTTAGCATTTTTTCCTCCATCTTACTGACCCTGGTATTTAGACTCATCTAATCTTCAGCAGTACTTTCACCATTGATGTTGTTTTTCCCTTTTGCTGAGCTCCCCCACTTCAGGTATAACCACTCGATAGACCTGTAGTTTTCCAGCATGTTATTCCTAGCATTGTTGAGAAGGTCAGACTCCATTTCCCTCAAATTATCACTAAGAACCACCATAGCTGGGTCAATCAGCTCCTCCATCTTTATCCTGCCATCCTCACCTTCGATAACTTTGGGATTAATGACTTCCCTGGTTATCCCCATTTTGGTAGTCTTAACATCAAAGTTGCGCCAAACCATCTTCCTCCCCTATGCAGACACATAGAAACAAAAATTGTTGTCATGTCCCCTCTCTTTCACCAAGATGTGGGGATCAGAGAACTGGGGAGAAGGGTTTTCCTGGTTAGTGCAAACATGCTCATCCTGTATTTTATCCTTCACCTTGTCACCAGAGCCAGGGGTATTTTTGTGAATCTGGTCATCAGGAGTCTTCCAACTTGTGTTATCTTCCCTATGTAACACCCCAAAATTGGCATCTTGCAACCCTAACCAATTTTGTTGCATTTGTCATTATTTTGAATCATCAAAGTCCTATTGTACTAGGCAATTCTGAGTTTTGACTGACTGTACTCGACCTAAGTGTCAAATGCAAAAAATCATAAATCTGCATTAATCATACATTATGTTTAATTCCTAAATATCAATTAGCTAAATAAACCCTATGATTGAATTAATTTAATTATAAAGTCCTAGCACTTCAATTAAATTAAATCCACCCCTTTTAGCTAAAACACATAAAAAGGAATTAAATAATATTTAATTATTAAATAAATATCCTCATTTCAATAATTGAATTTAATTATTCAGATAATTGAGAAAAAAAGATTTATGAGGTCATATTTATTTAATTAATTAAATATTGTCAACAAAATCTTCTCTTCAGTTCAGAATTGGAAACTTCTCTTTAATTATGCTTTAAAGAGAAAGAAAATAGATAAATCATAAATAAAACAGTTAAATCAAAAGAGAAAGGAATTAAATCAAAGAAAAAAATAGTTAAAGCAAAGGGAAAATAATTTATTGATTTCTTTTAAAGAAAGCTTTCTATTTTAAACTGGATTTTCTATCTGTTTTATTTCAAAAAGGAAATTTTTTATTCTGGACAACCTTTGAGTCTATAAAAGAACTCTCATCTCTCATTCAAAACCCTTCCTGAATTTCTAGTCATATGCATTGTTAGAATATTGAGTTGTTGCTACATTCTTAGTTCATAATCTCATATAGAATAATCTCATTTTGCAATAGAGTAATTTCAATTTCCAGAATAATCTCATTGAAATAATGGCATAGCTTTAATCTCATTTTTAGTTTTAATGGATCATTTAGATTAATCTTGCATGTTTCATTTCTAGATTAATCATTGCATTACATTCATGGATGCATAAATCCTTCGTTCTAGATTGGTCTATGGTTGTGAGACTCTCATTCTGAGAGCTATTTTGAAACCCCGTCTGGATAGAAGGCAACAGGTCGAATCATACAGACAGGCAAGATGAATAATCTCATATTCATTCTTGTGTGTATCTAATGAATAAGGACTATGTTGAAGTGTATGGTTGATTAACAAGGCCAAATATACCACATACATTTCTGGTGCCAACCATGGGGCTCGAGGTAATCTATTCTGGCCCCATTTCATTACACTTTTTTCATTTTTTCTGCATTCTGTCTGTACTTCCATACATCTCTATTTTAATGTCGCGTGAACTTTCGCAGCGTCTCGCACAAACTTTCTAGTTCTTCGCGGGGCTTTTTGCACTTCTTCACGCAATCTAGGATGAATCATCACGCAAAATTCAATACCAGAGATTTTATTTGATATTTTTTGCCTCGGTTTTCTAACCATCTATTGTTTTCTGACATCTATGTTTCTCTAATTTTATCTTCTGGAACAGCTTAACAGTGGTTTGCAGGATGCTGAGATAAAGAAAAGCAATCATAAACTTCTAACATGTTTATTGCAGGACGCTGATATGAAGAAAGACATTACAAACTACTAATGTGTTTATTGCAGGACGTTTTTCGAAGACCTTGCATGTTTTCACAAATTCTCATGTTTGTTTTTAGTAGTTAGAACACACTTCGGTTGGTGCTTAAAATGAATCATTGTCTTGCGTGATTGAAGTGTTTTCTAGATTGTAATTCCAAGAACTACATGAATGTATCCTCTCCCCTTGCCTTTATGGATCTTGGGTGTAAGAGGAATTCATGTGATTCTTCTAGAGTGGCTACCTCCTAAGAGCTTTAGCAGAGCTGGTGAGAGTGGATACCCAACCGGTAATAGGCTAAAGCCAAAGCCCTTCCAAACCGGTATACAAAAAATGCTATTGTGATTAATGTCACAATAGACAGGTGTGAATTCTTTATGGCAACCAAAATCTCCTCCAGTACCCTAGTGGTGTGTTAAAGTCTCGACATCGTTAAGGTGAAAGCCTTGCTTTGAAAGGATTGGGAGAGCCCCCTTAATTGGGAAAATGACTTGATCACAACCACCTGAACGGATGTCCTTACTACAAACTGTTGTTCTAGTTTCCAAAAACCCTCTATTTGTTGGTGTGGAAGGTCAGAGACTGACTAAGACACCCCACACTCTTACGGCTCTTAGTAGAGACAACAGCCCTTTGGGAAGCAATTCCTTTGGGTTTCGAAGCTTGGTGTGCCTGAGAAGTGAGTGCACATGTAAGGAGGAGCCCGTGCCTCCAAGCTTCTAAGTTGTCCGCTAAGAGTAGGCATAGCTGAACTTTGGTTCAAGTGGAGATTCAATAGATATTGTCTTGGCTATCCTAGGATTGTGATGTTTTTGTTCTGGTACTACAAACATTCTGTTTAATGTGTTTTACGTGGGTGTATCATGTGAACAATCGAAACTATCATCAAAAAACACACAAATTGTCAAATTTCAACATGTCCAACACAATCTATAACTCAAATTATCTGTCAGACAACAACATGATTTTATCTCAGGAAACCCAATCTGGTCTCAACTATCTGATTCTGTAGACTTTCATTTGTCAAACTGCATAGTTTCGCATGAAATTCTGCCAATCTTCGCATCATTACCTGAGAATCTCTGTGCGATACGCTAGAAACTATCGCATGACATTTTGCAACAGTTCTATTATTTTGTCACTTTTTTTCACTATTCTGGTATCATTCTTCACGTGAGACTACAGAGTTTCATGCGTGTCTGTGAGAATCTTCGCGTGGTATGAAGCTTTTTTTCAAAATAGCAAGCTAATTCTCGTTTGTCAAGCATACCTCTGTCAAATCTGGTCTCTGATCTGGGTCTATTTATCTACCTTCTATCTTCACATAGTCAAAAACTTGGTTTCTTGGGTAGAGGATTACGTGATTCTTTCTTAAACTGGTCTCATCTCATATCTTTTGGTCTATTTCTACTATGTTGTCATGCCTTGTGTCGCAATAGTCATCTCTTGGCTGTTCTAGCCTCATCTCCGACGATTTGCACCAAGGATACTTCACCCTTTGGCACTTTCTGTGCATTTACTTTGAGACAATTTCAAGTTTGATCCTTGTTCAATCTTTTTCTATGACTGTCACAACTCGAAGTGGAAAAACATTTACTTCAATCAATCAAGATGAATCTATACTTTCCACACCATTGTTGGTTACATCTAGTGAGGAATCATCTCGATCTCCTTCTCTGGTATGTCGACCTTATAGTAAAAGGTCATTTCTAGTGGATTTTAGTCAAGTTCAAAATCATTTGTTTCGAGAGGACCCAAATTCTGAGAACATTCAAACTTTTCATACCGATTCTTTACACATTAAACACTTGCATTCTAGCAAAATGACAAATCATAGTCAATTGGGTGGACCCTGTTTCAACCAGACTGAAAACCCTCCTCTTCAAGAAGAGAAGGAGATAACCCAAGGGGATATCTTAGACGCTCTCAATAATAAAAATTTCATGAGAATGATGGCGGTCATAATGAATGAAGAGAAGGAGAAATAACTTCTCGAATTAGCCACCAAGGGTGCCAAACTTCCCTCTGATTATAAGGTAGAGACACTTATTGAGAAAGAGGAAGAAACTGAAAACTCCTGCTTGCAAAAAAAAATGCAAGGCATGCAAGAACAACTCCTTCAACTCATGAAGGAGAAAGACAAACCTACCACTCAATTCATATTGGACAACATTTTTCCATTCTCATTTGATAAGAGTCTATGCATGCCTCCTTTTCCCAAAGGAGTTGAACTTCCCAAATATGACAAATACTTGGGTACATCTAACCCCCAAGATCATTTGAGGGAGTTCGGTGCCCTCTCTATGGAGTTTATACATGACACAACCTACCTCATGCATATTTTCCCATGTAGTTTGGGAGGGTCAGCTATGGAGTGGTTCTCTAGACTACCAACTAGCATCAAAACTTTTGATGAAATTGCCAATTTATTTCTACAACACTATTCTCACAACATCCAACATTCGGTTCATATCAGAGATCTTTGCAACTTGAAACAAAATCATGGGGAATCCTTCTTGGCATTTCTCCAAAGATGGAGACAACTCTATACATGATATTCTTGCAAGATACTCGAATCTGAAAAGTTGGACATCTTTCTCGATAATCTTCTCCCCAACTTTGGATGTCAAGTCCAACTGCAAAGTCCTTTAGCTTTTGATGACATGATTAAGCAAGCTGTGAGAATCGAGACATTTATGATCAAGAAAGGAGAATTTACCTTACACAAGGAAAATAAACAAGGGTCTTCCTCCTCAAGAAAAGATAAACCCAAATTTCCCAACAAGAACCAAAATGTTGTGAATGATGGAGTTGTAGACAATGTGACTCCTAAGCCTTCCAAGGATGCCTTTAATCTCACTACCATGATGCAAGTAGCCAAAGCCACTGAACAGGCTGTGGCATATTCCAAACCGAGTACTTCACGATTTTCTGGATCTAAACCTTGGGCTCCTAGACCCAAGCGTGAATTCACTACTTTAGGAGAACCTCTTGATGTGGTTTACAAGACTCACTTGGACAGCCATTTACTCACTCCATTGGATAATTCATGACCTTATGATCCGCAACCAAGACCCTCTTGGTGGAATGAATCTGCTTATTGTGATTTTCACCAAAACAAAGGTCATAAAATGGCTACTTGTCTTAAATT
>MU223086.1:229528-250866 GCA_018584345.1 Thuja plicata
AAAACAAGGATTTGACAGAGCTATGCTCTAAGTTTAAAATTACTCAGCATTGGTCTTCCATCTATTATCCTCAGGGTAATGGACAGGCGGAAGCATCCAACAAGACAATCCTTAAAATCTTGCATCTCACAGTGCACAAATTCAGACGAGATTAGCATCTCAGGATCAATCTAGCTCTATGGGGATACAAGACAAGCATAAGAACACCAACAGGGGCTATGCCATATGCCTTGGTTTATGGAGTAGATGTTGTGTTACCAATTAAGGTTGAGATTCCTTCTCTGTGAGTCTCCCTGAAAGGCCTCATTACTGATGAAGATAATAGAATATCTCAGTTACAAGAGCTAGAACTACTTGATGAATGTCAACAAGTGGCGTTTGATCACCTTAGAGCATACCAGAAAAGGATGTCCAAGAGCTATAACAAGAAGTTTAGACCAAGGAATTTCCAAGCGGGTGACCTCGTTCTGAGGGAGAACTCTAAGAATCAACAACATCGGATCCAGAAATGAAAATTTGAACCAAATTGGCTTGGTCTATATGTTGTCACTGCAGTGTTTGGGTCTGGCACCTGTCAACTTTCTACTACTGAAGGAGAACAACTCAAAAATCCCATCAACGCTCTTCATCTGAAACAGTTCTACAGCTGAGACATCTTCAGTATGCTCATGTATATAGTAAAGTCCTGAAAAATTTCTAAAAATCTGAAAAATTCCTGAAAAAATGATCATCTTAGTGAAAACCTAGCAATAGGCACTTTGATGTATCTCCAAAAAAAAATTATATATTCCAAAAATACAAAAAAAAACTAAAAATTGAAAAAAAAAAAAAGAGAGAGAGAGAAAAAGAAAAAAAGTGTCATTGATGAAAACCTAGCAAACAGGTGTCATGGTAGCAAAAAAAGAATTTCTACCAAGACAGTGAAAACCTGGTAAACAGGTGCCTCTTGTTCCACATTGCTATATCTATCGCCGAACCACTTGGCTTTATGCAGTTTCTTTCCTGCCTTGCTTCTTTCCTGCTTTCCTACTTGCATTTCCTTTTCCGCATGCTTTCAGTTCCCGTCGAGACACCAACTTACATGGATTGAAACTAGTCATACTCTCAGGGAAACCCTCCTGGTCTAGGGGGCACTGTCCTATTACCTTTTGAGGATCTACTTTACGACAGTCACTAGTGGTTCTCACTGTGTCTGCCTACTGTCGCTTAGCTTATATTGAGTTCTCTCTTCTTGAGAATCTCCCTAACATCAGTCACCAGTGGTTCTCATTGCGTCTTCCTACTGATGTCTAGCTAGTCCTATGATCTCTTCACTTGAGCATCTCTCTCGCATCATTCACTAGTGGTTCTCACTGTGTCTGTCTACTATCACCGTACTATTCAGATTGCTCGCATCCGTTACAGTTGGAGTTATACTCAAACGCTCTATCTATCGATACTCGGTCTTGATGAACCCTACTGATTTGACATTGATTCAGTGCCATACGCTTGGGGGAAACCAAATCTCATTTTTCCTCGCAACATACGTCAAGTCAGTCATCATTACTTGGGGGCATGGGTCCCCCATTTGATCACATCTTTGGTTTACACCTGAGTCAGTAATCTTGTCACTTCTCAAGGACAACTCGCTACTAGCACAAACTAGTGTTTTTCAACACCACCATAAACAGTGTTTTTCAACACTATCTTTGGACACCTCTGTGTTTTTTAACACACATTGAATATCTCAAACGTAAACATTTATCGATAACAATCAAACACAATGCACTCACAAGCACAACGGTGTTTTCAACACCTCTAAACATGAACATATTTGACAACTTTGAAACTGGCTGAGCTATGATTGAATATTTCTTTGTATGTTGTCTGTTCTCATGAATTTCATTGGTATTTTCTTTGTCTACTTCTTGTTGGTGTAGTCTTGATGATGTATATGATAAGAGCTCCCGCACTAAGGTGGAGTAGCCTCACATCCCTCGATCTTGTTTATTTGTATTCCATGGTAAGGTCGGTACTATCTCCTTGCATGTTGTTGCTCTGTTTGTTATTGCTTTGTTTTTTATTGCTCTGCTTGTTTATGCACGATCGCACTCATGGTTATCTTGGTTTTGAATGCCTCGATACTAGTGTACTCTTGCAACATTAACTGGAAACAATATTCAGGTCATCTTGGCTTTTGTGCCCTGGTGCTTATGTTCGTTTCCTACATTTTATTCGATGAAAGTCATATTCATATCCTTATGGTTGCATTGTGGCACCAGTAAGGGTTGTATCGACTCCAATGTTCCAAAAATGCTTAATGATGATGATTATACAATGGGTCTCACAACCATGTCCTCGATATTGCATCTAGCATAGGATTGCATTTTCATTCTAGACTTGCATTGTGGCAGCAATTCGATGTTCACTTCATTGCATTCTCCTGGGTTTGTACATTGGGGAGTTATTCTTCACAGTTCTAGTTTCATCACTACTACACAAGTGTTCGATCCCCGCCCTCCATCTTCAGCTATATGCTCAATCCATTTTCGTGATCGAAATCAAAATCTGACACTTCTATATAGCTCAAAATCGCATTTTAAAATTTTTGGGACCGACGCGATCGGTCGCTTGTGCAGTCGACTTTTTGACATCGCTTTCTTGTCAGAATCATATCTAATCATCATTTTCTCAAATCTTTGACTTTTTTCCTCAAAATTCAACTATAGTCAACTCTAGTCAACCCTAGTCAAGGTTGGTCAACTAGACCTCGACATCTCTCAAAATTGATTCTGAATTCTTTCATAATCTATTGAGTTCTTCTTGATCTCTGATTCAACATCTATCTGTGATTTTTCACCCTCCATCATCATTATGGCGTGTCATCTTTCCATTTCGCTCCCAAGGGGGTAGGATGATTACATCATTGAATCTATTCCAATCAATCTGATCTGATTTTCAAAAGTCCTCATTGCTAGGGGCATCTCATCACTTGGGGCATGTTCAGTTTTTACTACTTCATAGTCAAAACTGGATACTCCACAATCAATAGGGGCATCTTTGTCCCCTACATCTCGTCATCTTTTAAGTATCTGAGCAATCTAACTCAGATTCTTGAGGATCAAGCTTCATTCTGGAGATGATTCTCGAAAACTCGATCTGACCAGTGTCTGGGAAATCTAACCTAGATATTGGAGGACTAAGCTCCATTCTGGAGATAGTCCTAAAACCTCTATTTACTATCTTTTGAGATAGGTATCGGGGCATTCTAACCCTGACTCCCGAAGGTTGAGCCTCGTTCTGGGGACAGTCTTGTGAAAGATATCAATCTAACCAGTGTCTTGGCAATCTAACCTAGATATTGGGGGACTAAGCTTCATTCTGGAGATAGTCCTAAAATATCTATTGACCATCTTTTTGGACAGGTATCGGGGCAATCTAACCCTGACTCCTGAAGGTTAAGCCTCGTTCTAGGGACAATCTTGTGAAATATATCAATCTATTTAGGTATCAGGGCATTCTAACCTGGATCCCTGAGGATCAAGCTTTGTTCTGGAGATGATTCTCGAAATCTTAATCTTTTAGGTATTGGGGCAGTCTAACCTGGATCCCTGAGGATCAAGCTTCATTCTGGATATGACCCTCGACAAATCTATTTGACCGGCGTCTCGGCAACCTAACCTAGACTTTGCAGAGTCAAGCTCTATCCTGGAGATGGCTCTAAAATCTTCATCAATCGATCTTTGCATCATCAATTTTTGAAATCTATTCTTCTGTGCTTCAGGCATCAGACTATTCTTTGAATCAATGCGCTACTCGCACATCAATTCAAAGAGGGGCACAATGTAACACCCCAAAATTGGCATCTTGCAACCCTAACCAATTTTGTTGCATTTGTCATTCTTCTGAATCATCAAAGTCCTATTATACTAGGCAATTCTGAGTTTTGACTGACTCTACTCGACCTAAGTGTCAAACGCAAAAAATCATAAATTTGCATTAATCATACATTATGTTTAATTCTTAAATATCAATTAGCTAAATAAACCCTATGATTGAATTAATTTAATTATAAAGTCCTAGCACTTTAATTAAATTAAATTTACCCCTTTTAGCTAAAACACATAAAAAAGGAATTAAATAATATTTAATTATTAAATAAATATCCTCATTTCAATAATTGAATTTAATTATTCAGATAATTGAGAAAAAAAAGAATTTATGAGGTCATATTTATTTAATTAATTAAATATTGTCAACAAAATCTTCTCTTTAGTTCAGAATTGGAAACTTCTCTTTAATTATGCTTTAAAGAGAAAGAAAATAGATAAATCATAAATAAAATAGTTAAATCAAAAGAGAAAGGAATTAAATCAAAGAAAGAAAACAGTTAAAGCAAAGGGAAAACAATTTATTGATTTCTTTTAAAGAAAGCTTTCTATTTTAAACTGGTTTTTCTATCTATTTTATTTCAAAAAGGAAAGTTTCTATTCTGAACAACCTTTGAGTCTATAAAAGAACTCTCATCTCTCATTCAAAACCATTCCTGAATTTCTAGTCATATGCATTGTTAGAATACTGAATTGTTGCTACATTCTTAGTTCATAATCTCATTTAGAATAATCTTATTTTGCAATAGAGTAATTTCAATTTCTAGAATAATTTTATTGAAATCATGGCATAGTTTTCATCTCATTTCTAGTTTTAATGGATCATTTAGTTTAATCTTGCATGTTTCATTTCTAGACAAATCATTGCATTACATTCATGGAAGCATAAATCCTTCCTTCTAGATTGGTCTATGGTTGTGAGACTCTCATTCTGAGAGTTATTTTGAAACCCCGTCTAGATAGAAGTCCACAGGTCAAATCATACAGACAGGCAAGATGAATAATCTCATATTCATTCTTGTGTGTATCTGACGAATAAGGACTATGTTGAAGTGTATGGTTGATTAACAAGGCCAAATCTACCACATACACCCTATTCTTGCTCTTTTAATTTTGGTACTTCACAATAGTGGTCTCCCTTTTATTTTTTCCTTTTCCACTGGATATCTCTTCCTCATAATCAGTTTTCATCCCTTCCTCATTATCGTTATACTCCTCCTCAGAAGAGATCATAGTAGTAGTATGTTTCTTGGAAGGGTTCACCATTTTCTCTTTTTTGATGGTATGAATACTGGCAGCTCTCTTCTTAGAGGAGGAGCCCAATTTCTTCTTCTTAATGGAACAATCTTCCTGACCCTCAGAGTGCAAACCCTCACTGTCTTTGGTCTCCGAGGAGACATAATCAGAGCCAGAGACATCCATTCTGTACTCTTTATCAGCAATCTCCTTCCCCATAATTTGGGCTTTAAATTACTCATAAATGAGAATTAAAAGCCCCTCACACAGAGCAAGATTTTCAATAGCTTTATCCCTATAACCATTAATATTTTCATTGATAGAAGCATATAAGTAGAACGGGATAGAAACTCGCATACCATGTCTAAAGTGGTTCATGAGGATGAAGTGATAGGTTCTAATCCTATCGAACCTAGTATCTAGCATGACATAAGAGATGATAGCCTTTAGGATGAATCTCCATAGCATTTTGATGCCTTCTGGAAGGTAATAAGTCCCAACTTTGATGAGATCTTTCTTCTTTTCCTTGTTCCTCACAAAGTCGCTGATCGCAGAGTTTGAAATTTTACGATCCCTGTAATTTTTTTTACCTACAATGGGGATGCCAGTAACAATGGAGATAACCTCCTCAGTGACCATAAATTTTCTCCCATCAATCACCACACTGCCCTCATCCCATCTTTTCACAAACATTTTGGTCACGGACGGCTTCCCACCATGAATCCTTTCGATAAAAGTTGAAATTCCACCTTGTTGTAGATAATTCCAGACCTTAGTCCATCTCCTCCATTTCTCACTATCATTAGAGGGCTCCCTTCTATGTCTTTCACCACCCATTACAAGATTAAGGCTCAGTGTCGCGTTATAGTGATTCGACTTACAACTTAACAGACAATTTCTCACCGAAGTATTCCAGATTGTTCTTCTGATATACCTAAAACAGTAATTTTTAACTTTGTGAATGGGTACCCAGAAAGAATGTGAATGGGACTTGGATTCATTACCCTTCATGTCAATCTCGTACTTTCCATTTATGGGAAAGCCGTTACAAAATGCAGCATTAATTTTTATGATTAATAATTTTAATTCCCTCCTTTCCCTGGATTCTATTGTATTGAACTAAATCCTTCACCTCACGTGGGAGGTCTCCTCCATTAAGCCATCTGATATGAGTTTCACTTTTCACAGGCAAGTTGGCACACCAGTCAGCTACTTGGTTGGATTCCTTGTACACATGGGATATGTGTATCTTCTCAAAAGGTATTCAAGAGATTGCAGGTTTCTTCAATCATATTGGCAATAGTCCATGACGGTTAGTGTAAATTGTTAAGTCAGTTTATAATGTTGCTAGAGTCACCTTCTAGCCAAAGGTTTTTGATCCCAATATCATGGGCTAATTTGGTAACTTGGAGGGACGCATTGGCTTTCGCAAAGTGATTGGTTTGGGTGCCAAGTGTGAGGATGACAACAACAATACCCTTACTATAGTAGTTTTTTATCACACCACCACTTCTTGCCTTTCCCGGATTACCCTTAGCAACGCCATCAAAGTTGGCCTTAAACCATCCTTCCAGGGGATAGCTCTAGGAACAATTTTGTCGTTTGTAGTTGATCTTCTTAGGGTCACCATAGTTGTCTTTACTTGCAAAAGGGTTAGTATCACCACAGCAAACAAAATTTTCCATTATAGCATGGTGAATATTTTCAAATATGATTTTGGGAAGGGCACAACAATCCCTGAAGATTTGGTTGTTACACTCTTTCCAAACTCCCCAGCACGGGTGATGGAGAGCCCAGCTCTAGATTTTGTGAAAAGTAGTGTGCTTGAAAGGTAGGGTCCATTGGGAAAAAAGGTCCTGGATAGAGGAGGGAAAGCACCATTGCAACCCAAAAATAGAGAGGAGGGACTGCCAAACAGAATTGACATAGGGGAAATGAATAAATAGGTGATCCACAGATTCAGCTTGACACTTACAAAGCACACACCTATTGGGGATCGGGAGGCCTCTCTTTAAAAGGTTATCAATAGTAAGGATACGGTTCTGAAGCAAAAGCTAGAAGAAGACATTAATTTTGGGAATAAGGCTAGGGGACCAAGCTTTAGTCCAAATAGGCTTTGCTTCCACTTCCAGTTGCATCTAGCAAGAGTAAGCAGAAGAAACCGAGAAGGCACATTTGGGGGATCCTTCCAAGATCATGACATCCTGATTAGGGGATAAAGAGACCGCATTCAGAGGAAAGATAAATAATGAGAGACAGAGGGAAATTTCACCTAGGCATTCCCCACTTTATAGTTTCAAAACCAGGGGAAAAATTGATTGTTACACTCATCCATCCATATTTTGTAAGGTTCACAATCCCTCAGGGGACCGAACTAGAGCCAATTGTCATCCCAGAAGTTAATGGTTTGATCATTGCCAATTTTCCATTTAGATTTAGACTTGGATAACTCTTTAGCATTGAGGAATCCATTCCAAATGAAAGATCCTTTCAGGATATCATCACAGCCAAAGAAATAACTAATAGAATCATTAGAAAGACACTTATCTTCAAAAAAGTCTCTCCATTCCCCCTTGCCATGGAAGATGCACCATATCTGTTTTTCTTGGAGAGGTTTGTTCAAAGGCCTAATTCTCCTTATCCCAAGACCTCTAGCACTTTTTTGGAGGAAAACTTTGTCCCAAACAATCAGAGGAAATCTCTTATGCTCCTTAGCCCCTGACCAGAGAAATATTCTTTGAATTTTTTCAATTGCCTCCGCAATTTTAGCAGGTATCGAGAAGAGGCTTAAGGCATATGTTGGAAAGTTTTTTAGAGTAGATTTAACCAGCTGATTTTTATCCTCTTGACTGAGAGTGATCCCCTTCTAGCCTACCAATTTTCTATTGAATCTTTCAATGTGTTTGTTCTAGAACTCATGAGGGGGCTTAACACCTAGAGGGAGACCGATATAATTTGATGGAAGGGAGCCAATGCCACATCCCAAGATTTATGCAATTCTCCTTTGTCTTTCCTCAGGGGTATTTATGTATAAGATTGAACTCTTATTCCAGTTGATAGATTGCCCAGTGGTTCTAGTGTAGGGGTTAAGCAAGTTTTTAACAACTCTAGCTTCTCTCACCGAAGCCTCCACTCCTAAAATGGTATCATCGATAAATTGCTGGTGAAAGAAAAAAGTGATACCAGAGGACAGTTTGATGCCTTTCAGCTCCCCGATGCTCTTTTTTGTCATGATCAATCTCCCAAGGAACTCAGACAAAATAATGAAGAGAATGGGAGACAGGGGGTCTCCTTGTCTCAAACCCCTAGAAGCTTTGAATAAAGTGGAGGGAGAACCATTGACCAGAACCGCCAGTGAAGAAGAAGATATGAGTTGATGGATGATCTTGCAAGTATTCAAGTTGAAACCAAAATCCCCAAGCACCTTCAACAGGAAGCACCAGTCAACGCGATCATAGGCCTTGGACAGGTCCAACTTGAGGAGGAATACTTCCCTCTTACCAACATTTAAGGAGTGGATCACTTCGTGCACCACCATAATGGAATCAAGAATATGTCTACCCACAACAAATCCTAAGTGCTGGTGAGGAATGATAAAGGGGAGCGCTTTGAGAATTCTGATGGTAATGAATTTAGAGATAATCTTATAGAAAGAATTGCATAGGCTTATGGGTCTCAAGAGATCCATAGAATCCACCCCTGAGACTTTTGGGATAAGAACCAGGAAAGTAGCATTAAGTTCCTTTAGAAGGTTTTTGGATCCATAGAATTCCTGCACCACTTTGACCACATCAAATTTGACTAATTCCCAGTACCTTTGGAAGAAAAACATAGGGAGACCATCCGATATTGGGGCCTTATCACCAGGAAGGGAATCCAGGGATTTTTTAACTTCTTCCAAATTAGGAATAGCACTGAGAAATTTGTTTTGATCTTTTGAGATGATTTTGGGTATGTTTCTCAAGAGGTCCTCCTAGTCCTCCTCAGAGAGGTCATGGTATTTTGAGAGAAGGGAAGAGAAAAAATCAATTGCTTCATTAGATATATCATTGTCATCCTACAAGATTTGGTCCCCCCTCTTTATGCTACTGATCCTGTTGGCATCCCTATTTTTCATTGTGGACAAGTAGAAGAACCTAGTATTTTGGTCCACCTCCCTCAGCCATATGGAGATGATCTTTGCTTCCAGAAAATTTCCTCCTTCCCTATAACATTGTGGTACTCTGATAGCAGGTTTTTTTCTTTATGCAATCTATCCTCATCATACCCTTCTCTTTGGATTTCCTCTTGGACTTGAATGAGATCCGTTATAGCCTTTTCTTTGGAGGAGAAGATATCACCAAACTCTTTCTTATTCCATTGCTTGATGTTTATCTTGATGTTTCTGAGTTTTTTAGCAACTGTGAACATTGTCGATCCTTTTATATCAATGTTCCACCATTCCATAATCTTGTTTGTCATATTAGGATGAGTGGTCAACATATTTTCGAACCTGAAGGGGAAGCTTATTTTCATAATAAGAGGGTCCAAAGAGAGAGCCAAGGGTGAATGATCCGACCCAATCAGCACCAAGGTAGATAATTTACTATTGTGGGAATTCAGACAATCAACAGTGATCAATATCTATCCAGACGGACTTGGATGCACTCTTTCCCAATTCTCTTGTTACTCCAGGTAAAGCTCGTACCTTGAAGGTCCACATCTAAGTGGGCTTGATAGTTTATGAAGTCCATAAGATCTTGCCTGCTTTCCAAATCTGGATTAATGCCTCTATGTTTATCCCCTTCTTTAAGGGGGGTATTAAAATCCCCCATATTAATTCCTTTAGAAAGATCAAACATTGACGCTATGCTTCTAAGTTTATCCCAATAAGATCTTCTACCTTTTTTAGAGTTAGGAGCACAGATATTCATGATGTACCAACTTTCATTATCCCTTATATTAGTGAAATTCAAAAGTAACAAATTACCTTCTTCATGAATGACTTCAGCCTTCAGGTGAGAGGATTTCCATAGAGTCATCAGACCTTCGAAGGCTCCATCCAAACTGGTGGCTACCATATCTATAGTTTTACAGAATTTTATGCACTCCAGTTTTTCCTTCTTCATCTTAGTTTCCTGGATTAACATTATATTTGGTCTACGATCCCTTATCATATTCCTTTATACATCCTACTTATGTGGACCATTAAGCCCACTACTATTCCAAGAGATTAGCTTCATTTCTTTCTCGATGTGCATGCATCATGGATGGTCTTTTGGGTTCCATCTGCTATATTCTTGCAGGCTTCTTCTTGCCAAATCTGGCTCGCTTTCTTTCTCCCTTGAGTTTTCAATTTGACACCCACATCAGCTATGATCTTGGTCCTAGTTTCTATTGGGGAGACCGGGGAGGGATCCCTACTGTTCTTTTTCTTCTTCATGTTAGTCCACTCTCCCTCTATCCCTTCTTTATATTTCGCAAAGAGTTCTTCCATTGTTGTGAGTTTCCCCAGGGTGACCGATTTTAGCAGTTCTTCCATTTTGAATACCTACTCTCGTTGTTCCAGCTCTATTCTAGGGTTTGGTTCATGGTAGGAATCACACATTGGCATGTTTTTCTTGGGCATAAACTCTCCAAACTCCCAGGAAGGTTCTGGGGATCCCGATGCAAATGATAAGTTGTCCATCTCGCGTGGGGTGGGGCTCGAATCTATCCCTTCTCCATTTCTTAGCTCTTCCATGGTGCTATCTGCTCCTGAGGGTTCATCCATATTATTGCCTTCTAAAACATTCTTAGACCCAGCTAAAGGGCCGAAACACCACCATCTCCAAAAAATTATCATTCTGATGTAGGGAGTTCATCACATTATCTTTGTTGTTGATGTCTTCCATTTCTTCTTGTATCTTTTTTGTTTCAGGGATGACCATTGTTGAATCCTTTTTCTTCCAAACTTTGTTGTTGTTTTCTTCAATCCCCACCTAAAACATCTAATTTTTTTCTATTTTTGGGGCTTCTAGTACTTGGTCCTTGATCTTTCCTGCTATCCTTTGAGCCTTCCTTTCTTTTTCCTTTAATAAAAGTGGGCACTTTCTGGCCACATGTCCAGCTTTCTTGCAGTGAAAGCAAGCAAAGGGCACACTTTCATAATCCAGTTTCTGTAGTCTTTTTCCCAGTTTGGAATGAATATCTATGACCTCTGGCATGTCTTTCCCCTCTTCCATCCCTATGCATATTATGGCATAGGTAAGACGCCTTCTATCAACCGTCACTGGGTCAATCGATAGGAGTTCTCCAAAGGATTTGGCTATTCCAGCAAAGACATCTTCGTACAAAAATTCCAGGGGGAGTTCTTGTAGCCTTACCCAAATAGGGGCTTGAATATAGAAAGATTCATTAAGATCCAGGTTTGGAGACCATTTCTGCAGGGCTAGAGAGGATTTCCCTATTTCTCATGCTCCAACACATAAGATCTTAGCATAGTCCTCCTGGCATGAGAACTCAAAAGACAGAAAGCCCTTCGCCATAGCTGTTATTTCAACTTGACCCTTTAGGTTCTTTTTTTTTGTGAAAGCCCTGACTATGTCAATATTTGGCCTCGACCCAGCAAATTTACCAACCAGAGTAAGTGACATGGTTGCAATATTATGGTCAACCAGTTCATCAGGTAGTGCAGTAGCGTACTTACCATTTTCCTTATAAGATAGGTCCTTTATAAATGGGAAAGGAAACTTGCGAGTCAACTTAATCCCAAATAGTGTTGACCAAGGACAGTGCATGGCAGAATCTTTCTTGTCACATGACTTACCCCCCGTATTCACGTTTGGCATGGGAAAAATGCTTGATTTCCCCACCGTCCCCACATCCTCTTGACCTGGATCTTTCTATCTGTCACCTGGGACCCCATCCTTATTTTTTGTGTCTTCATTGTCCTGGTCCGCCAAAGGGCCACCTTCATGGGCTCCCGCGGTAGTGCCTGGTGCCTGCAAAGCTAGTTTCCTGCCTACACTCAAATTAAAACATCCTCCCACTCCGCTTCCCATGCTTGACAGATTCAAGTTAATGTTATTATCTATGATCTTGATTTGTTGTGATTAAGGTTAATCTTGTGAATGTTGGTTTAATTTTAAGAGGTGGAATAGTTGAATTATTTGGTAGATTACTGATTCTCCCCCCTCTTAGTAACCCGAGCTTATGACTAACAAATGGTATCATAGCTTTGGTCCTCTATTGTGGTGAATCTTAACAGCTTGAGGTAAATATCTAAAGATGATTAGAAAGGAAGCTCCTAAATTCACAAGAGAGAACTACTTAGTTTGGTTCGGTCGAATGAAGTTCTATCTTAAACATATGGGTGACTAGTATTGGGATAATGTGGTTACTAATTATATTGTCCCTTCAGGAACCCTGATTGCAGATCAATTTAAGGCAATGCAAGAACATAGTGATACTATGGAAGCTATTGATAGTACTCTTTCAGATACATAATTTATTGATATCAAAGACTTGGATATTGCTAATGAGATGTGAGAAAATTTGAAGACCGTATATGGTGGAGATCCACATGTGCAGAAGGCAAAGGTGGACAGTTTGAGAGGAAAGTGTGATGATATGATGATGCAATAAAATGAGAACATTGATCAATACAGTCAGAGAATCAAAGAAGTTGTTGCTGCTATCTGAGGTGTTGGTGGTAATCTTCCCGAGAAGGATGTAGTAAAAAAATGTTGAGAACTTTATTGCCTCAGTATGGTATTAGGGTTTTAGCTATACAAGAGCTCAGATTTATAGGAACTTTTACTATGCCTCTTGATGCATTAATTGGGAAATTAACTGCATTTAAGTTAAGCAATTATGATAATAGTATGCCAAAAGTTAAAGTTGCTTTCAAGTCATCATTAACTCTTTCTCTGTCTAGGAAAGGAAAGGAGACATCTAACAATTCTTCAACATGTTACTTTATTTCAACGGGATCATTGGAATGAGATGCATTGTCAAGGCTCTCATCTTTAAGGTTTATGTTTATACCAATAGGCTCATGAGTAGCTTTCATAAGAGAAACTTTTATGGGAGCAACTGAAGCTTGAGGGGATTTATTATCATTAAATGGATTGGGAGGAATGATAAGTGCTTGAGGTAGACATGGAGGATAATGAAAAGGAGGTAATGGGATACCTTTATCTTGACATATAAGAATATTATTGGATCAGGTGGGAATGGAGATGGAGTTGGTAAGAGGAGATATGGAGATGGAGGTACAGAGGGTACTTTGCTCTTGGTTTTCAATAGGCTCATTATAAATGGTGGAGGGAATATGTTGATCCTTCTTAGGAGGTAGATAAGGTATAGGACTTGGAGGAATACTTTGTTCTTGAAATGGAAGCGTATCATCTTGGATGAGGTGAAAGGGTATGAGGGTATCATCACAGAATTCTAGTGATATGGGATCTTTATCATATATTGGATAGGAATGGATAGTATCTTGATCTTGATCTTTATTTATACTCGTTTCTTTGCACTTTGGATTACTCTCTTGACATGGAGACACTTCTAATGATATAGTAGGAGTTTGGATATGCATGGGGGATTCTTGGAGGATTGATGGGGGATCATTTAGAATATGTATGATAGGCATTGAAGTACATGATAGATTAGGATCTAGGATCTTTGAAGCATGGAAGAAACTTGTAACATGATGTAAATTAGCTTGGATTTGTTTTAGAGGCAACCCTTGAGGGTAGACATAGTCAACATAGAAATTATCATCATTATGCTCATTGTTTGATGGAGATATCTTGACTAGTTTTTATGTTTAAGGGGATGGAGGAACGGTGGAAGAATTAGAGGTTGCATGAGGAGCATTAATAGACATAGGTTCATGGTTTAGATCTTTCTTGAGAGTACTATCTTGTTCTTCATTAGATTACTCATTAGGATTTTGCACTTCAATTATGTCATCATCAATGAGATTTTGGATTTTATTCTTCAATTCCATGCAATTTGAAGTTTTATGTCTATTATGTTGATGGTATGCACAATAGTTGCTCAAAAATGTAAATCTGCACGAAATCGTTTGAGGTAATGTTATGAGATTGTGTTTGAGAAGCTCTTCCAAAGTTGATTCATAAGATTTTCCCAAAGGAGTAAATGATCTATCCAATGGAATTTTAAGTTAACTTGTATTTTCTAAAGAGGTGTTGGATTTAAGATCATTATGATTTGATTTGTTATTGTCATATGATTTATAGGCAAGATTCTCAACTGAATATAATGTAACTTCCTTTTTATTTTCTTGATCAAAGATTGGATGGTCATGAAGTTGTTCTTGATCAAAGATGGGTTTGTCATGAAGTTGTTCAAAATTGATGTGAGATTGTGAAGTAGCATTTTTGTTTGAAGAAGACAAAAATATGGATGGCTCGTGATCATAGAGAAAAGGAAAGTTTGATCTTAGTCAGGACTTATTGGATGACATATCTTTTTCTTCTTTCATGTCTTGGATTTGAGATTGCAAAGATTGAATTTTATTTGTGAGGGCTTCCATGAGAATCTCTTCTTCTTTGTTGTCATGTTTATGATATCTAGACCAATTGTTTTCAGTCATGATGTGATTGTCTTGATGTTCTTGTCTAGGCGGTTGAGGAGGTGTAATTGTTTCCCTATGAAAAGTTATGTCGCCTTGTAAAGACAATGTGTAATGAGATCTTGTCCTAAACCGACATGAAACTATTCTTGAATGAATTTTCGAGTTACACGTCAGTTGTGATCAAGCTTTGATAACTAAGGATAAATAAATGTTCCAATTGTATTCGATGGTTGCAGATGAGGTGAGTCTAAAGGGAGTCTGGATAGGAAAAGATCTATCCCTATAATGAAGACTCTTGATTGACTTTGATCTCTTGGGTTCTAGGAGAAAGGATTTGTTATCCCTTGATGTTGAACTTTTCCAATTTTGATTTGACGACACTTTCAATTTGATTGGTTAAGATGATTAGTTATTTGTTATCCAAAATGATTTGCTCAATTCTAACTTTTTACTATAAAGTTGTTCGATAGTTCCAAGGTTTCTTTGTTTTCTCAATTTTGGATGATGTTCTGTAGCATGACTCTTAAATAACATGATAATTATGAAATTGTTCTTAAACACCTAAGGATGCAAACAACATGTGTTCGAATAATTCAAGTTGATAACTCATTGGGAACAAGTAGGAGTTTTGCAAACACACATTTTTCAGGTTGTTGATGATGGATGATTTCTCAGTTTTACTTTCAAGCACAACACACACACATCGAACACTTGTTTTTGTCTTAGATTTCTACAAAAAAGAGTGTATGTTCTTGAACCATTTCCACTGGTATAACACAATAAAGACACTTCAAGTAGTCTACGTAAGGAAATTTTGGCTTCAATGTATCAGTCATAGTCTCATGAACTCGGAATTAACCGAACTTGATGTTCCGGACCCTCATGCATTGTGTCCCCATTAGAAAAGAGGTAAGATGCATGCGGAGATGATGGGGAAATTATACACTTGATAAGGCCTTCAAGGTGTAAGGGAAGTGTTTTTGGTAATCACCTCCAAAAACCTTTTTCCAAACAACCAGGGGAACACTTATAATGAGTAGCTTTAGGGGACGACACAATCCCCTTGCACCATAACTAATACACCATGGATAAATGGGTAGGTTTTCTATCTATCAAGGTTGTAGTATGATTCCGTCTAGAAAAATGTGAGTATAAGATCCATTACAAAGGCCTCTCACCTGCATAAAAACATAGTTTTACGCAATCCCAAAGGACTACTAGAAGGAGGCTATTCTCAAGATCTTTCCGTCAATCACCCCATTAAGGATGAACACATTTTATTTTATAGTGGATCAAAATGCCATGGCTTTTGTCTATATCCCACTTGGGTCGTTCCCTCTCACCAGCCTCATTAAGGAAAATATCAGGAGGTAGGCCCACTAAGGATTAAATGCACTATTGAAATGAAAAGTAGATTTTGAGTGGGTATGGCATTTTGATCACCCAATTAAGGGGAGAGCATATCCCTACCACATCAAATCGTCAAGAATATCACACACGTGATATTAATTTTGTGACCTTTTTCTAACTAGGGGGACTTTGGTGGGTCTAGTATTTTGATCACCCAATTAAAGGGAGAGCATATCCCTACCACCTTGGCCCACAAGAAATGAAGGTCCTTAATTAATCTATGTTTTCAAATGAGAGCATATTCTTTTCAAATAAAATTGTCACACATGAGATAGGAAAGTTTAGCCGGTGCCCCTTTTAGCGATTTTAGCAAGCTTTTTGTTTCTTTTTGTTCTTGCTCTTTTCAATGCTACCAAGCTTATGATCAAATGTTAGTATCCCACGGTTAGCAAAATCAAATAAATCGAATGACCAATGACTCATTCCAAATGAGAATTTTTGTCAACCTCTAATTTATATTTTTCTTGATAGAGATTTACAATGTGTGCATAATGGCCATAAGGTTTACCTTCCTCTTGTGTTCTTTCAATTGATTGGGCCTACTCAGGCTTAAAAGCATACACAAGCCTTTTCTTCAACGCTTTTCTTACCCTAAAACCAGGATCCTCCTAACAAATTTCTTAAATTTCATGGTAGATTAGTTATCAAAATGTTCTATCCATCCAAATTTAAAGACACAATTCAATAAACATTAACCATTTCCCAAAGCCTAATCCAATCACCATCATACCCTTACCATCAAACAAGAAACTTACTAGTTTCTTCCTATACCCGTACTCTGTTGATCATAACTTTTTACCCTGATATTAGTTTATCAATCACCCCAGTCAGATCTTAGAAAACTTATTTATATAAAAAGAAATCCACAAATAAGAGAAATCCAACTGTCAACAAAACAGTTATGCCTTCTGCACCAAGACTGTACTTTCTATGACAACAACAAGAAACTTACCGACTTCTTTTTATACTCGTACTCTATTTTTTGTAATGTTTTAAACTGACATTATTTTGTCAATTGCTCCAGTCAGACCTTAGAAAACTTGTTTATAAAAATATATCCAAAACTCAGAGAAATCGAACGGTGCAAATAAAAGTTACACCTTCTGCACCGAGACTGTATGTTCTATGATAGTAACAAGAAACTTTTTGGTTTCTTCCTATACCCGTACTCTGTTGTTTGTAACTTTTTAACCTGACATTATTTTTTCAATTTCTCTAGTCAGACCTTAGAAAACTTGTTTATACAAAACATATCCAAAACTAAGAGAAATCAAACAGTGCAAATAAAAGTTACACCTTCTGCACTGAGACTATATTTTCTATGACAGAGGCAAGAAACCCCACGGTGGGCGCCAAAAATGTATGCTGCTATTATGGAGTTAGTTTAAAAACATAACAATAACATCATACCCATGAAACATTAGATCAAAAAACATGCTTAACATCAAAATGAAGAAATGAGAAATGATTTTCAAGAGTGTCTCATGGTTCTCTATCTCCAAGGACCCTAGTTTTGATCTTTTTGATGGCTCTTAGTTAGCACATTAGATCAAAATGAGGATGACAACTCAAAAAATGGGGGATGCTTAATGCTAAATGCATAAAACGAGTTATGTGAGAGTGATGATCTAATGCAAGCTTGAATGATGTTAATCTAGGATGATGAATGATGCAAGATGGAAAACTATACTAAAATGAACATGATATTAGTTATGAGCATGTGATTTATTCTAAGAATGCAAGAACAATAATGCTATCAACATTATCTCGCTATGCATAAGAATACAAAGAGTGAGACTTGGTATCAATAATACTATGACAAAGTGCTTAAAAGATGGATTCAACAAGTAATGATAATGAAGCTACCAACACCATGAAATTACTATGCAACTAACATGAAAATGAAACTATTCTATTGCAAGAGAAAGAGCTTGAAAACAAAATGAGCATGTCAACACTACAACAATGGATCCTCCAAATGCTTGGAAGAAGGGCTCTATTTATAGAGTTTTTGAGAGCCTTGGTGATGTGGATCTTGTTAGAGTTAAAAATGTATCTTCACTTATTCATTAAATCATTATTGATTTAATTATTAAGTCCCTTTTTTATCTCTATTTCACTTAAGCTAAATTTTAGGCATGCAATAATTGATTCTTTTATTAATTATTCATGCAACCTAGGTTTCTCCACCCTTCTTAGGGTTTTGATCTTCTTTATTAGGTCTTTATTAGGATTGATCACTGTGTAATTATGTATCTCTCTCGAAAATTCCCTCAATTCCTTCTCTGAATGATATTTCATATTTCTTGGACATTCTGAGTTGTGTCTCCATTCTTTGCTTTGTGACAGGTTATTTTGCTGCAACTGATCTTGGCTTATGAATTCGATGAATTCTAACATGGTATCAGAGCCTTGCTGGAACAATCCGTTCTTAGGTTTTTTGAAGATTTTCTGGAGCACCAAGGTTTTCAAAATTTTCAAATATGTTTGTGTTGATCTAGAGGGAATTTTTTATTTGAATCACTTTGGGCAAAAAACTAACCTCATGGATATGCTCAAAATGCCCAAAAACCCCTATTTTCATATAAGGCACGTCCAATTTGGACACTGTTGAAATTTGGGCCCTCTTTTGTGCATGCAAGGCCTTGGCACACTTTTCAAGGCAAAAAATTGCCTCGGTTCTCACGCCGCCTCGATTTCCATGCCACCTCAAAATTCATGCCATGATTTTTTGGAGAAAAAAAATTAATTTTTTGCATGAAAAAATTAGGGGTTTCTTGGGTTCTTGTTTTGGAGCAGTCTTCAATTTTTTGCTCATAACTTGAGCAAACGGAGGTGTTTTTCGCCAAACGGGATATCGACGAAAAGCTGGTTCCAAGGCCGATCTAATTTTTCTAGTTTGGTTATCAGAATTTTCCATCTGGTAGGGTTTTTTTTCCTGTCAAAGTCAGGGTTCCATTTTATGATCCGGTCACTATATCTTGCTCCTCCAGACTTCATTTTTTGACTTCCGCATGGCGTCAAAAAGTTGGTTTTGTTCTCCTTCTTCTTGTATGGTTCTCATTACCAGAATCTTCTCTAGGTACATTTTATTAAGTTATTTGTTTTTTGGCATTTTGGTGGATATCTTGGATGTTTCAAGTCCTGGTTATGTGCATGGGATGACTCCTTGCTAGCTGTTACATATGTTTCTTTAGCTTTTAGTCATTCATGTCTATTGTATACATCTTTTTCTGTAGCATCTATTTTTTGCAAATGCACTGAGATAAACTTTCATCATGCATGCTTGGGATCCTGCACATTTTGTGCTTATTGTACTTGTACTATATTATAAAGTATCATGGGGGGGTTGTTGAACCTTTGTCAAGTGAGTGTTCCTTTCACGACATTAGCCTCCTATGTGTCAGTAACTGATCATCCTCGACATCATACTTTATTTGTGCTTGTACGTTCTTCATCATGCATTTATTCTTGGCAGTCTCTCAATGTATCTGTTATACCTCTCCCTGATCAGCATTATGGGGGATATTTCCTGTTGGTTCTATACGCTTCCTTGGTTCGATGGAGTGAGCTATGTTTTCAGTTTTTGTTCCTATATACTAGCTGAATGCAGTGGCTAGTACCTATGCATTTCAGTCAGATGGATCATTTACCATATGGACACTCTTCTTTCATTCCGATTTTGGAGGCTTCAGACTTGGTGTTTTTTGCCTTCTGTATCTTCGAGTTCTGATGTTTGCCTTGTTTTCCATCATGATTCGAGTAGTGTCATTTGAGGGCACTCATACAGAACAATTCTTTGACAGTGTTTGCAGCTTCATGCTTCAGAGGTGTCCTACATGTCCTTCCTTTGTTCCTATTTTCTGGGACATTCTCTAGTTTGGAGGCTTCTTCAGTCCTTCACTAGGCTTCATCTCTTTTCGGAGAGGGGTTTTCTCCTTTTCTCCTATTTATAGAGATTTTTTGTACTTGGGTACCTCATCAAGCCTTGTTGCCAGGACCCATTTCCTGCTTTCAGTAGTTGTTTCTAGGTTTTTGACTTCTCCCTAAGTTTATTTTAAAGGGGGGTGTTAAGAGTTAAAAATGTATCTTTACTTATTAATTAAATCATTATTGCTTTAATTATTAAGTCACCTTTCACTTATTAATTAAATCATTATTGATTTAATTATTAAGTCCCTTTTTATCTTTATTTCACTTAAGCTAAACTTTAGACATGCAATAATTGATTCTTTTATTAATTATTCATGCAACCTAGATTTCTCCACCCTTCTTAGGGTTTTGATCTCTTTTATTAGGATTGATAAAATTGTAATTATGTATCTCTCTCGAGAATTCCCTCAATTCCTTCTCTGAATGATATTTCATATTTCTTGGGCATTCTGAGTTGTGTCTTCATTCTTTGCTTTCTGATAGGTTATTTTGCAACAGGGGACCTTGGCTTATGAATTCAATGAATTCTAACAGATCTTAGGTGGATGCCACATAGGTGACATGTAAGCCAAAGAGGAGACCAAACTATATATATATATATANAAATATATATATATATATATATATATATATATATATATATATATATATATATGATCACATGTTGGAACAACTTGTGATGTGATGGATCAAGTGGGATGTGATGGGTCAAAAGTACCCATGTAAAAGGAAAGGGCCAATGAAACACGTTTAGAAAGTGTAAGAACTCTAAGAAAGAGTGTAAGAGTTCCTCGTTTGGACAAATTTAGCATTTGTTGAAAAGACGAATTTTGGGAAGGTTGAGCAACCAATTAGTGTTAATAAGTTAGGAATCACCTTTTTAAGGGGTTAATCAAGGATTACGACAAGTGGGTAGGCTTGGTGGGATGAGGGTGATGGGTGTAGGATAGGATCTAGGTTAGATTTAATTAAATTAAATCATAGATTAGGATTAAATTAAGTTTAATTAATTTAATCATAGATTTAGAAGAAAAGGGAAATGGGGAAATTTGAATAAACAAAATTTAATTAAAAAGGTGATTTTATGGAGGAAGATGTATTAAATTAAATTAAATTTAACACATTAGGGGAATTTGAATGGATTTGAAGAATTGGTTAGGAATATGAATTACATAATTAAATATTTGAATTTAATTATATAATAGAAGATTTAGGACCTTAATTAAATAGGTAGTATTTAATTAATAAATGCATTTGAACCAATTTTTAGTATATATATATATATATATATATATATATATATATATATATATATATATATATAT
>MU223086.1:298246-311126 GCA_018584345.1 Thuja plicata
ACTCATATGCAGACATCCATACCATAGTATTTTGATCTGAGATTGAGTGACTAATTAGCAGCCATATTTCCACATTTGAAAATAAAATAACCAAAACCAACCCAATTGTGTTACACTAAAACCATGATCATCCTCAAGTTAAAAAGGAAGCAAGAGGCGTTCAGTGATTGATTCTCACCTCTCAGAATTCGGTCTGATCGAGTAGAGATATCTTCTGTGTTGTTTATATCTGATTCAACTAACTATAACTCTCCGCACATCTCAGGTTACAAAACAATGTATTTCAGCTTATGGGCAGAGGATAGAATAAATGCCAGTATTTATATAGCAAAACTACTAATTTTTTTGAAAAATCATGGCCAATGGGAAGGGACCTGAGGTGGGACTAGCAGGCCAGGACACGTGGTTTCAAGATTTGTGTCTGTTCAACCACGGTAGGAAAAGAAATTGTAGAGTAATTGCATTTGCCCGAATTCCCTGTTTTTCCTGTTTTTTTGGTCCGGTTAATACAAACACGTTAAAGACAATTGAATTGAATATGAAGAAACCTGGGACTGATTCAAAATCAGGAAAATTTCAGACTCCATGTCCAATGACTTCTTACTTTTCTTGTTATCGTGGTCAATTTCAAAACTAAAGTGGAATAGACCATTGGTTTTTCTCTGAGTTACCCCGGGCTTGAAATGTGGGTTGGCACTGGAGTTGAAGTTTATTTATGTTTTTATTAATTACTGATTAACTGGCAGGTCGGTTCTGATTGTTGAGCATTTCTCGTCGGTGGGCAACGTACATAACGCACGCATATTGAAATGGCATTTTTTTCCTTTTTATTGAGATTGATGAAATGGCAATATTGGGTCGTGGTACTGCTGGCTGGCATTGGTCACCATTTGGCGGAACAACTTGTTGGTGGTTCCTAACCTGCCTTCGAAGGATAAGAGTAAAATAAAGGATAAAACTAGTAAGGGGATAATTTTGTGTGTATAGGAGGGATCTTAAACAATATATCATATATCTAATTGTTTATAGCTATTGTTGTAGCTTTTGGGTAGGAACTATCCAGATTACAAATTATTTTTTTTTAATTTCAATTATAAATTTAAAAAAATATCTATTTCTAAACATTCAGTAATGTGAGCCCACTCACATTAGTGTTTTTCACTTTACGAGGGGGGTAATAAAATTAATATATTATTGTGACTTGTTTGGGCACAACCATGTGGGTGGCTACCTCAATGTGCATACTAGCACATTGTCGAGCCACATTTCTTAGGTTTATGCACAATTTTGGTGATTTTGTTTCTGGGCGAATTCCTCTCGCCCTTCTCTCTAGCCCACAATGATGGCAATGAACAATGTTGCTATGAGGTAACAATTGTGCCCTCCTTCCTCCTCATAGTTATTTGTCAATAATATATGGTTCTTGCACATTCCTACTTGGTATATACTATCTTTTTTCATCATTTATCTATGTAGTGTCAAGGGTTTCATTGAAACAATTTCTTTAACTCTATGCGATGAAATCATTCCATAGCATGTGAAATAAATAGAACATTGTGTGGTTTTCTTTGAAATCTCTAGTTTATAATCATGAAACATAATGGGTATACAATTATTGGGGCAATTTTTTTGACCGATTTTAGAAGTACTCATTCGGCATGCTCTCCATTGACATATATCGTTGCCCCATCATTTCTACTTGCATTTGTGTAGACAATGAATTGATTCAATATGTTTTCCTCCAGTTTTTGGTCAATTTTGCATTACTATATGGATGTTGTGTAGGGTTTCCATATACTATGAAATAACTTCAACAACTCACAAATAATTACAACCCTATTCGAGTATAGGGTTATTGTCATAATTTTTTGACCTATTATAGGATTGCACAACATGCATTCTTTCCAAGTTTCAGGCAACCTCTACCTATCATTTCTCCTTAAATTTTGCATACAGTGGTATGGGTTAATCCATTTTCATCCACTTATCTTGTCAATTTTGCATCATTCTATGTATGTCATGTAGGGTTCCATTAAACTGCAAAATAGTTTCACTTTTATTTGGGTTTACAATTATTTATCCAAATTTTTTACCAGTTTCATGGTTATTGTACCGTCCTAAAAAGTTAGTACCCATAATTAGATGTTTGGTTAGGCCCCATTTTAGCGATTTCAAGATTTCATATTCGTTATGCTTGATCAAGTTGCCTATTTTCCCATGATCTAACATCTATCCTATCTTCTCGGCTTCCCATCCAAATCCTGAAGCTTTCTCCTAGGAACAAAATGTCGGAGGTTGAGGATTGGACCCAAATTTGAATCAGAGCCTAGTTGTGGTGTTTCAATGGGAAATTGGATCCCGTCGTCAAACTGGCTTAATTTTGAACCTCAAAATGTGTGATGAGGTATATAAACACCCTATCTCTCCTTATTTTAGCAATCATGATCAATGATAAGAAACCCATAATAATAATCAAGCAATCAAGTGAATTCAAGATTTGAAGGAAAACATCCAAGATCTGGTATGTCTTCAAGCATCCAAAGCCATTTGAAGACAATCTTATCCACTGTAATAATATTCTCTCCCATGATGGCTAAGTAGAGGAGTTCTCAAGCAAGCAAGAAGATCCTTTGTTCATTCTCATTCATTCTACCTTCATAGCAAGTGTTCAATCAAGCATAACCACATTGAAGATCTAGGAGTGGCATTCATAGATCCATACATTTGTGGAGGCATCCTTGATTCCTTTCTACATTTCAAGGTCAACAAAGCTACAATACAGGCCTCTTCATGAATATGTGTGATCTTAACATATATTCATGAAGGTATTGGCAAGGTAGATCTAATATTTACCTTCATTAAGTAATTTCCTTTATGTAAGCTTATTTCATTTTCAAGGTTGATTCCTATACAATGATTTAACTAAGGCAAATCTCTTTCCACAACCTTTTCCCTATTTTTCTATGTGTAAGTACAGGCGGCGCAACTGTCTGAACTTTTTCAGAAAGATCGGGATCTGTGGGACTGTAAGTCAAAATTCTGGGAATAACTCCTTAGAACATAACACCTCATGCTTCTTGTTAAGAACATCTTCAGATTTAGTCTACAAGTCAATACAATCCCCGAGTTTCTTTTTCTGGTCACTGCAGGTTCTTGTTTGTTTTTGTCAATCTGTATTTTCTCAAAACTGCTTAATTTAGCCTATTTTAGTCATTTATCCTGCATCATTAGATTAATTCCCCAAATCTATTTCATTATTAATCATAAGAGTGAAGGATCATTGCACTCACTCAGCGCTTAGGTCCTACTTGAGCCTATTGGGTCATCTTCCTTCAGATTGTGGATTAGGAAAAGGTGGACAAAAACCTTGTGTATCTTGCATACTAAATTCTCCCCTTTTCTCACTGTACATTTTGGTGAACCCAGAGCATGACGTTTTTATTTTGATTCTGGTATTAGATCCATTTATGTGCATTGGGTCCTCACTTTTCATTTTATAGTTAGATGTGTTAATATGTAATTCAATTAGTGTTGCTTAAATTTAATGAATGTTTGCATATCTCTTTCAAATTTCATATTTGCAATTGATATATCAATCTTTCCTTTATTCTCTTGTGTATGAGTGTTATAACATTGAGTCCTACCTATAGAATTCCCATTAGGAGAAGTCGTTGACTTATGGGTTCCTTTGATCCCAAGTCCTCTTTATTTACTAAGAATCATGATGAGACACACATGCCTACGAATGACATTCCTACTATGATTGAGAACCCTTATTCCCACTCTTTCCATGATGAAGATGAATCTTTAAGAGTTCCTCCTGTTGGAAATAATAGATACTAAGAGGGAGGGGTGAATCAGTACTGATAAAACTTTTAGACTTTTACTTATACCTTAAATTAACAACGAAAGAAACTTACAAACCATGAAGCATATAACTGTAATTGTAAAGTAAAAGTGCAATGAATAAAATGACAACACATCCACACACATAACACTCTGATTTTTATCGTGGAAACCCTTGATCAGAGGGAAAAGCCATGTAGGGATGAAACCCACAATCTTCTCACTGTAGTAGAAAAGAGCACTCTTTTAAGAGCTTACAATATGTCACTTTCTAGGTGACTCACCCTGTTAGGAGTGACCGGTACATTATTAGAAGTATCTACAGTCCTATTACAGACTACCTTGTTAGAGGATTTTAATCCCACTATTACAGTGTTTTCTTTTTGGTCGGTAAAAGTGTATTATTTTATTAATATAAAGAAACTTTACATATTTAAGCTCTTTTCAGCTTCATAAAGTTAACCCCATTACAACTTAAAATTCTCAAAACAACCCACCCACAACCCATCAAACATTACAATTTCCAGTAAAAACCATGATCACTATAACCTGTCTGATCTTCCTTCTGCTGGTTTTTTACAAAACATCTTCGGCCTCCATTCTATAACTTGTTCTAGACCCGCATTAGGGTTTTAGTCACCCATTTCTTGGTGGCCTCGTCGTTGGTGCTATATTCGGTAAGCATCCTTCAACCATTGTATTTACAGTGAAAATTTGATGTCAAAAAAACAAAAGACAGTCAGGCCCTAGGTTTTGCCTCCTCCATTCTTCACGATGTGTTTTGAGTTATAATGTGCGTCCATCAATGCCCCCAAACCGCCACAAAAAATCAAAATTTCAAAATTTTGTTTCCTGACTGCAGATTTAGCAATTGAGATTTCTTACCCTCAATCTCTTCTGCCCTCGCAAAGTCCTGCCTTTCTTTGGAAAGAAGACCGGCACAATCGGCCCTCTATGGTTTGTCATGTAGTTTCTAATGCCTTTTTTCAGTTTCTCCCAACCTATCCTTCTTTCCCTCAGGTAATTTCCTTTGTCTATCCATGTCGGCTAGCTCATGAAAGGAATAATGCCTTTCAGAATTTCTTCCTCCTCCTCCTCATATCATTCACTATAGTCAAAAGCCCATCCCAGATGGGCCCATTCCAGCAACTGGTCGATGTTGGGAATTAGGTCAGCCTCAAAGAGAGACTTCATCACCCTCTCCACCACCTTTTCATGTTCTCCCAGTTCTAGACCCCATGACATTATCATTGCTGCAATGTCAACTTGCAGCTTCCACCTATGAGTAGCTCCATGAAATAACGACCCTAGGGTCTACTAGAAAGCTTCAATGATCTCTGTTGAGGGGCATTTGATCAATAATTTCACCCTTCTATCCTCCACTGGTCCCAAGATGCCTTTCTGTTGTCGCTTGGTTGTGAAAGTAAAACTGGGCTCCATTGTTCACAGCGTCTTTCTTCTGCAAATTTCCAAAAACATGGCTTTACTTTCCAAATGCTTTTCCACAATAGGTAGGGATATCTTGTTGACGACTATTTAATCAAAATCTGGTGTTTTGAAATAAATGCATATCATCCTTTTAGGACGTGGGCACACGGTTCGGTAGTCTTCACACACTTCACCATCCTAGCATTACCTCCTCCGCCGTCATTTGAAATCATTTATGCACCATCCCATGTGTTGTGCGTTACATTCCTTTGTTTTAATTATGAGGAGAAAATATTAAAAAGATTTACATATCATTGGGGCGTGACATCATCAATTACCTTACATCATCTTACTATCCTCATCTCTTTCAAATCAGTGATAAGGGTGGATCATCAATCCATAATTCATTTACCTTTGTTAACTCTAGAGCCCTTTTGGAGAGAAAATATGCTTTCGAATTTCCTTCCCTCTTTATGTGGGTTACTTTAAAATCTTCAAAAGTTGCCAACAATTTTTTTATTGTATCAGTGTATTTTTCTAGGTGCCAAGCATTTATGGATAAATTAATAATTGCTTGCGCAACCAGCAAGGAATCACCCTCCAGCTGCAACTTTTTAATGCCTTTCTATTTTTCTAGTCTTATTGCTAGTAGCGTTGCCTGACTTTCAGCCATGTTGTTGGTGCCATCCCTGCATCTTTTGGCTGCTTTGAGAAGAGTCTTTCCATCTGCATTCCTAAAAATAACCCCAATTCCACTCTATCCTGGGTTATTTCTTGCTTCCCCATCAACATTTTATTTTATCCATCCTACCTCCAGGGGTTGCCATTTAATTCTTTTTGTTTTCAATTTCTTTCTCCTCGTCACTAGGGCTCCTGTTGGTGAGCTAAACCTTACACCAGGCCATCTCATTTGAATTTTTCTATCCTCCTTTGTGTAAGGAATTCTTAAAAATTATTTCCTTGAAGCTGAAGTGCTAACGACTTCCTCGATAGCATGTTGCAATCTATTCAAAAACTGGTTTTGTGATTCCTTTTCTCCTCTAAAAATCCTCTTGTTTTTCTCTTTCCAATTCTCCCATACAACCATGGCTGGAACAATCTTCCATATATTTGAAAGTGTGGACTTCCTCTTGTCCCTAGGCCAACCTCCAAAAACCTTAGAAATAGTGTTAGCTCTCGGGCCTAGCCATCTTAGTTTATTTGGACAAAATTCTAACTAGATGTTACAAATTCACATTATCGCAGCATGTGATCTATATTTTCTTCACTATTTTCACATAGTGCACAGCGTTTAGGGCCACTAAATCCAATTTTCTTCCTCCTTTCTCCAGTTAGGATTCTACCCTTGCATACAAGCCAAGCAAAAACCCCAGCCTTCGATAGGATATCCTTGCTCTAGCAAAGGTCATTTGAAATGAATTGTGGTTCAGTTACATTTTCCAACAATTGTAACCTATCTTTACTAAATATTCCCCTGAGAGGGACCCGCACCATCTTATTATGTCTCTATTTTCAGTTAAAGTGGCTTCCCTATTTCTAAAAATCTCCCTCATCTTGTCCTTTTTCTCTTGGGGTAAGTCTTCATTTTCTATCCTTTTCCACTCCCACTTTTTGAATCCATTAGTTGTTTTATATTCCATGTAGTCCCTCACTTTCCTGTCCCAATGTGTTTGGAATTAGTTCTGTAAAAAAAGCATTTCTCTATCCTCCCCTAACGCCTTATGTCCTTCCCAGGAGTCCTCCCAAAAAAGGGCTGAGTGTCCATCTCAGAGTTTCCATGTGATATGTTCCATGATAACTAGACGGCATGACAACATGAAATTCCATATAGCCGACCCTCGAGGGGGATCTCTGATAGTGAGTATTCTTGAAATCTCTGTTGAGTCCAAATATTTGGCTTGTAGGATTCTTGCCCAATAAAGGTTGTTGTTGCTATACATACTCCAGATTAGTTTTGCACCAAGTGCTTTATTCATAATTTGCCAATTTCTAATACCCGCTCCTCGAGAATTTATTTTACAAATCTTTTCCCATGCTACCAATGGAATTTTATCTTCTTCTTTTGCACCACACCAGAAAAATCTCCTCATTTTTTATTCCATTATCTTAACCACTTTCTTGGGAATATCCATGCACATCATGGAATATACCAGCATGGCCGAGATCATAGTTTGTAGCATTAGAATCCTCCCAACTGAGGATAACCATCTACCCTTCCATCCATCCATCTTCTTTAAACATTTCTCCATTAGGTCCTTCCAAAACTCTAACTTATTTCTTCCATTGAAAAGGGGGATGCCAAGATATCTTCCCGGTAGGAGTCTCGTTATCATCCCTAATATTTTGTTAATCCTGGTTTGTATGTGCATTGGGGTATTGAAGAAGAAAATCTCAGATTTCTTCCAGTTAATCAGCTGCCCTAAAACCTTCCCATAAAGGTCTAGGGTCTCTTTCATTATTCTGACCTCCTATTCAGAGGCTTCACCTCCTAAGAAGGTGTCATCCACAAATTGAATGTGTGATAGGTTCTCCACTCCCTCTACAATTTGAATGCCCTTCCATGTTCCATTTTCTCACTTATTTGTGATTAACCTGCCTAGGGCTTCTGCCATTATAATGAACAGGAACGGGGATCCAATATTACAGTGTTCACCCTATTAAGGGATCTACAATAAATTCTTGCTAGAGACTACCTTGTTAAGGGATTTTAACTTGTTGAAACTATTAGGAAAACAACAAGAGTGATCGACTTGTGATATGCACTCCTGAATGCTAATCAGATCCTTTGATACTTTGTACTTATTCTGAATCCAATCCTAAATCTTCTCTGGAAATAGCTTTGTAATAGTTGTTCAAGATCTTACTTTTCAACAACACTTTAACTGCTTCTCAACAACATAACTATATCAGCATCTATCATCATATAACCTTATATATTGTGTTTACCTTCGACTATAAACCTAATTAGGGTTTCTGTTTCCCTTCACAATAGATTTATCAATCATAACTAACTCATAGAAACTTGAAAACCTTACCGCGTCATCCATAACAAACTTTAAGTTGTTATCCCCAATGTGAAATATTCCTTCAATATTATTGGCCAAAATACACCTTGAATTCATATACAAATTTGTACACAACTACCTAAGAATTGACTTATTCAACTCTTTGAACAATGGACTACATTTTTCATGTTGTCCAAATTCATTGAATCGTCCACCATCATAACCGATTTAGCCAATTAATCAAAACTGTTCAATAACCTTTAGCTTTTACCTGTTCACTAAACTGACCAGTTAGTGGTATCTTCACTTATGCCTGTACCACTATGACCTAAGGGTCACGGTCACAAATCACAGTATACTTTTTGTCTTTACACCTTCCAATGTACCGATAGAAAACTTGTCTTCCTTAACCAATATGTCCTTCACATGTTATCATGTTCATCGGTTACCTTTGTCGCTTGACTTGTCTTTACCGATTGGATATTATTGTGTACCGGTTGGTATAACTTCATATACTGACACAAAAATTTCTCACCTATGTAATGGTTTTCCAGCAATGCTAACCATACTCTGTAAAATCATCTTCAATTTCATCTATCAATATTCTTCAATCAACATTCTCCCCCTTTGGCATTGATGGCAAAAACTTGTGAAAATTTCAAAAATTTCAAAACCTATACTCCATGTCTGATTACGTAATCCTCCTAGATTTGTAACTCCCCTTTGTACCATAGACTATATACTTCCTCATTTTTGATCAACTATATACTCCCCCTTTTCTGGCAACAATTCCAAAGACTATGATAAAAAAATTGTATGTACAAGGGTGTTCATACCTTACAGTTTGTCAAATACAGTCTTGAAATGTACCTTTGCACTGGAAAGCGAATGCTCCCATGACTCCTTTAGCATTGTTAAGGTAGTGTGATGCCCATTTAAGAATGAAGCCATATCCTCCATGTTGTCAATTATACTCATGTTTGGAGTACCTATCATTACTAAACAACTTTCTTAAGAGATGCTTGGATAATGTCCATGTGTGGAGTCATAAATCCTTTTAATCCCAGCAAAGTCATCCTTATCCCATCCTCTTCTGCCTTGTGTATCAATGCTTTTAGTTTTTTAGTATGATCCATCATGGAACTCTTCAATGGGTTTAATTGGTTGACATGTGTAGTCAATTTTGTTTCCAGCTCTTCCTTCTTTGTCTTAATCTTTGCAGTGAAGTTGGTCAGAATAGATATTTTGTTAAAGATTTTTCCAACTCAAAGTAATGATTCCTTGAGTTCCTTGACTAGTTCAAATAGTGAAACCTTCTCAAGATCAATCTTTTGCAATAGTTTCTCCATCATCTCTTTCTCCAATCTCTTCTCTTCTCGTTTTATCATTTCCTCTTTCATGTCATGATCTAGACTAGTAATTGCATCAACTAAGGTTTTGAGTTGATCAATCATAAATGCTTTTTCATCAAGTTCTACATCAAGAACTAGATCAGCAAGTATAGAAACTACTTTTCTTAGTATTTTCTTCTTGATCTTGTTCTTCTTTATTATGTTCTTTTCAGCCTTTTCAACTAGCTTCCTTGAAAATAGTATCAGTTCTTTTGGATTTAAATTGTTAACATCTTTCTTCAAAATAGAAAATTATGGATCATCCTCTTCCTCATCTTCATCATCTTCCTCCATTCTCTCCCTTTTCTTCTTTTCACCGGTATCCTATGTGTTAGTTTGTGAAGTACCAGTGGTGTTATCCTTTTGTTTCTCAACTCCATCTTTAATGCTTTGCTCACATATTCTAGTGTTACTTGTATTCAGTTTCCTTGTTTGTCTCTTTGTCCCGTTCTTGATCTTGTTGTTGCTCATCTTGTTTTTTTATTTACTTCACCTTGTTCTATATCCTTTACCTATTATGTTGTGTCCTTTGGTTGGTTAGTGTTCTTAGTCACCTATTTTGTTTCCTTACTCATTTATGTCTCATCAACCTTGTTTGTTTCAATATCAACAACATCATCATTTATCTCAACAGGGTTTACATCAAGTGGAGACTGAAGTGGTATATCTTAAGCTTCATCTCCAACCATAGGAGAGTTGGGATTTTCAATGATATCTTCAACCATAATATCATCAACTGCATCTTTTGTTTGGTCAATTTGAGTAACAACATTTGGAATACTACCTAACACATCTCACATTAACTCTTTCAAAGTAAGAGTATCATCTACTTGATATGTACCTGTTGTGTCTGTTATTAGTGGTTGATTCATGTTGAATATCCTTTTCCCTGTCACCACTATCTCTTCTTCAACATCTTTCTCCTTCTTAGCTAGTAGTTTTGCAATCCTATGACCAATACTGAATCTGTCTTTATATTTTTCAAGTGATTCATCCACTTCCTTTATTGTCAAATGTGTCATAGTATAGAGAAGTGTCATTTCTATTATTTCTTTTTCAGTTTCAACTGCAAACTCACATCTGACATTAATTACTTCATTCATCTACAACATGATTTTTGAGTTGAATAGGTACTATGATGAATTTGTGAAATTGAAATTCAATATCATCTTCAATTGTTTTCTTGTCTTCATCAAAAAATTTAGAGAATTTAAAGTTACTAATTGATGAGGCATTTGTATGCCCTATTTTAGAGACCATGGAATGAGTTTCTACCAGTTCCTATTTATGCTTTTTCATTACACTTGCTGAAAAATTTATGTTCTTTTATGTTATTATGTGGCATGCATCCACTAATAATTTTGCTATGGTTTAGTGCTTTTAAAACATAAAAAACATGGAAATTAGTGCTATATTACTTATGCTATGTTTATGGTTATGTTCTTATGAGTAGTTAGTTGTTTTAACATGAATGAATGTATGCGTGTTTGGTGGAGCATTTCCTTGGATGTCTTGAATCTAACATTTAAGGTATAGAGTATAATTAGCAAGAGAAGGGTTGACCAGGTGAATGCTCCATACACTGGATACCCCGACCCGTTCCTATAGAAGACTTGATCATTGGTGAAGTAAATGCAACTCAAAGTGGCAGTTCTGATAGGATCAAGGTGGTAGAAGATGGGCAAGGAATGAGTCATAGAGTTACGAATTCCCTTGAAGAAATATAGGAAGAAGTGAGAAGCTATATCTGTTCTTCCTCTATCGTGATAGATCTTTCCTTCTTTATGGATGTCTTTTTCTCTTCCTCTTTCTAGTTTCTATCTTTCCAAATAAATGACTCTGCCTTTTGTATAGCGTGAGTAGTTAGGTTGTTAGATGTATTTATTTAACTAAGCCCCACTCCTGCATGATAAGGAGGGTGTTATTAGTTCTTAGAATATAGTGTCATTCTGTTGTTTTACAGCTTTACATGAATCTCTGTACTTTCCTTATCAATCAATAGAAAATGAAGTGTTGAGCTCTAGTTCAGTATAATTGAGTTTGGATACTCACCCAAGGGGTCCCACTTGGTGAGGAATCTACATTAGTTAGAATCATTTCATATAGTTTATTTCCTGCATCTTGTTATCGTAATTCTGGTGTTGCATAGTTCCCGCAGCCAAAGCCGCAGGATTGTCTGTCGCTTCCTATAGCCAAAGCGACAAAACCATTGAAGCATTATATTTATTTTTTCAAGTCTTCACATTCCTCTAGCATCTTTACTTCTACATTTTATTTCTAGTATTTGTTTCTTATAGTAATAGACTACTTTTACCTTTCAATCAATTTGTTTCCTGCAGCCATAGTGTGGTTTGAGTAAAATCCTTGGTGCATATATCTTGCTGACCTGTTTCAAGCACTACGTCCCTGGGTTGATAAATTAAATGAGTTTTTATGAGGAGGATAGCTGCTTGGTAGGATGTCCAATCCTTGAGTCTTGATGAAAGCCTAGTTTATTATTCCTTTTTATAGAACTGATCACTAATATTACCTATCATTCCATGTTATCTTATTGCATTTGCAACTTCAGTAGCACTCTTAGAGATATTGAATTTTTTCTTTCCAGACTTCCCCATGTTAGTGATCTCCTTCTCTGAATCAATTTTCTCACTGTCTACATCTGTCTTCTTCTTCTTGCTAGGAGAGGCCTTTGTATGTCTTCAATTTTTTATCTTTACAGATATTTTTTTTCTTGATAGGTTGTGATACCTCGGGTAGCTTAGAGTTAGAATATTTAACTTCATCAATATTTTCCATACCAGACTCGTTAGAATTCATATAATTCTATCACCAAGATCCACTGTATGCAAGTAACCTGTTACAAAAGCAAATAATGGAGACAAGACAGAGATTGATATGAAAGATGAAATATTCATTCAGAGAGGGAATACAAATTACAAAGAGATCAATCCTTATAAAGGAGATTGAAAACCAGAAGGTGGAGAAGCCTAGGTTGCATGATAATAATTAACAAAGAATTAATTATTATATGCCTAAAGTTTAGCATAAGTGAACTAGAGATAAAAAGGCGACTCAATAATTAAATCAATAATGATTTAATTAATAAGTGAAAATACCTTTTTACTCTAACACCCCCCCCCCCTTAAGATAAACTTAGGGAGAAGCTAAATTAACTAGAAACAACTACTGAAAGAAGGAAATTTGGGTCTC
>MU223086.1:311161-332107 GCA_018584345.1 Thuja plicata
GTGGAGAAATAAAGAAAACCACATGGAGAAAAACTTCTCCAAAAAGAGATGGAAAAAGAATGCAAAAAAAAATGGCTCAAGAGACTCTCTCAAAACCATAAGTACAACCAACCCCCCCATGAGATAGGATCGAGACTCCAAAGCCCCCCCAAAATGATAGAACCCTAGTGTCAATGATTGAACCAATGTGGCTCCAATGCGAAAGAAACAAATGCAAGGGACAACGAAGAGGAAACCCCTAAATGTGAGATGTAACTAGAAGGCATAGATGATGCTCAAAAGAGAGCACATGAGACTCCTGTAATGGAATCTCTAATGAAGGTTGGCCAATAGATGTGTTGAATCTATCATCTAAGAGGAGATGAATCTCCTCTGATATGCCCTCAACACATGGACTAGGTGGCTCGATGCGGGGAGTGATGATGTCAGATAATGTTGAAGAGGAATCATGTTGAATAGATGTAAACTCAACAGGAGGTGGAGGTGTAAAAGTCACAACACTAGCCTCAGGAACAACACATAGTTCAAGTGACCTGACTTCACCTCAATAGGATCTCGTGAAAAAGGAGATTTATTCTCTGACAATGGAGATGGTGGACCAAAATGAGAGAAGGAGTACAAATGGGAAGAATGATCACTTGTCCCTATTGCAACAATATTGTCTGCCTCACTATCTATGATGTGTACTGAATCTAGAGTGAACTCAACTGTCTTCCCTGTCCCATTGTGAGTAATATGATAGATAGAGAGAAGGTTAGAAGAGAAATATGGAATACACCATCATCAATGTCAATAGAACCTTTCCCACATACAGTCCTAACAGTGTTATTCCCCATCAAAATGTGTAGGGTAGGAGAAGCCTCAAAAGATGAGAATAAATCCTGAGAAGATGTCATATGGTGTGAAACACCTGGATCCAGTAGCCATCTAGAAGAGTGTGGAATAGAGGTTTCACATAATGCATGACCGTTTCTGTTGTCCCGTCCATCTGTCTAGAATGATGATGAAGAAGACTTGTGAGAAGTAGAAGAAGGAATATCAATGTTTCTCTTCTAAAGAAGAGCTGTCAAATCAAAATTTTGTTTTGCATATCCATCTATCTTCTTCTCATAACAATGAGACTCATCCTTATTGGGATTTTTACAATAAGAACACTTAGGTCTTTATGTCTTCAATTTCCCCCCCTTGGGAGAAGGTGGGCCAAAGGAGTGTTGAGAATTAGAATCCTTCCTAGACTCTTTGGTCAGTGATATCTATTTTTACTCCGGCATCCCTAAAGATGGGTGAGCTACCAATGCATGGTTCTTTGATCCCATGAGAGAATCAAGTTGAGATATATTTACCTTCTCACAAGTCAAACGATCATAGAACACATCAAATGTAGGCATGTTGAATCAGAGACCCAAAGCATCCATGGTAGAATGGAAGGTAGAAGATAGTATCTGAAAGGAACCACGAAGCTTAGAAAGAATCATGTAAATGTACTCTGTATCTATTTTATTCTTTCCACAACCTTGCAAGATAGATTTGATAGATTTGAATTTTGTTAAGAAATCCTAAATAGAAGAAAATGTCTCAAGACCCAAAGATGTCAATTTAGCCTTAACCTGAAGTGCCCTAAACTCATTGACTGTGCCAAAGAGAGTTTGAAACTTCTCCCATATATCAAGAGGGGTATCAAATCCATCAAGATGGAAGAGAAAAATATCTGAAACATGTAGAGAAAGAACACCCGTGGCCTCATCCATTGTATTCTTATGTTGCATGACCTCATAAGGACAAGTCAAGGCTGGCTAAATGGTGTCTAAACAAGAACATAACCCATGTGACAGGAGAAGACGAGTCATACGGGATTTCCATATATGGAAATTGTGAGGAGTGATAAACTCAACTGATGTTGAATCCGCCATTATAAGGAGAGACAATACAATAAATGTTTCAGGATAAATAGAAAAAATACATGATCAATTTCTCCAAAAAAAGTCTTAGATCTAAAGAGAGATCGTCAAGAACCTTTCAGCACCTATTCGTGAGCAACAAAATGGAGTTTGTATGCTCATTCTGGAGGCCTAGAAGAGCTAAAAAGAAGTTCTCTCTTTGATTGAAAAAATGCCAGTGAAAAAGAAAATTCATAAAATCAAACCTCTGCCAAAATGTCTACCTCGGAAAGAGATTTCCAACGATATAATGAAGTCCAAAAAAGGCCTCTGTATGCTCCTAATAGAGAAAAAAATTTGAAGAGGGCTCCAAAATAGGAAGAACTCCAAGTGATCTTAGCTAAATTTGGCAAAGATCCGCTAAATCTGGTGATGTCGCTAAATATGGCGGGACTGCCAAAATTGGCAAACGTACCCAAAAAAAATTAATTCAAAGACAAGACAGAGATTGATCTGAAAGATGAAATATTCATTCAGAGAGAGAATACAAATTACAAAGAGATCAATCCTTACAAAGGAGATTGAAAACTAGGTGGAGAAAACATGGTTGCAATGATAATAATTAACAAAGAATTAATTATTATATGCCTAAAGTTAGCTTAAGTGAACTAGAGATAAAAAGGTGAATCAATAATTAAATCAATAATGATTTAATTAATAAGTGAAAATACCTTTTTACTCTAACAAGACTCTTCTCCTTATGGTAATTCTGGAGTCTTACTTTGAGTTTCCTCTTGCTTCCTTTTCCTCTTAGCATAAGCATATGGAATGTTCTTCTATCTCTCACTTGTGGAACTGCTACCTTCACCAGTTGCAAACTCTTATTCCAACTAACTTATGATCTTCTTTGCTTTTATTTCTATTCTTGGCTTTTTAAGTTGCAAGGTGATTCTTTCATAAGCTTCCTCAAAAGTGTCATACCTCTTTTCTTCCTTGTTAACTGATAGTTTCAATCATGTTTCAATGTTCAAGGTTAACATTTGTTCATCAATTTCATATCCCATTTCTTGTATCCATGAAATCATGGGATCTACCGCTTGAATCTTGGAAGTATCAGTATCAACTATAAAACAAATAGTATCTATGTACTTCTCCACAATATGTGGTGGAACTCTATACCTTTTATGCATTATATCCTGAAATTCGTTAAAGTATCCCCACATAAAATTGTTTAGGTTATCACCTAGTTCACCTATGTACTCATTGATTTGATATAAAGCTAGTCTATCTATCTTCCATGTTACCGCTCCTTTTCCAGGGAAGAAATTTTGAACATAGAAGAACATACATACCAAAAGAGATCCAAAATTTAGTGATTGCTTCTTATCATTCTTAATCCTCTTTAGGTTATCCAATAGTTGTATTCTCACCATCTCAACTAGGTCATATCTAGTGCCTTCCTTTACTATCCGATAAGCAACATGAATAGCTCTGCAGCACATACTATCCAACCGACTCGACTGGTAGACCTTATAACCGACAATCATTACTGCAAATTGAACCTCTTGATCTTCAATTTTGTCTATCGTCATTTCTCTATGATATTTCTTTGACTTAGTGATTTGTACAACCATCTTCATGGATATTTTCCTTAGGGTACATGGTTCCCCGTCCGATGAGAAACCTGTGATCAGATGACCCAACTCCTTGGTGATCTTGATCGATTGGTCTAGCCATATAAATTGATCATGAAAATGACTCAAGACATATCGAATCCAATCCTCTGTAAACATTTCTAGTAAGTCCAAAATGTTGTCAAACCCTTTGTTTTAAGATGTTTGAACTCGTCCTTAAGTTCTCCATTGTTGCACATTGCCAAGTATTTCTTTTGTATCTATTAATTTCCTAGCTCAAACATGTTGTAATGAATAAACGTTCTTACATCTTCAATCAACAGAACATGATGTGGAATTAGGGATAGGGCACCAGTTTTCTCAACTTTCACTACCTTCAATGGTTGTAGCTTGCGTTCTGGTTCCGCCTCCTTTGTTATATCGATCAATTTAGGTATAGAAATCCTTGATGCCATAGTGATTCAATAGATTTCCTTCTTTGTAACTCAAACACACCAAATTCCTTCACAATTGGCCACTTCTCTGCTCAATATCTCAGTTAGGGCTTTCAAATTCACAGTTCAATTCTTTGTAAGTGATAAGCTCAAATAGTTTGCACAATTGATCACAATATGAAATCACACTCTTCTCTTGTAAACACTCTTTGAAATGCAAGGTGAATAATGAATAGTTTTCCTATAATTTATTTGCCCAAAAATTCGTCCAATGACTAGTTGGTACAAAACATTTAATTCAGTTCACCGACTTCACTCTATTGATTACAACTTCCACTGGTTAAAGATAAATGTAGCGTTGTACATAAATTTTTCAAAATGATAAACTTAGTGATTCATAACAACTCATCTCTGTGTAATTCATCAAAATCAACATCAATGCATCTCACTATGCAAATAGATATTACTGCTCATCATTATAAGGGACCTGTTAGATATAACAATTAAATTCAGTCCCCAATCAAAACTTACTTTCTTAGTTTGAGGATGAATCCCCTGAGCCAGAGGATGGTTGGTTACTTGTCAATGTGTTGGCATTTTATTTACTTTCACCATTCTTCACCCATATGTTTTTCATCTTATTCCTCACTTCTTTAACATTAACAACCTTTTTACCTTTCCTATCTTCATTGCTTGATGACTGGTTCCTGTACCTATGATCTCTTGCTATGTGTCCAACCTTATGAAATTAAAAACATGTCACACCTATTGTCCTTCAAGGTCTATCATTACCTCTAGGATTCCTTAATCGATAATTCATGGCCATGTGTCCATAGTTTCCACAAATAGTGCATGTGACATTCATGTTTCCTTCTCTTCTTAGAAAAATCATCGTTTTGTTAGGTATCCTTGATCTGCAATGTTCTTCCTTGTGTCCAAATTTATTGCGTGATTAATAGTAGCCATTGAAACTCCCTTCAGATGATCTACTACTGATTCTTGATCTGCACTCATAATCTTGATGACCATACTTATTGCAACTGTAACAATAACCACCAAAATAAGTAATTCTTGGAACATTCACCGGTTTGCTTCTACATACATTAGAAGTGTGTCCAGGCTTGCCACAATTATAGAAATTGGGTTTAGTAGGATTTTTACCTTGTGTAATTGTATAAACCTTAGGAATCTTTGATTTTTGTTCAGCACCAGACTTGGATGATTCTCCTTTTTCAAATTTGTTGTCATGGGTATATCCTTGGCCAGAGGTATCTCTGGGTCGCCTTTGATTCTTCAATTTCTCATCAATATTTTGTAGGCTTTGTTCATATTGCTTAAGTTCTTCATTTGTCTCTCTCTCAATCTTGAATTCTTCTTTCAGTTGTTCATTCTCCTGCCCCAGTGTTTCATTTTCAACACACATTTATAATTTTTCATCACCAGTGTCACTTAGTTGTTCATTCAGTGCATGGTTACCATGTGTCAACCTTTGAAGTATAATATATTTTTTCTCTGATCAAATCTTCATCATTCTTCTTTGCAGTTTCAGAAGTCCTTTTTGCATCTTCAACGACTCTCATGCCTTCAAGCACTTCACACATCCTTATGGCATGAATTTCTTGTTCTCTTTTCATATTGGTTGCTTCTTCAGTCAATATATTATTCTTTTCCATCATATTTGCTATTGCAGCCTCAGCTCTTTAGAGTTAACACTTCCTTCAAATAATTCATCAATGTTGTCTAGACTTTATTTCAATTGCTCAGACAATTCTTTCCTTTTTTCCAACGAAGTCTTAAGATTTTTCTTCAACTCCTTAATCATCTCATTGGTTGTCTCCAACTATCTTTCATACCTATAGCTTTCCATCTCCTCTAGTATACTCCCCAAGTTGTCAAAATTTTCCTCTAAAGAGTCTGAGATCTGATACCAATTGTTGGAAATAATAGATACTGAGAGGGGGGGTGAATCAATATTGATAAAACTTTTAGACTTTTACTTATACCTTCAATTAACAACAAAAGAAACTTCCAAACTATGAAGCATATACCTATAATTGTAAAGAACAAGTGCAATGAATAAAATGACAACAAATCCACACACATAACACTCTGATTTTTATCGTGGAAACCCTTGGTCAGAGGGAAAAACCACGGTGGGGATGAAACCCACAATCTTCTCACTGCAGTAGAAAAGAGTGCTCTATTAGGAGTTTACAATATGTCACTTTCTAGGTGACTCACCCTAGTAGGAGTGATTGATACCTTATTAGAATTATCTATAGTCCTATTATAGACTACCTTGTTAGAGGATTTTAATCCCACTATTACAATGTTCATCATGTTAAGGAATTTACAATAAAGTCTCTCTAGGGACTACCCTGTTAAGGGATTTTAACTTGTTGAAACTATTAGGAAAACAGCAAGAGTAATTGACCTATGATATGCACTCCTGAATGCTTATAATATCCTTTGATACTCTATACTTTTTCTAAATCCAATCCTGAATCTTCTTTGGAAATAGCTCTATAATGACTATTCAAGATCTTACTTTTCAACAACAGTTTAACTGCTTCTCAACAACATAAATATATCAGTAGCTACCATCGTATAACCTTATATATTGTGTTTACCTTCGATTGTAAACCTAATTAGGGTTTTGGTTTCCATCCAAAATAGCTTTATCAATCATAAATAACTCATAGAAACTTGAAAAATTTACTGCGTCATCCATAACAAACTTTAAGTTGTTATCCCCAATGTGAAATATTCCTTCAATATTATTGGCCAAAATATACCTTGGATTCATACAAAAATTTGTACATAATTACCTAAGAATTGACTTATTCCACTCTGTTAACAATGTACTACATTTTTCATATTGTCCAGATTCATTGAATCATCCACAGTCATAACCGATTTAGCCAATTAATCAAAATTGTTTAATAACCTTTAGCTTTTACCTATTCACTGAACTAACCGATTAGTGGTATCTTCACTTATTCCTATACCGGTATGACCTAAGATCCATGGTCACAAATCATACTATACCTGTTCTCTTTACACCTTCTAATGTACCAATAGCAAACTTGTCTTCCTTAACCGATCTATCCTTCACATGTTATCATGTTCATCAATTACCTTTCTCACTTGACTTCTCTTTACTGATTGGATAGTATTGTGTACCAGATGGTATAACTTCATATAATTACACAAAACTTTCTCACCTATATAATGGTTTTCCAGCAATGACAACCATACTTTGTAAAATTATCATCAATGTCATCTATCAACATTCTACAATCAACACATCCTACCCAAGTGCAAAATATTTCCCATGACTTTGAGAAATTTGAACAATGGTTAAGTCAAGAGAATTCTAACACGGAAGTAATTTCCTTATTTGAGGGTTTAAAGAACTTGATTCATAATGATGAACATGGCATTAAATTCTTAAGAACTATTTCCCATCTTATTGATAGTAATGTTAAACCTCTTAAGGATTGTGCTCAAGATCTAGGTTTAACTCAACCTCCCGTTAATAATGGGACTTCAATTCCCATTCCTACCTCTTTATCTAGTGTTTTCACTTATGTTCCACCTCTCATGACTACATTTGTTTCAAACCCAAATCCTATTCATGTTAGCTTTGGAAGAATTCATAATCCTATTGTTCCTCCTCCTTCAAGTGTTTCACAACCTTCACCCATATCTACATACAATAATGTTCCATTTTCCTATTCCAATGTTCCTTCTATTTCCTATAATGGTCCCAACATTTTACATATGTCTCACACGAATCTCTCTACTAAATCCACTATCATTAGTCTTGCTCAAACTGGGTCATCCTTGCAACAACAAATTGCCTCTATGAATCAATCCAAATTCAATATTCCTATATGTGACATTGCTATCCATTTATCCATGTCATTATCCCTCAATACATGGAAATGCCTCACTTGGAGACTTACAATGGTAAAGGTGATCCCTTGACCCATGTTAAGACCTTTCAAACATTGTGTAGTGACTTTTCTCATGATCATAGGTTCTTGGCTAAACTGTTTACAAGAACCTTTTGAGATGAAACCTTGCAATGGTATTGTTCTTTTCCTCATTCTATTAATTCTTTCAAAAAAAATTGCTAATGCTTTCATTCAATAGTTTCAAAACAACATTGGTCCTAAAATTTATTTAATTAATTTAATGCATTGTAAATAAGGTATTAAAGAAAAAATGACTAATTTAATTGGTAGATTTAAGAATTTCCATCCTTAGATTTCTTATCATGTGCCTAATGTTGATACTCAATGTATTTTCATTGCTACTTTACAAAAATATATTAGGGATAAGATCTTTCTTTTTGAATTCTTTGTTGGCATATGTGATGTGGAGATGGTAAGTGAGTTTTGGAGATGTAATGATTAGATTTGATTATAGGATGATCATATATTATGTTCTCATTGATGTCAATTATTGACCTTGTTTTCTTAGTATGTTGCCAAGAATAGTTGTGATGAATGAAGGGCTGCAGTGATTTTCAGTGGTTGCTATCTTTATGGGAGACTTAGGTGTGTATCTTGATGTCTAATGCATGACCGCTACTGCTGAAGTGATCATATGAGAAAGTTTTGATCAGTTGAAGTATAACAGTGCAACTGCTAGATCAGTTAAGGACAGATGTTAGATGATTTTAATGTCTTGTCAAATCTATGTTGTATCTTATGTCATGATCATGTGATCTAGTGGTCAATAGTATTCTAATGCTACAGTTGTGACCATAACTAATTTGAGTGATCGGTGTGCAGGATAGGCGACCGGTGAACTGAGATGGAGTTGTTGACAAGTTACATTATTTGTGTTCTTGAGCGATATGTGATAAATGTTTGATCAATGATCTATGTTAAGGCCATTTTGGTGGAATCAGTTGAGTTAGTCACGAGCTGGTGACGTGTCTTCATGATTGGAGGTGATGATATAGCATCACATTGCTCGATGCTTATAGTGGGTGAAGAAGATTCTAGATGAAGCTTATGTTTGGTCAAAATGTGTTTGACTCCTTCACACAACATTCTATGTAAATCGTTGTATTGGCCGAAACAGTCTTAGAAATATGTCTTATGCATTTAATTTTGATATGTGGTGCATTTGATTTGAGCGGGATGTTTGAAATTCTAATTTAGGGTTTGATCAAGGAAGTGGACTTAAAAGTTCAGTATATAATGGATGAAGTTGAAGGTTAAGAGTGGTTATCATGTGTTGAAGAAGTGTGGTTTAAGGTGAATGTTGTGATAAAGCTAGACAAGAGTTAGGTATGCTCAGAATATATTGTGTGCTTTAGTGGATCTGATCAACCAGAGGTAGTGTTGTTCTACGGATCATTCTTTATGTTGTTCCCTAATAGTTGTCACAGGTTAAATCCCTTAACCGAGTAGACCCTAACAGATCTTTATTGTAAATCCTCTAACAAGGTGAAATTTTTTCAAGTGTTTAAAGTCCTCTAACAAGTCTACTCTTAATAGGGTAAAGGTCCTAATAGGCCTAAGGTAAATCCCTTAACTGGGTAGCACCTAACAGTGTTGTTGTAAACTTCTAACAAGGTTAAGCTCCTCATAGGGCATACTTCAGAAGAGTACATCATTTAGTGGGTATAATCCCCATCGTATTTTTCTACCTGTTTGGGTTTCCATGAGATAAATATGTGTATCAATTTTGTGGATGGATTTGGATGCTTATGATTTTCATTTTTTGTTATTAAGGTTAATCTTGTGAATGCTAGTTTATGTTTTAAGATAGAGAAGTTTGGATTATATGGTAGATCATTGATTCACCCCCTCTCAGTAATCTGACCTCAAGGCTAACTTTCTCTTTTTTTACTCAATTGTGTGTAGTGCTTCATAATTATCAACTTCAAGTGAGTCAATTTCATATCACTCCTCCAATGACTCCAGTTGGTAAGAGTGATATCACATCTCAACCTTTTCAAAAGTTTCAATAATCAGAAGGCTTCATCAATATCAATAATTCATCAAACAAAATTGATGTTCTTGTAATAGAAACATCCAAAGGTGAGGCTCCTTTGTCACCTTATTTTAAACTTTCTTGTAATTTTACACCTCTTTCTCAATCTTCATAAAATGTGATGTTGAAGTTGATTAATACTAATGTCTTAACCCTTCCTCCCATTAATCCAACTGATCCTTCCAAACAAATCAACAAGAAGTTTAATCCCAAATATTTTTTCTAATATCATCATCAACCTGGTCATGATACTGAGAAGTGTTTTCATTTGAAAAATATTGTTCAAGAGCTCATTGATTATAATGATATATCTGTTGAGTGTGTTAATGATCAATGAAACATATCCATTGACCTTCCCAACCAAAACTTGCAGATTTATACCAATCCTTTACATTCTCATTCAAATAATACCATTGATTCCATTCCTTCTTCATCTACCCATGTTGTTGACTCTCCAACCATTGTGACCTATGACACTAGGTGTACTGGAGCCAACAATGTTGTCAACCTTATTGATCAATATGAAATTAAAACCAAAGTTGAACATGATATTTGCACTATTTGATCCTAGTGAGACTAGTACGGTACCCGGTGGTCCTCTTTACATAGTTTTGAATATTATTGGTCTTCCCTCTCATGGAATCCTTAAAGTTCCTACTTGCACGGTGAATGTTGTAATTGAAAAACAACTTTACACTATTCAAATCCAACAATATTTTTATGACAAATCTGATGTGATGATCAGAAAATTCAATGGTTTCACTTATCCTACCCATGGTTCCATTACTCTTCCTGTAGAAGTTGGTAAGAAAACTTTAGATGTCACCTTTGTTGTCATCCCAACTTCTGATCAGTTCCAAGTTAGACTTGGCCTTCCTTGGCTCACTTCCATGAAAGTTGTAGTCTCTCCTATCCACAAGTGTTTAAAACTTCCCCATGATGGAGAAATCATAACAATTAACCATAGTCTCTATCAACCTTTAGCTACTCGAGGGATTTTTGTCCTTTATTTCTTTTGACCTTCCATGCGTAAACCAATCCAACCTTGAAAAGATAACTATTTCTTAACTTATCAAAAATTCAAGATTAAGAAGATTTGTGAACTTATCAATTCCTCTCCTATAGTTCCATCCCATTTCCTTGGACCTGGAATTCTTCCTACACCTCTCGCATCTCCTATTTATGCTTTAGTAGTACCTATTTGTGCAAAGAATGAAAGTTGGTCAGAAGCCCACTTTGAAAATTCATATTTCTCAGTTGGATGATCACCAGATTGAACATATTGATTATAGTGATTCTCTATAAGATTATTTCCCTACATGCAAAGTGGTTGAGCCTTACTAGTCAACGTGACACTTAGTCAAAGTTAGAATCAGAGGCAACTTTTGGAGGTTTACGAACAATATTTTCAATTTGTTTCATAAGGGTGATTTTGATGATTAATAATTTTCAAATAATGTGGAATTGTGCAAAACCTTTTGACACAAATACTTATTATACTTTAGTGAACATTTATGTTAGATGGCATCATCTCAAGATTAGGTCATATATTTTTCTAAAGCATTTTCAGAGGTAGATTATTCATTTTTGGGTTTTAAAAATAATGATCAAGAGTTAAAATGAAGACCAACTTAGTTTATCTTTCATCTTTGAAACAAGTCCAATTGCAATCTCAGAGTATTTCAAGGCACGTTTGTTAAAAAATGAAATTTTTCCAGTCGGTCCCACAAGGGACCCGACTAATATCATAACATTTGCAAGGCATTTAATTATGGATTCAAAATTTTGATCACTTTAGTTGTGTCTAAATAGCTCTACATTTGTTTCCTGCCAAAAGATCGTGACATCTTGGAAATCAAGAGGAGAAAGTTTTCCAATAAATTTAGAATAAGGAAGAATAATAAAAAAAATTCAAAGTGATTGTTTGCATTGTAAAGTGACCATTTCAAAGTATAATCAAGCAATAAAGATTGTAAGTGATAAAGCATCACTATCTATTATTTGAATAAATTGAGGCATATAAAGTCTTTACTAGCAGTACTTTAGGCATTTCTCTTATCCGGGAAGGTATAGGGAAGAGTACTGAAACATTGGAGTCCAAATGAGACGAGAAGGTAAAAAACAAGTTTGTCTCTTCTTAGAATTTCGATGGACAGGTATTAGATGATTGTAGTGACTTAACAGTGGATATAAACAAGGCTGCCAGAGTAATGGATGTAATGAATTTGACACTAGATAAGATGAAGAATGTAATGAAAATTGCACACTTTTAGATAGAGTGGGTGGATGGTCTATATGAAAGTACCCTTGACACATGCCTAGATAATTACAAAGGGTACAAGAAGATTTTTGAGTAGTCACCATCCCGATAAACCTATGGTTTTGAATTCTTTTATTTTTTCATTATTTCATGCCTTGTAGTTCAGAGTTGAGGTAATATAAGAAGAGCCAATTAAATCTTAGTTATGGGTTGTCATGGTGTACCTAATTTTATCGGGGTGCCTACATTTCCACAATCACTGATGTTCCTAATAGGAGTTTCCTTCAGACAAGTGCAGTACAATTTTGTTCATCCTTGTGCATGGAGGCATCAATTGTAGTTCTAAAAGAGTTTCCTAGGTAGGGCATAACTTCAACTACTAGTCCTAATGCATGACACATCATGTTTTCTGCAAAAGGCCAACTAATTTCTTGATTTTTAGGTAGTTAACTAGTAGTGCATGTGGCCAAAAACTTGCATGTTAACTAGACCTCATAATATATAAGAAATTCTAGGTAGGAACTTTGTCCTTGTGGAGATTTCTCCTATTTTTGTAGATTTTTAGGTCATTCTTAGGATCCACAAGTTGAAGATTTGAGGTGCTTGGTTAATTTATAATTCTAGAGCTCTACTTTCAAGCATTTTCTTAGTGTAGAGGATCAAATTTATAGAGATTATGAACTTTACGTTGGTGATTTGCTAGCATATTTTGGAGACTTAATACAAAGAACAAATTTTTCGTTCATTTATTTGTGGATTTTCTTTTGTGATTGAATGGTATTTTCTTGTTTCACAACTTCATTTATTCAAGATTGATCTTTATTTATTTCAAACATTTTAAATTATGAATCACTCTGTGCATCTTAATGACATGTGAGATTTATTTGGAAAGTGTTAAAATTTAAAAGTAGTTGCATGAATTTATTTTCCTCAATTTATTATGATTGATAATCTATTACATTAATAGACGTATGTGTACATGTTGTCTTGGATTTAGTTGATAATGTGAGATGATATAATGCAAATCATTGATTTAATTTGAACCCTAATCAATCTTTTCCTCTTTATTTTCAAGAAGTTAAAATTTAGGAAATCCTATGTTCTGCATGTTTACAACCAGCATAATCCTTGTATGAACAACATATTGTCCATTCAGTTATTCCAACACTATCACGACTTGATATTGGGGAACTTGGGAAGTCTAAATTCTTTATCAATTCCTCTTGTAGGAAAAGTTGAGTGGAAACTCTTGGCTTATGTTGAGTTAATAGAAAGATCCATAAACATACATGATATGAGTTCAAATGAAGGGGGTAAGGTTGATTTTATATCTCTCCTTGGAATTTTTAGTTTCTAGTTTTAAAGCAAGTCAACACGAGAGAAGTTTTCATGCTCCTACAAACTAGTTATTAGATTGTTTGTATTTGGGCCTTGATTATCGGAGAAAGGTCGCCCCAAGAAACCCTATCCTAGTAAAATATCACCTAGGATGCCTTGTCTTCCTAAAAATGGCAAGGTCAAGGACTTAGGGTCTAGAATGTAAAGGAAAAGCTAGAATTTGACCTAGTGCAAAATAAATCAAACATTATTGGGAATAAGAAGCCAGGAATGCTAAAGTGAGACCTAGGTGAGAAAAATATTATATGGTATACAATTTATGACACTAATTTTAGCTCCCACTTTAGTAAAAATGTGAACTTGCATTCATACTCTCAATAAAATAGAACATAGCATCGAAAAACATTCATCAAGGTATTAAGAGACAAGAAACACCAAGCCCAAAAATTACTTAGGATCTTATTAATCTAAGAGAAAGAAAAAGGGAGAAATACATTAGATAGAAAGAGTAAGGAATGACTATGTATGCCTAGTAAAGTTAATCTTACTATGAAAAATTTAGGGAGTTGGTGCAAAGGGTAAACAAAGAAAACATTGTTCACAAGGCTATTTGAAAAGGGGAGATTACAAATAAAGGGTCACAATTTACTAAGCAACTAATTGTTAGCATTTGTTTTTTCATTATTTTCAACCACTATGGCATTAATGTCAACCTTCTAAATATGGAAATATATGACTAATGAAGAAGACTAGTGTTGAAATTGTGAAGGTAAGGATCATTAATTAATGTAGAAGATTTGAAGACCTTTGGTGGAGAATACATGTACTAGTATTGATTGATATAGAAGATTTTAAGACCTTAATATGTAAGGGAGGGTATCTATTGGATGATTTGATGGGATGAGTTATTTAAGGACAATAATTATTTTGGCACTAGGTGTTAAGATAATGTTATAACATTATGATGATGATTATAGGAAAATATAAGGTTAATCTGGAAGATGGAAGGTTAGTAAGATGAATTATGAAAGAAGATGTGGTTGAAGAACTTATGAGAAAATATTTTACATTATGCATCATAAGATGATGGTTTCATGTGGATCTAGTAATAATAAATCTGTGTTGTGATTATTGCATTGTCATTCTTACTTCCCAACTATTCTTTTGAAGAAATTTTGACGAGGTTCTTTCTAACAGCAAGGCTCATTTTTAGGGATGGTTTAATCAAGATCAGAGATGGTTTGATCCAGGTTGAGTTGTTTAGTGAACATGGTTAGATGGGTTATACAATGTTTTATTTTATATATCTTTTGATGGTGTGCTCCACAAGTGAAGATTTGTTGTCACAAGTGTGATACTATTGTTTGTGTTGGTCTATGGCTAAATCATCTATTTTTGGTGGCTAATTTTGAATAATATTGGATTGGATTTAGTATGGGGAAAGAGTTAAGAGGTAAAGGATGATCGCGGCATGGTGTATTGTTCTCCAAATAATATTATGTGCTTCAGAGAATGTTTTGGAGGTAAATTTTTAATAATTTTCTACACGCTATATTTTGGAACAGTTTTGGAGGATTATGTGATGTGTGTTCTTTGATCATAACATTTGGAGAAGACTTGTTGAGACATACTTGGGTCCTCTTTATCTCCTAGAGTGGACCGCATTTAATTTTTTTCCTCATAATGGCCAACTATTTACTAATATTACCTACTTTTCTCATGGATGACCTTAATGATGTTTTTTTATGGATAACTACTATATATGCACGGGAAATGGATGAATGAAGTATGAGAGGTTGAAAACCTAATCAAGAGATCCTACATTTTAAAACATTTCTTTGTAGCTACTACAAGATAGTATGCCCTCTATGTAGCATTGTGAATATTTCTATTTGTTATGCAATTTGTCTTTGGAATAGTTAGTTCCTTGGCAATGTGCCTAAAACAACAAGGATAGTGAGTGCCTTGGCTTTTAGCCTAAAACATTGTAATCATTTGTTTCATATAGTGAGTAATATTGTCATCTTGGTTTTTCCCACATTAGGTTTTCCACATAAAAAAGGTGTTCATATGTATGTTATTTTACTATTATGTGTTTTATTGATAATTAATAAGATCAATAATTGGTAACTAAGAAATTCTGACAGAATTGTTAAAAATTTGTTTATGTCGATTCACTGATTCAACCCTCTCCAACATCTAGTGGTGTTCAAAACTAATTTCACAAAGGATTTCAGCTTATCTAAGCCTAATACTTAGCTCTGTCATGAAACATGAGATCACCTTTAGGCCCGTGGGTTTCCTATAGAGAGGTTGAACCTCTAAACAGGGTTTCCTCCCTTGATGGATCACTAAAAACTAAAGCTTTGATAAGGATAAGGGGGAGAAATATTTCTTTGACATGAAATAATACTTCCTTAGGATGTGATACACTAAAATTATGAGAAGCCTACAGTTGTTCTAACTCCAGGATTAATATTTAATACAGTCAATTTTTATGCCTTGGAGAGACTCATTGTGTTTCACATTGGCAAATATACATAAGTAGGCACTTTTGAAGATTGATATCTAAATACCTAAAATATGTCAAGTCAAAATGCTTATTCCCTATAATTTTCCTAAGTACAAAGAAATCCCACATCTTTTTTCAAAATACTATGACCTCAATTGATATTTTTCTCAAACCCATTCCATTCGTAGTTTATTCATATTTCTGCCTACACATTACACAATCCATCAAAGTGGCTTCTCATGAAGATTGATATTTTACACCCAAAAATTTTAAGCAATACCAATTGATCCTGACCATTGCATATACCATACTAAATGCCTATACAATTTTTTAGAACCCCAACCATTCATTTAGTATTTTTACCAAGTCAAAATTGGAAGGAATTTCTTCAGTTTGTTATCTGCGCAAAGGTTAAAATTTGGTCAAAAGCCCACTTTGGAAATTCATATTTCTCAATTGGATGATCACCAGATGAACATATTGATTATAGTGATTTGATGACTTAGACATGGTTATAGCTAGTTGTTTATTCGTTGTTGTGGAAGGTTTCAATGACATTGATTGGTTACTAAATGCAAAAGCCTCAGGAGGCCCAGCTCCCTTCAGGGTGACCTTAGCCTGTGTGCGGGTCACAACATTAGCCGCTCTAGACTCTTTTTCATATTTCTTAATGATAATAACATTTCAATATTTAGAAGGGATTGGCTCAAGCATATGTATGAAATTATCATCATTGGTACCGTATGTGTGATTTATTCTGGCACCTTGTTTGGAGCTTTCCCCTTTTTCATATTCAGGCAAGGGATTTTTAAACGCTTTATGATCAACATTCGTGACATGATTGTTGACCATAATTGTTTTTTTGTCAATGAAATCTTGGATCTCATGCTTGAGTCTCATATAGTTCTCAGTCTTGTGTCCCTTATTCCTGTAAAATTCACACTAGTCATTATCGCTCCACTATTTTGGTTTCACCTCAAGTTCATATAGTCTAGATTTGTCTGGCAATGTGATCAGTTTATTTTCCATAAGAGTCTTGAGTGTTTATTTGTATGATTCACCTAGAGGAGCGAAGTTACAATCCCTTTTGAAGGAGCTTTACTGTTATTATGAATATCTTTAGGGCCTTTGTGCCACTTGTCAAGTTGAAGACTGTTGGTTTTGATTGAGGAGAAACATGGTCAACTACTCTGATATTTACCACATTTTTATTTTTGTTCCAATACTTGTTCTTATCCTTAGAACTAGAACCATACTTGCTTTCCTTGTAAAGGGTGATTTATCCCTTTCTAACAACCATGCCTTCTATTTTTAGTGCACTCTTCACTATTTTGTCAAAGGTGGGTAGATCTTGCATCTGTATGGGGAAGTTGTACTCGGGGATCAACGCATTGGTGTATATATCCATCTTCTCAGATTCAGGTATGAGATGTGGATATCAATAAAATAATTTCCTCCATTGCTAAAGAAAATTCAAAAAAGGCTCTCTCATTTGTTGCTTGGTATTGTACAAATCATTCATTGTCACGGGATGCTACAAATTATATGAATACTATTGTACAAATAAATTGATTAGTTTGTTGATGGTTTTGATTCCTGTGGGTAACTTCAAAAACCACTCCATGGATTGGCCACCCAGACTATGGGGAAAGAGATGCATGAGGTACGTCTATTCATGCATAATAGAGCACATAACTCCTAGACATGACCTTGTAGATCAGATTGACCAAAATACTTATCAAATTTTGGGATCTCAACTCCGCATGGGAATGGAGGTAAGTACAAGTTTTTATCAAAAGGAAATGGACAAACGGTGTCTAGAGAATACTTCATGGTTGTTTACTCTTTTTCCTTTTTGATTTCTTGCAACTCAATTTGAAAGGATTGCAGTTATTTTATTACCATTGTTAAAGGAGTTTCTTCCTCTTTAGCGACGATGTGTTTAGCTCTGTATTGAGGAGGAAGTTGGGCTCCTTGTCATGCTTATTCCAAAAATTATTGTTCTTTCTCTTACGCCATGATGGTTTTCATCATTTTGATAAAGTCTTTGTCATTTTTACATCTGATAATACTAGCCTCATTAGGATCGGAGTCACTCGAGGAGTGCCCTCTATCAGCAACCTGGTTACTATTACTATGATGTCTATGTCTTGGACTTCTTTGCTCTCCAGACATTTTTGAGTTAGGCGATTTGTCTCGATTTGAAGTTTCTGGTTGTTCTATTAAAAGAGGGTTTTCTCCAAACAAAATAAGTTGTTTTTCTTCCTCTTAAAATTTCTTGAAAGAGCCTCTAGTTTGTAAAGGCATGAATCAATTGATTGATTGACAAGCGCTAAAGTAAAAGGTGATGTTTTGATCTAGTCCAAGATAAATGATGATGAAAATAAGGATAACGTCCAACTAAGAAGGAGATGCAAATGACTCTGATCTGAGTCAAGGTTAACAAACCTAGATAAAAATTCACCCATATCTCATAAAAATGACAGTAGATAACTAGGACCGAAATAATGAGGATGGGGTGATCAAAGGACTTATACAAACAAATCAGGAAACATGACAGAAGAACATGGACATCAACTAACTATGACCAATAAATGATGACTAGGACAAGCTCATTATTCTAAAATCATAACTGTAGAAGACAACACAAAGCCTAACCAGAGATCTAAAAATGGTGAAAAAATCCAAATAGGGTATCTGGATAGGTATTTGCAGAATGCAGTATGATTGAATGCAAACTTATAAGAGTATTCCCTAGAGAGAACATGAGGAACTAGATTTCTCAAACTGAAATGTATAAAACATATCAACAGCAGGTCAAAACATGCAAGAAATATAGATTTTTGTATGAGTATTCTCATGGGGTGATACGATTAAACAAGTGTAATATCTTGACTTGTACGAGCAAGGATGGGAAAAAGCACGAGAAACTATTATTTTCCACTGGGAAGTTTGTGTTTTGATGTTCTATTTGTAGTTTTTGGTTTTTAGTTTAGTTTGATTATTTCAGTTTCACAGACACAAAAAACACGCTTGGAAAAAGATTCAACGATACCAACACTTTCTAATCCCTAGAGTCAATTTGTCTTAGTGATAAAATCCTCACTCATAGACTCGGGTAGACAGCCAATAGCTAATCAGAATACGACCACCACCAACCATGCAATGGGTATAATGATGTTGTATTATCTGACTCCAAACGCTAATGGGGGAATGCTATGACAAGTGTATTGGGGGAGTTACTATCTCCCTTGCACTTGGATTATCCCACTTTCGGGGGTGAACCGAGTAGGCTTCTATTCTATGGAGTCTAGAAAGGGTCATTGTTCGAATACATCCTCTGCATCTGTGCAAGCATAATTCAGGCGTATAGCCCCATAGAGAACCTTAGAATAAGTAGTCATGTAAATGTGATTGAGACCTCTAAGGCCCTATCATATGCTAGGCTAGAGTCGAGTATAAGCTCAAATGGTATCTGACTTTCGAGGCTTTGGCCCCAAGAATAAAATTTGATTAATGTGAGTTAGAGTGGTGTGGCTTACACCTCGTTCTCACGTGGGTCATTCTCTAAGGGTGAGTACTTTTTCCTACTTGGATAGGCCCATCTAATAGTATACAGGAAATAATAGAAAAGTCATGAGGGTCCAAATTTTTGGTTTTACCTTGAAGGGGAAAAGAGCATAATCTCCTACTTTTTCTCTATTCTCAAACACATCAGATAGTTATTCATTTTAATAAGTCTTGCATGCGAGGTTCATATAAAAAATTAATGAAAACATGAAGTGTTAGAAAATATAAATAAAGTAAACTAGATTTAGGAAAGAATCCAAGAGAGAGTGTAGAAATGAAAATGTTTACCATAAATAAAAATATTATCCAAGAACAATCACCAAGAAGCTCAAGAACAACACCAAGACAATGTTTTTGAAAGGGGAAAACTGACAAAAACCCCTTGTGCTTTTAAAATTAATGAGGCAAGAAGCCAAAGAAGAAGAGAGAGATGGAGAGAGAAGCTCATTACAACATTGTGAGAATGAGAATGAAAAAGAGAGGAGAAGAGAGAAGAACTACTCCATGAGAACCAACTTGTGAGAACCAACCTTGAGAAGTTGGAGAGAAGCATCTTTTAAGTAGAGATGAGTGAAGGAGTTTGCATGTAACTCCCATATCCTATGAGTGCCACATTCACATTAAGTGTGTGCCATGTGTAGGAATCCTCTTAAGGAGGAATATCTAATTTCCTTATTAAAGGAATTACAAAAATGTGACATGCCCTTCTACTTGGACTAGAGGACAAATACAAAATAGGATACCTTGGTTTATCCTTTAATTACATATTTTCACCAAGGAAATATTAAATTCTAACACCCCCCTTTAATCTTTACTTGGGAAGTTTACAACAAGGGAATGAAATGTCTCTTTACAAAATCTGCAACTTGGTCTTCAATATAAGGAAGAGATTTGATTGTCTTGATTCAAGTCTTGAAATAGTCATCTTGAAGTTATAGGACATTTGAAGAGGAAGTGATTCCATAAGTGGGCCTTGAAGATTCATCTGAAACAAAGAAACATAGAAACACAAAAAATGAACCAAGGAAACTATCCACAAGAAGAATTTTATCTAACATTCAAGTTAGTGTAACTTTGAAACTTTTACCTCAAAAAATATCTTTAAGGAAATGTATGAGATTTCATTAAAAAAGTACAAGAGCCACTCATGAAACCAAGATACACCAAAATATCAAAGTAACATAAACATCATCCATCCTCTCATCTCAAACTAAACATACTAATGCATAAATGACAACACACAAGACCAACTAAAGAGACCCGCATCATCATTGCATCAATCACATGGATATAGACAGTCCATTAA
>MU223086.1:334647-344892 GCA_018584345.1 Thuja plicata
ATTCCCCTAAACCCCAACCTAACCTATCTCAACCACTTCTACCCTGGGTTCTAACCCTTCTCAACCCATTCACCCATGCTAATCTAATCCTAATCCTAAATTCTACTCTAACCCACCTCCTAATGTTCTCACATTCCATTAAGGAATACTTAGCAACTCCACCCACTTGAGAAAGTGCACTTTCTCAAGCTGGACTTCCTTAAAGTCCATATTCTCTTACATCCTCCCTTCCCTCTTTAAGGCCTTCATTATAAAGATGCCTTAAGCCCATGTCTCTCCCATGCCTTATTAATGCCTTGGGCATTAATGGCTCTTACATATTCATTTATGAGCCTCCTAGTTCATCAATGAACTTTGTCCCCCCTCTCTCTCTCCCATTCTTCTATAAATAGAAGCTTGTTTTGAGAGCAAAGAAGCCTTCACCTTAGAATAAAAATTACATTGTTATGTTGTTAGATTTATCCTAGACTCACATTTCATCTATTATATCATGCTATTTCTTTGTTTCCATTTCATCTTTTAGAGCTAGATTGCATGCTTTATCATCTTTTAGCTTGTTTTTAATCTAAAATCCTTCATGCTAGGTTGTATTCGTCACTGATTTGTAGCATATTCTGAGGGCTGATATGTTACTAATTACACTCCTCCTAGTTAGCAGGAAATAGGTCGATATTAGTGGTTTTGCATGTTTTATCTAACCTTTCAAGCTAATGCAATGACTTATTGAGTGTTTGTGTTGTTTTCATCAGGTACCCAAATACACACACACACCACTATATATATAAAAAAATGTACTGATAATGAACTGAACAAGCTACAACTGTTCACAGGATAGAGGCTGCTTCAAAAGCTGCGCTGAAGAAATCTGCGCCAAGGGAGGGAGCTACGTAAGAGAAAAAGCAGAGATAATGCATACAATAATAATTAAGCAAGAGATAAGTCAGAGATAATGAAAACAAGTTGTGCTAAAGGAGTGTGGTTATCTCTAGCAATCTCCTTGGAATCATGAAGCTCACAACTCAAGCAATGTCCACCATGCCAAGAGAAATTAAGTCACCAAACATGTGTGAGACCAAAAATCACAAGCTGCGCAATGAAATGTTATATGCAAACTCACAAGCTGCGCAAGAAATATAAAGATGTTGCGCTATGAAAAGATATAGTCTGCGCAAGGAAAAGTGGGAGATGTTGCTGAACTGAACTTTTCCAAGTCACCAAGACAACAAATTGATACATAAAACAATAAATTAAAGAAAGAAATGCATTTTAATTCCATGCTTCATTTCTAATTTTTTATGAGCTCTTCCCTTCCAAGAGAGTTGGCGAAGACAATGATTAGAATCAGTAGTAGTGTACAACATGGTGAAAAATGAAGTCCTTTCTAACTTGGCCTCCACTTCTTTATTGACAAGTAAGTCTTCACATGTTTGTTTGTCTTTCTCATTGATTTCACTCTAAGACAGACAAAAACACAGGGAAATAATTCAGAAGTAGATATTCGAATAAGAAATGGAAAAAGGAGGAGGGGGCATGAGCAATGCATTGAATGTGGGTATAACAGTACAGGAAGATAGGGACAATAGGGAGTTCTCCAGTCAATTGGTGCTCAATGTTCATCGTCTCTTAGAATTCCTCGAGCAATTTGAGGCCACTACGAAAAGCAAGTTAGCAGGATTGAATGAAAAGCTTAGTTCCTTGGAGCGTCATCTAGAACTACTTGAAGCTCAAGATAGCATTGTATCTGGTTCTGCCACATTGACTTGATTCATAGAAAGAGCAGGAAAAACTTATTTGTATAGACCAGAAAGCTTAAATAGCACCTTAATATCATATTAATGTTAATCAGAGCTACCTCAGGCATGATTCAGCACTGTAAACGAGAAAAATATGAGACAAACAGACATGGATCTACCTCCATTGTCCATTTTAATTACTGTAAAGATGTGTATTGGCATTTTGATGATAAGTACAAAACCAACCGCTTCCTTTTTACTTTCCCAAAGCAATAACTTACAAATGCATTTTCTTTGTTATTTAATATCTTATATAACTTTGGAGCAGATATGTTGAATTGAGAAACTTATAAAGTTGATTGAGAAACTTATAAAACTACAGATTTAGATATAGAAATTGCTATGATAAAGATAGAATGCATGCAAAGAGACATAGATTAGTAAAAGAAATAGAGATATATAAAATGAACAAAGATCAATACACAGAGATATACTGAGATAATACAGAGATTACACAAGGATGGATAAGACACAATATTTAGTATAAACCTGCAAAATAAATAAGTTAGAAAAATGAACAAAAACAATGAATTAAAAGGATAAAATTTAATTCCCGCAACACACAAGTTAGATAAACAGATAGATAGAAAATCGAAAGAGCTGCAGAAAATGAAAAAAAAAAGTTATAACTATTCTCTTAAGGTTGCCCGACAGAGGGTGTGATTAGTACTTAAAAAAAACTTGAAAACCCTTGTGGTTGCCCGACAGAGGGTGTGATTAGTACTTAACAAAAACTTGAAAACCCTTGTGGTTGCCCGACTAAGGGTAGAACAAAAACTATACTTTAAAAAAACTTGAAATGGAGATGAAAACACAAAGATATGCAAAAAGAATGAAGGAAATCCCTCCAAACAAGAGTTAGATCAACAAGAAATCAGATTTATTCTCCTCAACTAAGATATCTTTCAACTATTCTTGCTTGCACACTCAAAACAAGGATTAAACCAGCTCTAATACCATTTTAGAAATAATGAATAAAGTAAACTAGATTTAGGAAAGAATCCAAGAGAGAGTGCATAAATGAAAATGTTTACCATAAACAAAAAGATGATCCAAGAACAATCACCAAGAAGCTCAAGAACAACACCAAGACAATGTTTACCATAAACAAAAAGATGATCCAAGAACAATCACCAAGAAGCTCAAGAACAACACCAAGACAATGTTTTTGAAAGGGGAAAAACTAAGAAAAACCCCTTTTGCTTTCTAAATGAATGAGGCAAGAAGCCAAAGAAGAAGAGAGAGATGGAGCAAGAATCTCATTGCAACATTGTGAGAATGAGAATGAAAAAGAGAGAAGAAGAGAGAAGAACTAATCCATGAGAACGAACTTGTGAGAACCAACCTTGAGAAGTGAGAAAGAAGCATCTCTTAAGTAGAGATGAGTGAAGAAGTTTGCATGTAACTCCCATATCTTATGAGTGCCACATTCACATTAAGTGTGTGTCATGTGTAGGAATCCTCTTAAGGTGGAATATCTAATTTCCTTATTAAAAGAATTACAAAAATGTGACATGTCCTCCTACTTGGACTAGAGGACAAATACAAAATATGATACCTTGGTTTATCCTTTAATTACATATTTTCACCAAGGAAAGATTAAATTCTAACACGAAGTTTAGTCATTTCTCCTTAGGCAACGTGCATTCACAATTGTCAGTAGTTTTCATTTTTTTATTTCTCTGTCAAGTGTCCTGCAAAAAAGGTCTAGATATCAAGTTTCTTTGACAAAATGATCTGTAAAGAAGATGTCAAACTGTGAAAAATCAAAAAGATAGAACAACCAATAGTCAAATGTCAGAAAATCTCATAATTCTACAAGAAAACCTCGTTGTTTTTCAAAAAAATTATTAGATGCTCGTAGGAGCATGTACTACTCATTATACAAGAAATCCAGAGGAGTCATATGAGTCTTAGTTTGAAAATGTACTACACTATGAGAAAGCTTTTACGAGCCTAGACAGTCAAAGTACAGAACAAATCCCGAGACTCTAAATTTTATCAAAATGTGAGACCAGAAATTGAATATTTTGCCCCACAGTGGGCGCCAAAAATGTGTGTGTGAAAATGTGACTAAGCTAACAACACAAACACTTCAATGAATCATTGTTTGATTGATTAACAAACTAGATTATTGAAGAACGAATCAACCAAGGTGACTCATTGCCTTCTAGCAAATAGGAGTATGAAATCACTCTCAGATCATTGTAAATCCAGTGACTTTAGAATCTATCTAAATGAAGGATTTTGAAATATTTAAACTACATGAAATGCAAGTACATCCAATATCAAGCTAAGATTAATCCATTTAAGCAATTGAAAGTGAAATTCCTAAGATTTTATTATTGAAATGCAAAATAAGCTAAATGAACTATGATAAGCAATAAGCAATTAACAACTATATAACAATTTGGCAGTGCTACTTTGATTCACAATCCTCTTTCTCGGGAGAACAGAGGCCTGATTATATAGAAATATTCTCAAAAATGGATGGATGAGATCGAACAATAACTACCGATTGAGATTAATCCCAGACTAGCAGAATCCATGTGCAACTGATTTGATTGGTCGAGAGAATCATTTAACTTAAATGACTGATCAATAATTTTAGAAACTATCTGAGTTGATTTGAAAGTTGCTAAATCGAACATAAGTGGTTGAGCAGTTAACTAATTTGTTTCCAAAATAATAATTAGTTAACTTTTTGATGACATAAGAAAGAACTTTTGAATAATTAAATAACTTAATGCATTTTCCTCCAAATTATGATGACATAATTAATTTTTAATTCCTTTTTTTGATTAATTGACAATTTTTATTTATTTAATCAACATCCTAAGACATTAATTAAATAAATAGTATAAGGTTTATTTAATTTTCAACAACATTGGGATTTAGGAATTAATTAATTAAACAAGATCAAGTGCCATGATTGAATGGGACCTAGACTTTAGATAAACTCAAGAAGGAGATAAACTCCTGGGCTATATCAACAACATGCACATGAAAAAGTTCTATACCTTATATCCCACAGTCAAATGTACATATTTAAAGATCCTAAAAAAATAGAAAAATATCAAAAAAATATAAGTTACCTTGGTATAAACGTGGCAAACAGGCGCCTTGGTGACAAAAAAAAATCAGAAAAATAGAAAAAGTAAATAGAAACACAATTGCCCTTTGGCAAAAACCTGGTAAACAGGCGCTAATAGGTAGGTAACTTTGTGAAAACCTGGCAAGCAACCACCAAGTGTTGAAATCTTTCTTTTTCATCAATGAACTTGAATGATTAGCTCGCACTTACTGAACGCCTATCACTGAGTATGCTAAGAAAGAGATCCAATAAGCACAATCTTCCTAAGAATTTACGCCTATCTCTGATCTATATTGGTTTACCAAACTTGGGGTAGTCTCAAAAAGTCCTGAAAAAATCCCTAAAAAGAGCATAAAGTCCTGGAAAAAAATCCAAAATATCAGAAAATGTCATGAAGAAACTAACCAACCAAAAAAAATCAAAACACATCAAAATCCTGCAATAAAATTATCTATGTTACGACAAGTAGAAAGCGATGATCAAGCATCAAATATTAAATCAAAATAATGAGCTTCATAAATTGGCAATGGACTCATAAGACTCATCTTTATCAACAATCTGATCTATTATCAATCAAACAACAAATTAAATTAGTCAATCAATTGTCTTAGACAGTGACAGATACACTCAAAACCAGACAAATTGGTCTTATACGGGTAGTCCATTCCAGAAACTAGACACATCCACAATCAAACATAAAAACCAAGTCAATAAAGGAACAATAAGGTTGTTGAATAAGTCAGTCATCTCTTTCTATTATCAATTTATCTTTCGCGATTGTGTTCTTATGCTCCTCAAGGATACCACTGAGTGGTGAGAGAGGCTATGATGAATCATAATCTTGTTTTCTTTGTTTGTTGTTTATGGAGTGTTTCAATTTGATTTTGGGGCAAGGATGATTCAAGATAAAAGCGATAGGAGTTTTCAAGCATCTGGCAGCCATGCAATTCCACAATCTGAGCTAATCCCTAGAAGAGAATTGAACATTCCTTGTCTTTTATCTGCTTGTTATCAGAGGTAATAGTGGTATCCAGATGGTCAATATCTGGGTGCATATATATCTCTTTCTTTTCAAATAAGGTGCAATGATGAATAAATGTTGAAACAAAAATTTGGAAAAGACTTGGTTACATCAATCATGTTGATCACAATGAACTTTTTCTTTCTTACTAATTTTCTTCTAACTAACACATGCATGTACTCATATACATTGTGCATTTTAGGTTTGCATTCATTTATTGCATAAGAAAAGGAGAAAAAACACATGTGCATAAATCATACATGGTAGATCATATAATCAATGCATCCATCATCAATAACATCATGACTAACATAGGAATGCATACATCATCATCATATAGCAGTACAATGTTTTCAACAAATTAATGCTCCTACTGCGCATTTTCACCAAATTTGTTGAGGGGACATAAAATCCACCTACTATCGTCAGGGAAAGCTTGGGCAGGATAAAATCTGAAATTCTTTGACACAACACGACAAGCCACAGTATGTCAAAGAGGGGAAAATGTAGACACCCAAAAATGGACAGACTTACGAGCTCACATTTAAATACTAATTATTCTTCTATTTTTTTATCGATGAATTTTTTATATTATTGTATTGATTCAAACGCTTTTATCTGTAGCTATGAACCAGTGATAGCACAAATGGGGGCTCTCATCCCCTTGGTTACATTGCAATACAAGTACTTAGGCATGAACGCCTAACTAAACTTTTAATCACGTGATGTAACAATCTCCTTATAACTCCCAGACAGTGTGAAGATTACGTGTATCACCTTATAACTCCCTACGCAAACATCCACCACAACCCATCAACGATATCTCCTTATCTCTCCATCGCCATTGGAAAACCCCTTATAAATCCTGACTAACGTCACCCAGCAATCCTTATGCCTCCCAAATGGTTGACGCAGTCACTCCTTCAAGACAAAGCCCTGTGGTCAAAGCCCGTCGTCAGTTATTGACCTATGTCTTAGGCGGCAACTACAATAGCCGTGCAATCCAGTGAGTGGGTGAATCTAGATCTCCCGAGCTTGACAACTATGTATAGGACCTTGTGCTTGCACGTACGGTGGAAGGTGGCTTCTGCATGTCTCGAAGGAAGTGGTGGGACTCGAACCAAAGATGCCTTATCAACAAGGCTTGTGACATTACCGTCACACCGTGGGGTGAACCCCTTAATTATTCTTCTATTAATTAAATGATTCTTTAATTGTTTAATAAACCATCTTAATTATGCTATATCTTAATATTTTCATCATTTAATCATCTCTTAATATTAGTTAAATAATCAATCTTAATTAATTAATTTCACCTTAATTAATTGGTCTTTATCAGTTAATTAAATTCAATTTCTAAATTTCTATAGTTTATATAATTATCAATAATTATTTAAATTGGATATTTATTTCTTCTTGATTAAATCAATAACCTAAAATTAATTTATTTTATTTTTTTGACTAATTTCATTTAATCTAGATTTAGTTCCACTTTCTTATAAATTAAATTTTTAATTCAGTTTTAATTCCAAAAATCAGAGAAAAATAATTTTATGAGGAATTGAAAATTCTGAAAATTAAAAAGAGCTTTAAATCAATAAAATTGTTTAATTATCCTCCAAATTGGAAAATTGAAAATCATTCTTTTAATATAAAAAAAATCTTTTTTTTTGGAAACTGATTTTCTCTAAATTTATTTATATTATCTTCTTTCTTTTTCTCCTCAAAATAGGAATTTCTTCATCTTCACTCCATCTCTAATTATCTCGTTCGTCCAATCTGCTTTCACAGGATCAATCTCAATCGTCGATCAGTTTAAAATCTCTATATAAACCTTCTTCTTTATCATTTGAAAAAAGGCTTAATCAAGATCAAATTTTCCAAGAACAATCTTTTATGCAGGTTTTCATAGAGCTAATTGCGATCAATATACATCAATCATTTTATCATATTTCTCAAATCTTCCAAGTCAAAGCGTTGTCAGTATCAACTATGAGAACCATGTAAACAACCTTTCAAGAGAAGAAGAGAGAAGCAACAAAGACTTGAATTATTTTTTGGTTTGTGCTTAATTGTTTATTTGAATTCCAATAGATTAGATTTCATTTTTGTTGTTTATGGGGCTTTATGTTGATTATTAGTTCGTTCTTTGATTAGTGTTGTGCTATTAATCCTCTATTTGAGCCTGCGCAGATATTACCCCATACACATAGAAGTGAACACACTACATGTTTACCCAATGCTTCTGAATGACACATGAATGGTTCATACTAGCTATTTGACAATACACTTCAAGTGGATATGGAACCACGATGTGCATAGATTTATCTGACATTCTATTTGTGAAATATCGTTGAAAACATATACAAATATGAGAGCATACAAAGTGTATAAAATTGTTTAAGAAAATGCCTCAAAGTAATGAGGTCCCATGAATGATGAATCCCTGAGAATACCTACAAACTTCTCAATGGAGAGTGTGGATTTGTTAACGGAACCATGGAAGCAATATCCTATCTGCCTGTGTAGTGTGACAATCCTTGAAGGAGGTATGAACGTTCATCCAAAAACCAAGGTGTTGGAAAGTCGGAAGTTAGATGTGTTGTCATTGATGTTAACATATCAGTAAGATTGATCAGAAGGTCTGATTATATGTTGCTAACTTATATGTTTCTAGTTTGCCAATGGAATATGATGTTTAGAGGTCCAGTCAGGTTCGTACATTGCAGATAAGGTGTAGTGTACATCATGGGATGTTGGTGAGGTTATCTACTTATTCCATGTAAATTTGTAGGTTTGCATGAAGATTTGAGTATATTTGGAAGATAAATTTCATAACTGGTAGACAGTGTGGTAGACAGTGTTGAAAGTGAAATAGAAAGAGGTTCGATGTGCACAATCAATCTAGAATTTCTTGATGTGCATCAATGAGTATGTTTGGGAAATAATCAGGTGTTCCTAATTCAAAGGGTACATACTTTAGAGATATATAAGGCATAGTTTTATTGTCATAGAGGTTGTGTACACTATTCTTGAGGTACAGTCTAAAAGGTGTTGGCAAATCCAATGACATGGATGGATTTGAATGTTTGTGTGTTGTTAATGATGCCGAAGGATGTTCTTGAAGTGTGTTCTTAATGAGTTGGCGTTCCACATGGATTAGAATGATCCAATTGGTGGATTTTTTGGTCAACAATAATTTTCTTTTGTTCTTGTCTGACTAGGTTGGTAAATCATGTTGGGCAAGATCTAGGCGTAAAATTTGGAAGAGTTATGATATCAAGGTGGTTGTTAATGATCATGGCTATTGTTTGATGGTGGAAAAAGGAGTTAAACCATGATTTTTGGTGCGTGATTTCAAGTTTAAATCAAGGTGGTGGTCGACCTTATTATTTTTCAAGGTTGATGATATACATCTGATCTAGGGTTTGATGTGGATGTGGATGTGCGGATCGTGCATGCAGATGTTAGAGATTTCTAGCACAACAAGAGTGTTATTCAATGATGATCAGAAGGGGTTTAACAAAGGGTTGAATAGAGGTCTACATTGTACTACATCAGAACTGTATTAGACATATGGTAGATGTCATTTTCACAGTTCACAAAAATCTCAAATCATTGTAGCGATATTTTGTAAGTCAGTGAGCCTTCCTCGGGGTTGTAACCTGAGGCTTTTTCATTTTGAACAATGAGCTCTAAGCACTAATCCTGAATGCATGTGTATTCCCTATTATTGTAATAGTTTTATACTTCTAACAAGGTATTTACTTATTGTGGATAATCAGACTCACCGTTGTTTATCCATAACATGGTTTCCGTGATAAAAATCTTTCTATCAAGCATTGAGGATGTGTTTATGATTTGTGGATGCTTGTATATTTACATGGTTAATTAATCAGATCATATCTTAGGAGTTTATGCTTGAAATTTTTGAAAGTTAAGGTTTTAGAAGTTAAAGTTTAGGAACAACTAATTCACCCCCCTCCCTCACCTTAGTTGTTCTCTTCCATATTATCAACAATTTGTATCATAGAAGAGTCCCTTGGAGGAAGCCTAATAGCTTGAGGGTAAAAGCACAATAATCTGTCAGCCTTTTACAAAGGAAAAGGATGACAAAATCAAAGTTGTTCAGCTACAATAGTATAAAAGTGACATTTATGTTTGGAATTTGAAGATGATGTAAACTAATAAAATATTTTAAAATAGATGAAGTTTATGATTAATATTTTTAATATTTTTTTTGAATAAGTTTTGATATTTTTTTTTAATGTTTAAAGATGATTTTTCAGTTGTAGAAACATGCTGAAAATTAGGGGTCTAGTTCCCGCCAAAATATT
>MU223086.1:347664-381093 GCA_018584345.1 Thuja plicata
GTTTACAGAACAAAGATACATCAGAAAGAGCATGCAAGCTCAGAAGTCAGAAAGAAGAGTGCACTATGAACTCAGAGGAAGAGATCCCCGGACCTGTAGAACCAAGCACACCACCAGAGGGCATAAAATTCATAACTCAGAGGAGTGAAAACCTGGAGCAGAATCTGGAAGAAATACCTCTGTCACTGAAAAGTGCATAGAATCAGCTTTCCGATGATATCTCGTTTGCCAAAAAAGGAGTCCGGATGAGCCAGATATGACTCCCGGAAGGCAAAACAAAATATCGGACTTCAACAGCAAAAATTTCTATCGAAACGGTGGAACCAAAACTTCTAACCTCTACCATCGGAAAGTTCTTGGAAAGAGCTTTCCGACGGTATATGGAAGTCAGAAAAATACCCCTGTATGCTCCCTATAGAGAGAAAAAATGTCAAGTACCCCCAAAAAAGCCTCAGAAAAACACTTAAGCCCTCGGGGGCTAAAAACAGACCGGCCCCTGGGCGCATGCGTGCTCAGGGGGCTGGGGCGGAGCCCCCGGTCACCCATGTGACCGCCGCTTAAGGTAAAAGGGGCCCGCGGGTTGAAAAGGACCGCCGGCGGAGCAGGAGGCGGTGGAACGGGCCGCAGCGGCGGCGGGGTGGCGGGTTCCGGTGGCGGGGGCCGTCGGGGCCAGCAAAGCAGCGGAGCCGGGGAGGATGGGCCGCCGAGCGGCTGAGCGGCGGGGGCCGCGGAGAGGCCGCAGGGGCGGCAGTTGCAGCGGCGCTGGGGGCCGACAGAGGCGGGCGGCGTCGGGCCGCGGAGTACAACCGGTGGCGGGGGCCGGAGAGCCAAGACAGAGGTGGCCGCTGGGCGGCGCGGTGGCCGCTGGGCGGCGCCTTTTAAAAATGCAAAGATAGCGTTGTAAAAAACCTAAAAAACCTTACAAATTGAAGGTTTTTTTGATTTTTTTTAAATTTTTGCCTCGGTATTCGAGCCCGTACGGCCCTTGAAGGCCCAAAAAAATTCTCCTAGAGCCCCGGTGCCCAAAATGGGCAAAATTTTATATGATTTCGACTCTCCCGGGCCTTCTAGACGCAATGGTGGAGTCTGTTTCGGCTCAAACAGCTCCAAAAAATAAGACCCCCCCAGAACCAGAGAAAAAAGCCGAAAAAGCCTCTGAAAGCTTCTGTGCTTCAACGAAGACCGAACAGCTGACAGCAGGAAAGCTCTGATACCATGTTGAGATTGAAGAACATCAATCTACCCAAGAACACCTGCATGCATAGCTATTACAAACAGAATGAAACAGACAGAAGAGAGAAGGATCCAGAAAGCTATGGCGGCCGATAGGCCAGAGACTGCAAATGCATGTTGATAGAAATTATGTTCTATATTCAACAATGAAATGATTTACAATCTCCTTATGAAATGAAAGTCGGTCAATCCTTATAAAGGATACCGAAACCCTAAAAGGGAAACAACTCAGAAAAGGAAACTTTCCTAAGTCTAACTTAAGCACTAAAGAGTAATTACTAAATTACTCTAACAATTTTTGACAGTGAAATCAGAGGATGAGGGTCTATCTCTTTATATGGTAAGACTACTACTAAACATGTGATGTATGTAGAAGGCTTGAGACACAATATTCTTAGTGGTTGTCAGCTAATGGACAAAGGCTATGGACTACATTTCAAGGATGATTATTGCAAGATCTTGGATAATTTCATAATTGAGATTGGATTAGGATCTAAGAATAGAGGTAATGTCTTTCATCTAAACAATAATGGAGAAATATATTTGATTACTCAGTTTAGTGAAAGTTGGTTTAGTTCTTGCAAGGGTAATTTAGATAAGTAAGATGTTGGTACAATTAATGAAATTCAAACTCCAACTGAGAATCAAGTTCAGAACATCTTGGTAAGATCAAGAAATCAAGAAGGAAAAGGTGATGTAGATATGGAAATAAAAGAAAAAGAGTTTGCAACTCATGATGATCCCAAAATTCACAGTCATAAGAAGTTTGATGACAAACTATCTAGTGAAGGTTTAGAATCAAATGTAGGTAATCCTAAGACAAAGCTTCAGAAGATTAGAATGAGAATTGTAGAAGATCAAATTTGCTTGATTTCTGAAATTGAGGTCAGAGATATGTGTAAAGCTTGCATGGATGATAAGTGGGTCAAAGATATGGAGAAAGAGCTTATGATTGAAAATGACTACAAAGAGAAGCTCAAGATCAGTTTAGCCAAACTTGAGGCATTTCTAATTCAGAGGAGGTTAGAAGATAAGAGTGATCTTAGATTTAGATAATGGAGAATGCTCCAAATCCAATCAAGACAAGTCTAAATTGGAAAGGAAGAAGAAGAATAAAACTAAGAAGAAGAACTCGGCAAGGGAACCTAAAGCTCATAAGTTTAGAGGTAAGTGTTTTGTTTGTGATGAAGATGGACATAGAGAAGCTTATTTTAGAAAGAAGAATCTTTATTCTATTTGTAAAATGCATGATCATGATTCAAGTATATGTAGTACCATGAGGAAGAAGGCTGATATTGTCAATAGGAGAAAATTAGGATATTTTACATGCAAGAAATTTGGTCACTTTGCTAGTCAATGTCCTGCAAAGAAGGAATAAAAGAATGGAGACAAGATTTTTCTATGGATCAGATGCAACCTATCTAAACTTACTAAGAATTGAACAAATAAGAAAGTGCAGAAGAATCGTTAAAACAAGGAGAATAAAATGGATAGGAATGACAACCATGACAAGAGAGTACAAAAAGGATGTCAAAGGAAAAGAAAAGGTGAAAGGGGATAAGGAAAAAAGAATAAGAGTAAGTCAAGAAGGAAGAAGAATAAGGCTAGTAGAGAAGGGATCTACTAGAAATTCCAAAAGCAAGACAAAAGGGCTTGCCCCTCCTAATCAGAACTAAAAGACACAGGTAAGTGCATCAATCCAGTGAACTTAGAGTTTTATCTTTTAAGTTAGATTGATGTGATGAGATTGCTACTCAGGGGGAGTAGTAGTAATTAGTTAAGTTTTTTATTTGTCTCAAGGTGAGTAGAAGATGAATTCAGAGACAAGAATGGTTATACCTTTGTCATTCATGTCAAAGGGAGAAAGAAGTGTGTGAAAAAAAAGATGATATACTTGCACATAAGAAAGAGCTTCAGTTAAGGAGAGGATGGTGAAAAGAGTATGTAATCAGATTGGATTCATGGGAGTCTTGTTCCCAGGGGAGCAGAGATAGAGAGATATTGAAGGAAGTTAGTTAAAGAGACTCCGAAGGATAATTGTGGATATTGTTGGTAGTATTGTTGATTATATTTCTAGGAAGAAAATTATTGGCTTCTGATTACATTACTTTTTTTTCACATCATATGTTTCTATAAATGCTAAATGAGGAGATTGTTGGCAAGTTGTAATTTTGATGTGTTGTCATTGATGTCAACATATCAGTAGGATTGATTAGAAGGTCTGATTGTTTGGTGCTAACTTATCTATTGCAGTTTTGCTAGTGGAACGGGATGTTCAAAGGTTTAATGAGGTTAAGATATTGTAGATAAGGTGTAGCATACCTCATGGGATGTTGGTGAGGTTTTCTACTTAGTCCATGTCAAGTTGTAGAGGTTGGCATGAAGATTTGAGTATGTTTTGAAGACAAAGTTGGTAACTGGAAAACAGTGTGGTAAACATAGTTGACAGTGAGATAGAAAGAGGTTCAGTGTGCATAAACAGTCTGCAATTTCTCAGTATGCATCAAGGAATATGTTTGGGACACACTCAGGTGTTCCCAATTCAAAGGATTCATACTAGAGATCTATAAGGCATATTTTTGTTGTCACGGAGGTTGTGTACAATATTCTTGAGGTACGGTTTAAAAGGTGCTAGCAAATCCAATGGCTGGGATGGATTTGAATGTTTATGTGTTGTTAATGATGCTGAATGATGTTCTTGAAGTTTGTTCTTAATGAGTTGGAGGTCCACATGGATTGGATGATCAAATTGGTGCATTTTTTGGTCAACAATAATATTTTTATTATTTTCTTTTGTTCTTGGTTGATTGGGTTGTTAAATCATGTTGTGCGAGATCTAGGCATAAAATTTGGAAGAGTTGTGATCTCTAGGTGGTTGCTATGGATCATGGCTATTGTTTGGCAGTGGAATGAGTTAAACCATGATTTTTGGTGTGTGATTTCAAGTTGAAATCAAAGTGGTGGTCGACCTTATTATTTTTCAAGTTTGATTATATAAATCCAATCTAGGGTTTGATGGTGATGTGTGGATGTTAGAGATTGCTAACAGAGAAAGAGCTTGATTTAGTGGTGATCGGAATGGGTTCACCAAAGGGTTGAATAAAGGTCTACATTGTGCTACATCAGAACTGTATCAAACATATGGTAGATGCTAAATCTTAGATCATTGCAGTGATCTTTTGTAAGGCAGTGAGCCTTCCTCAGGGTTTTAGCCTGAGACTTTTTCATTTTGCGCAATGAGCTCTAGGCACTAAGTCCGAATGCATGTGCATTTCCCCATTATTGTTATAGGTTTATACTTCTAACAAGGTATTTACTTATTGTGAGTAATCGACCTCACTTTGATTTTTGGTGTGTGATTTCAAGTTGAAATCAAAGTGGTGGTCGACCTTTTTTTTTTTCAAGTTTGATTATATAAATCCAATCTAGGGTTTGATGTTGATGTGTGGATTGTGTGTGTGGATGTTAGAGATTGCTAACAGAGAAAGAGCTTGATTTAGTGGTGATCGGAATGGGTTCAACAAAGGATTGAATAGAGGTCTACATTGTGCTACATCAGAACTACATCAAACATATGGTAGATGCTAAATCTCAAATCATTGTAGTGATCTTTTGTAAGGCAGTGAGCCTTCCTCAGGGTTTTAGCCTGAGACCTTTTCATTTTGAGCAATGAGCTCTAGGCACTAAGTCTGAATGCATGTGCATTCCCCATTATTGTTATAGGTTTATACTTCTAACAAGGTATTTACTTATTGTGGGTAATTGGCCTCACTTTGGTTTTTCCCCTAACACGGTTTCCACGATAAAAATTTCAGTGTCAAGTATTATGGATGTGTTTCTGATTTTCTGATGCTTCTATATTTTCATTGTTAATTAATCAGATCAGACCTTAAGAGTTTATGGTTGAAAGTTTTGAAAGTTAAGAATTTAAAAGTTAAAGTTTAGGAACAACTAATTCACCTCCCCTAATTGTTCTATGTCATGGCGAGTGCATCGAAGGCATGAGAAATATTTGTCAAAATTCCTCAAAGAAACATCATCTCAAAGTATACAGTCGAAACCCTTTCCTAATTGTGGAAAAATGTGAACATTAGAACAGGGAATGATAATTCATTAAAGCACGATGGGGTATGTTTCTGATTTGCAGATACAATGCACAAAACCGAGAGTCATCCTTGCAACCAAAGCCGAATGCACATCCATAGCGATATTTTCCTTGCTGGTACCACAAATGGAAATTTTGAATGGGAAAGTTTTCGAAGAAACTTTCTAGCAATAGCAATCGACAGCTTTGACCAACATCCTCTCCATGCAAATCAATATGAAAGCTATTAGAACTAAGATTGTAGAAAGTAATTTATTGAAAGAGTTTTTCAAACTGACGTTAAAGAGGGTGCAAAACTAAATACCACAGTTTATATCGACCCTTTCTCTGTGTGTGCCAAAATGGGAAGCCTTGTAACAGTATCTACATCCATTAAAGCATTTAAGAACATTGAAATTTTTAGATATTATAGTTAAAATTGCCATTGATCTTATGTGTATGAAAGAATACAACATTGATGTGTTGTAAGGTCTCCATCTAACACGTCCACATTGGTAAATATGTATTCAAAATAAGAGAGTTATTTAATAAAGTTCCTCAAAAGAATGCACTAAATTTGGATGCACGGATCAGGCATGAGAATCATTTGACATAATTCCCTTTCTCGAGATGCCATGTTAGAAATGTATGACATAATTCATTTGACGCTCATAAATTATCTGACAAAATGCTCAAAAATTGAAATGGGGATACTCAAAGATATTGTTCCATTAAGTGGTTATGAAATACATATAAAGTGTTTGTAAAAATACCACAGAGAAATGGTACCAAAAAGTGATACAATGGATATAAAGGCAAGTTTTATTGTTATGTATATATCTCACATAGATTGCATTTTATAGGCAGAACAAGCTTGTAGAAGGGTGCCCTAAAAATGTGTGACAGGATCCCTCAAAGTGGTGTCATCTCAAAATGTGATGGTTGTAAGATTGTGCACAAATTAGATTTAAGCAACAAAAGCACATAGTTTATTTGACGACAAGATTAAACTTGCAAATATGCATGTATAATGTGAAGGCACAAACTTCTGATGTCAAGTGTTATATAAAATGTCTCAAATACATGTGTTCTCCAAATGAAGTATTAGTTTGTAAGGGAAACTAATTAGTTTTCAATTGAATAATCATATTGATTGATAACTAAAATTTATTAACCATTATGTTGTTTTTCTTTGAGTCTATAAAAAGGAACTGCAAATTGTACAAGGGGGGACTTGAAATTAGATTTAGGAGTTCAAATTTGGACATACATAATGTAATACAGACTCGATTCAATAAAAAATTTCAGTTTTCTTCTTTTTAATTGAGCAGTGGATAGTTTTTCCTCTTGATTGAAGTTCTCTATGATAATAGTTTTTGGTGAATGATTACTATCTTAAATCCACATGTGAAAAATTATATGTTGTGATTACAAGTTTGAAAAACCAAGATTCATCTCAGACAAAAAATCAGCTATTTGAGTCTTGTTCTGATTGGTCTTTCACAAGAGAGTTAATTTAATTAGAGTAATTGTAGTTGAAACTTATAATCATAACATCAAGGGTTAGATAGTTGACAGACTCATCCATGGGGAGGGTTCAAAAATTGTCTCTCATAGTTATATGTAGGGTCTGGAGGAGGGTGACTATGCAGCCCAATGGATAGAAGGTACTGATCAAATCAAAACATCAGATTCATATTCATTTCAAAATTCACTTTACTTTTTAGAATTAGGAAGTTTTAGGAGATCATAGAAGGAGTAGAAGATAGTTACAATTTAGGAGTAGGAGATAAAGAAATAAAGAGTAAGAGTAAAGTAGAAGAAGCATATATCAATTCCAATTCTTATGCCAAGTTGAGTTGGTCGAAAAAAAGTAATACAAACTAAACTTGCCTTTACATTGTTAATTGATCAAAAGAAGATACAAAAATATATTTAGCAATTAGGTACACTTGTCTTGATGTGGCAGAGCCAAAAGTGCAGGGTAATTAGATCACATTGATCATCCTCGTTCATTGGCCATAATCCATTGTTGAGCCTGAGTATAAGATTTGGCATACCTTTAGGGTTTGGCAATCTGCAGTTTTGGGAACCAATAGTTTTCAAATTGATGATAAATGAAATACACTTGATGTAGTGGTTGCCACTTGTGCTTCAACATGATTTAAAGAATTGTTATTAGTCTTGATCAATCCTTAATTTGGCTTTGGAACTTTAGAAATAATTCCTGAGTAGCATCATTCTTATCAATCAGAGCCATTGATGTGGATGATTCAAATTGGCTCACTTGAAGCTAATAATTTTAAAGCACATTACACAATTGGGTAAAGGATGTAAATTCACAAAATAGTAATTCATCTTTAATGCTTTTTGAAAATTAGAAATGAAAACTATTTGAACATCATTATTAGGCACATGATAAGAAATTTGAGCATGCAAATCTTTATATCTATCAATAAATAAAATGACTATAATCTCCATTAACGGTAGAACTAAAAGCCCCATTAATAGTAGAAATGAAAACCCTATTAATAGTATTCCAAATGACACTTAGAATACTCATTGACACTTACAACAGAACTCAAAACCCCATTAACTTAGAATATTAATAGTATAACTGAGAACCCCATTTACAGTAGAACTCAAAATTGGATACACCTTTACATAACACTTACAACACATAAATGCCATTAAAAACCTATAAAACCCCATTAATCACCTTAAAACCCCTAGATAAGAAAATTGGGTAAATATTAAACAGGCAACCATGGAAAAACTTATTTCACTATTAATAAAATTTACTAAAGCAACTTGACATATGTGTCTGAAATAAAAATCCCATGAGTGTTAACAATAATGCTTTAAAAAACTATGTTTATATACTCCTCTACCCAATAAACTATGGGACTTATTTCAGTCTTGGCCCGAATTGCATCATGGCTCACTATTTGCTAATATCTGGAAGTGTACACTAGCGCTAATTGTATGATCGATCTGGTAGGAAAGAAATAAAAGGATCTTTCAAAATGAGCAGTCAAACCTAGAAACAGTTCTACAAGGCTTAGAAAAATCAATAATGGAAGTTGTAAATGCTAACATCTTTAGGTGTGGATACAATCTAGTAGTGTCTTCATGGGACAACACCATCATGAGAACTTGGGGGAGCCTCAACATACCAATGGGATGGGGAGCCCCTAAAAAGATACTAGGCCAAGTTGATAGATCAAATATCAAATGGCATCCCCTCGATCAGCAGGTAATGAAGATAAACTTCGACGACGCATCATGGGGCAATCCGGGAATATCAGGCCTGGGTGCATGTATCAGGGATTCTCAGGTCAATCTAGTCGCATGCACCACGTCCCCATTACCGGTAGGGTCGAATAATATAGCAGAAGCGCAAGCAATGCTTGTAGGGCTAATTCTGGAAAAACAATGTGGAATCATAGACATACACGTCGAAGGAGATTCCATGGTTTTAATTAATGCATGTATCAAAAGAATTACCCATAGTTGGCAATTAGAATACATTTTGAATCAAATTTGGCAAATATTGGACAGTTTTTCCAACTCATTCCTCTCTCATACATTGCGGGAAGGAAATCGGGTAGCAGACTATCTATCCAACTTAGGTTGTGATGGTATGGATATTACACTTAAAATGCCAAGCGTGATCCCAGCAGAGATGTGTGAACTTAGTAGATTACTGGGTACTGACAAATTGAGCATTGTAAATAATGATGCAGATAATGTATTTAATACATACCCATAACTGCATATTATACAGGCACCAAGACAATGTTTTCAAATACACATTTATGACATCAACATACACACTCGAGGGCATGTGGTAATCACAGTGGGAAAATGTACAAAGGTGAAGTAAGATAACTAATGAAGATTTGTCATTTGACACGATGTGAGAGCTTGGTACCAGATGATTAACAATCTCCCATGTGGGAATTGGATTTTAGAATGGACAGAGATATTTAAAAGGATCCGGGTAGATTCCAAGTTAACAATGGAAGTACATCTATTTAAAGCAACAACAATGCATTGGCCGCCATTTCAAAAAATGGAACCCAGAAATTATTGTGTCCATCTCCCTCGCGTGTGTCTACAACTCAAGCTGGGATACAGAATGCCAGTTTCACATGGCTATTTACAGATGGATTAAGGCCCAAAAGCCGAGTGTAATAATTTTCAAATCAGGTTAAATTTTCACAGACCCACTCAATTATGTGCTCCGATGACGCCACCAGAGTATATCACACACCCTATTTAGACCCTTCACAACACAGTGTGCAGCACAAGAACTTGAATTTGGAGAGTATGGCAGAGGTCTGTGTTACCTGTGAATCTTGTGCTACCCTTCATTCGAAACTATTACCAAAAAACTTCAGAATATGGTTGCCGCCCAATATAAATGAAGATGTGCTTCCAATGCGCATCAATGATACTGCGATGGAAGAAATGTTTCTGGTGCATTCCACTGCCATTCGACGCGCAATCATGTAGGTAATGGGCCATAAAAATTTTGCCCCAAAAACCAAGAAATTTTTGTTTCCTTCACAGGTAGTTTCTATATTTTTGTCGAATGCAATGGACCTCCTACAGTCCCCATGTTTGCTAGAAATTTTGGCATTCAAAGTGGTTCATAAGCACTTTTGGCTTGCAAACAAACTCAAGCATGCTATGGAAAATTACAACCTCTGGAATGGTCGAGCGTTGATTGGAGGTTTGTTTACTACACATCAATTAATACATAACCATGGATTTCTAGTAGCATTTAATGGAGCCAAAAGGGCAATAGAATTGCAAAATGCACAGATTATGAGAAACACATTCCAAGAGAATGGCCATGTCCTCGGCTCGATGTTGGAGGGGAAAACAATGGATATGGTATTCACGCTGACAGACTTTTTGGGGCTACCAAATTCCCCAGTGATGCCAAGGCACATTAACCCCCATCGACCTCATGTGTAGCAGGAAGAAAACCCAAGCACCAATATGTGGGTTTTAGGGAAGAGATGGGGAATAGTATCCTCGCCACAACAAAAAGATACATGGGCATTGGAGAAATTTTCCATTGCACAAGATGCCCACCGACTGGAATGGGAGTCGGCTGCAGCACCCAACTTGGGTAGTGAAGGAAAAATCCATGAAGAACAGGGGAGCGGATGGGAAGCCACCTTCCCTGTACCAAAACCAACCGGGAGGTCTACGAGATGGATACCACGGTCTGTGACATCACCCGAGTAGAAGCATGAGGATGAATGCGGCTGGGAGATGACTACAATAGAGGATGTTGCAAATGTTTGGTCTACGGATTGGTCACATCACTCGCACCAGGCTGGAGATGATGCTACGATGGAAGAATAAAACAAGGTCTCAATGGTCGTACCCTGTGCGTGCTAATTTTTGCAGATGTGTATATTTGATGATGTAGTTGGTAACCCGAGTGTGTTCAATTTTGAAGTATGTTACATTTGATGCTATAATGGGTTTGAATTGATCAAAACTTGGAATGATCACGTTCTAAACACTGCTCGATGTATTTAGCTGGTGATTCTGCCTTCGAATGTAAATATTTGAATTTTTTGTATTGTCATTAACTTTATGTTATATTGTAATTGAGCAAGGATTCTGGGTTTTCTTGCTGGTTCTTTCCCGGATGAGCTCTTGAACCAGCTTATATTAATAAATATATTCAGTGGCTAGCCCACTTTTTCTTAAAAAAATAATAATGCTTTAAAATAACATTTATTTCTAAAAGTTTGAGTGTATTTATGAACACATTTTTTTAGTGTTCATAAACACCACAGAGTAAGGATGAGAAGTAGAGAACAACAAGCCATAGGGATACACAAAATAGTTAGACTACAAAAAACATCAAGTGAAACACAAAAAAAACATAGGCACACAAAAATGCCAGCCTTACTGAACTATATTATTCCTCACCTAGCTCAAATGGAAGAAAGAATGCATTCCTTGCACCGTTCAAGCCCTCTTCCTAGTCAAGAAAACTTTCAATAAGTAGGTGGTAGAAGTAAATAATACAAAAGGAAAGAACGAATTTGGAAAGAAATATCCTTACCAAGCACTTCATGGTTACCTAAAGTGGTAAATATAAGATGACAACACCAAGAATAAGGGCATGAAAAATAGTGTCTCTAAAGACGTCAAGGTATCCATGTTAGTGGGGATCTTCAGGTGTAGGAAACAATGAGTTTTGGTCCTCGGGCAACCCACTTTTGGTTGCTAAAGTGATGAACAATCCAAAACAAATGTGAAACAAAATAGGGAAAGTGGGTGGGACTTGTGATGAAATGAAACATTAAGTGGCTCTTGCATTGGATATTGGGTGGTAAACAGGGCAGCGAAATGTGACAGGATGTGTAATAAATGCCAAAGGATGGTGGGAATTTCATCATTGGTATGACATTAATATGTCACGTTCTCTTTTGAGGGTGGTGGACTACTTCATTTTCATGCAGAGATTACAACTTGGACACCACCCTTGATAGGCCACTATCCTTAATCGATGTGCATTATAGCTTGTCATTCCAAAAATGACCCCATTTTTGGAAAGTTTAGGCTAATTGGCTCAAACATGTGGCATATTAAGTCCTACATGGACAAAAATAATTTATAGGTGGAAAACTAGTTTGACTACATGAAAAAGTAGCTGGATGTTTATATGTATACACATGACAGTCTGTAAAGAGGATAAATCTTACATAGATAAGGTCCACAATATACATAATGTTGTATAATACTTAAAAAGCTAATGAGCACGACTATTTGCTTTTGGTTCGAGAAGGCCATGAACCTTGAATCTTGTACTTAATTTTGTTTCTATTTTATATTTACACATAGATGTAATGTATAATTTAAAGTAAGAGAAAGTACAAATCAAGGTGTCATTTATCATGCAATCCTATGTATGTTTTTTTTATATTTCTCCAAAACTCCTAGAAAATGTCCTGATTAATGCTCCATGAAAATATTGATATTAAATGTTATATGCATTCATGTAGGAGATAGAGTTGGTGATTGTTGCACATATGAATGTTTTTTTCATTGATGTTAATATTGTTATATCTAGTCTATGGAAGATGGATATAGTGTTCGGGAGTTGTGTTTTGCAGAGTCCTTGTGTGTTCTAGAGTGATACAGTATCAAGAACTGTATATATATGATGTCATAGATAAGTAGATATTGGTGGAGAAGCATGTATAAGGTATATCTAGAGGTCACAAGTCTATTCTATAATTTTAGAGATTTTTTTGGTTAACTACTCATAGACATTATTTAGAGTGACTGTTTCGGTGAACAATCCATTAGATTTTTTTTCTTTTTGCTCTTGTATAGTCGGAAAATAGAAGAACTTCCATTGTAGACTAGTTTAGCCTTCCGAGTAAGTGGTTCTGGGTCATGTCAAGCACCTTGAATGGGTCCCTGACTTTTGTGGCTTTATCCCCCTATTCTGCCCCATTTCCACTTTTTCCAACCTATTTCTGGCACCCCAGAATGAAAAATAAGGACTTTGACCTCAGGGTCAAGGTCGACCTTTTTGGGTCAAGGTCGACCTCAACCTTGACCTAGTTCAAGGTCAACCTCAACCTTGACCTAGTTCAAGGTTGAACTCGACCTTGACCTAGGTCACAATCGACCTTTTCCAGGTTCGGGGTTCAAATTTTAGAATTTTAGGGTTTTCGAATGTCGGTCTTTGGAAAAAGTTAATTCTTGCTTCGAGGTCGGCTATTTCGGTCTTCAAAACAAAAAATCTTAAATTATATTTAATATAGGTCCTCTTCTAGGGGCATGGGTCCAATTGGAATTTAAATCTCCTATGTAGGCCTCTCTAGAAGATTGTGCCCTAGTTTCATATAAAAGGAAGCTTTCTCCTCTCATTTTCTCTAACCACAAGAGCCATCAACAATCTAAGACTTGATAATAATCATTGCAAGAATTAAAATACTTGAAGAGTGAGATCCAAAGGTGAAGAAGAAAGATTTGAAGCAAGCCAAGTAGCCATTGAAGCATTCATCCATTCTCAAGCACTTCTCAAGCACTCATTTTCATCAAGGAGATCCATTGGTGGCATTTGAAGGATTCAAGCTCCATGGAGCCCTCTTGTTGAATATTTATTCATCCACATTCCTCCAAGCCTCTTCCTATTCAAAAAACCATTCAAGATTGGTGTTGAAGATCTACAAGCAATTGATTAAAGACATCCTACATTCTATACTCTACATTCTACATTCTACATTCTACATTCTGCATCCTTTTTGGTGCATACATACTTGTGGATTCACGGATTCGAATCCGCCACAAGGAATTCTACAAGAAAGGTGAATTTGTTCATTTAATTTGTTTTACTTATGAAATTTCAATTATACTTTGAGGTTAATTCCAAAATCGGGGTTTGACCAAGGCAAACCCCCCAACAAAAAAAACATTTTTCTTGTAGGTACAGGTTCAAAATAGCATATCAGAGTGCAGATTCAGATACCCTTTTCAGAAAAATTTTAGGATCCAAAAATAGAATTTCAGTTTGATACATTTTAGGTTGATTATTCCCTAGGTCAGAATCATAAATTCTGGTTCAATGGTGACATTGACTTGAGGGTACAAATCAAAACTGTGTCAAAAAGGAAAAATATTTCTGGCTTTTGTTTGTCTCTGCGTTTCTATTCCAGATCCAGTCTCATATTTTCTAGAAATTGAGTGTAGACCCCCGAAAACAACATTCTTCAGATCTACAACATTTGAAGGTTAGTACTTTTCTCCTATCCATTTCAATTAAATTTATTAATCTATCTAAACTTACCACACATTCAAATAAATAAACGGGTACTTAAGATCTTCCTTTTTGTTCTTATTTCCAAATGATTGATTCATTTATGCATTGATCCTTCCATTTTGGATTAATCAATTTGGATCCTTCATTTGTATATCTAAGGATAAAAGGAGAGCATTTTATTTAACCCGTATATTTCAACAAACATCATTCCTTTAAATGTAAGATAGGATAATCACAAGCCCTCAAATATCTCTATTTTATATCTTACATTTTGGTGAACCCGCGATAGAAAATTATTTCTTTTTGGTGTTAGATTTACATCTTTTATGTTAGATCTTGCATGCATATTAGATTAGCTTTCTTTTATGTTCTTGCATTTACATTTCAGAAATTAAAATAAAAATCTTGTGTTTCCTAAATTAGTTCATCTGCATTGCATTGGTGTATGAGCTTTAGCACTTCTAGTCCTACTTATAGTATCTCAGTTAGAAGAAGTTGTAGACTTATGGGTTCCTTTGATCCTAAGTCTTCCTCTCCTTTCCTTAGGATCCCGGATGAAAATTTGATCACTCATGATTCTAATCCTTCTATGGAGCATAACTCTTCTCACTCATCTCATGATGTGGATGATGCTTTAAGAGTTCCTCCTAAACAAGTGAAAAAAATTTCAACCCAAACTTGATAAAATGGGAAATTGGCTTATTCAAGAAAACCATAATCAAGATTCCATCCAAGCTATAGAGGCTCTTAAGAAAGTCCTTCGTGATATTGATCAAGGTATTAATCTCTTGCGTGGTATCACTCATATTGTGCATTTGAATGTTAAACCTTTAGCACAAGAGGCTCAAGATTTAGGATTTACTCCTCCTATCACTAGTGAGGGACCTTCTTCTGTTCCTTTACCTAGCATTCCTACTTATACTCCTCCTTTGATGACTACATCTCTCCCAATTTCATCTATTCACATGAGTGTTCCACCGGTATCTCTACCTAGCTCACAACCTTCATATCATAATGTATCTTTTACTTATTCCAATCCCCTTCCAACTGTAGTTCCAAGTGTTCCACCAGTTGTGTCTTCCATTCCTGCCACTTCCTACACTTTTCCTAGTGTTCCTAATCTTTCTATGCCACTTATGTTTTCTAATAATTCCACAATTATTAGTTTGGCTCAAATTGTGTCATCTTTACAACAACTTGCATCCCTAACTCAAACCAAGTTTAGCATTCCTACATGTGACATGAGTAGTCCTTTATCCTTAGACATTATTCATGATATTGTTCCTCAACAAGCTGATATGCCTCATCTTGAGAATTACAATGGTAAAGGCGATCCTGTTACTCATGTTAAAACATTTCAAATCCTTTGTAGTGATTATGCTCATGACCATAGGATTTTAGCTAAACTGTCTACTAGGACCTTTCATGATAAGAATTTCAATGGTATTGTTCTTTACCTCCTTATTCTATTGATTCTTTTCCTAAACTTGCTAATACATTTATCCAACAATTTCAAAATAACATTGGTCTGCAAGTTTCCTTAACCAATTTAATACATTGTAAACAAAATAGTAAGGAAAATTTGACTGATTTCATTGGTAGATTTAAACATTTCTATGCTCAAATTTCTTATCTTGTTCCTGATATTGATATTCAACATATGTTTATTTCAAATTTACAAAAGGATATTAGAGATAAGATTCTACTTACTGAATTTACCTCTTTTCAACAACTTTGTGCAGCACTTCATCATTATCAATTACAAGTGAGTCAATTTGAGAGAAAAACTCTAATGGCTCCTGTTCCAGTTGATAAGAGTGACATTGTTCCTAATCCTAATAAGTTTTAGAAACCTAACAACTATATCAAGATTAATAAATAGATGAATGTGGTTGCTGATCAAGTTACTGTTGCATCCCACAATGCCACTTCTGCATCAACTACTTTCCGTATGAATCATACGTTTACTCCTCTCTCTGAATCTTTACATTCTATTATGAGTAGGTTGTTAAGTTCTAATATGATTACCTTGCCTCCTATTCGACCTCTCCTTCCTACTATGATAGCTTCAAAATCCTTTGATTCTAAAGCTTTTTGCCAATACCATTGCCAGAATGGCCATGATACTAAAAAATGTTATTCTCTAAAGCATAAAGTTCAAGATTTAATTGATTCTAATGCTCTATCTATTAATAATTTTTATGGTAATGGGAACAAGTTTGTCTCTCCTCCTAATCAAAATATTCAAATCTATATGAATCCTCTACCTACTGTTCAAGATCCTTCACCTCCACCTCAACTTCAAGTTCCACCTAAACCTCATAAACAAACTAAGGATAAGCAACCTCAGGAACTTTCAATTACCTTTAATGATTCTAAAACTATTAAGGCTCTTGATGGTCCCCTTTATATTTATGCTAGGATTGCTAAGATGCCTACGCATGGTTGTCTTGTTGATCCCACATCTTTAATAAATGTCATTACTGAGGAAAATATTTTTATGAAAAACCTACAACGTGATTGTTATGATCCATCGGATACATGGATCCAAACTTGTAATGGTTTTCTCTATCATGCACTTGGTTCTATTAACTTGCATTTTGAACTTCTTGGCAAGGTTGTAGATACTACCTTCATTGTCGTTCCTACTTCTGATCAATTTCAAGTCAAATTTGGTTTTCCTTGGATAACTGTTATGCATGCTATTGCTTCTCCTATTCATAAATGTCTTAAGTTCATTCATAATGGAGAAGTAAAAATGATTAATCATAGTTTGTATCAACCTTATAGGCCTAGAGATTGTACTACTCTTGATTTCTTTTGGCCTTCATTACCTAATTCATGTCCTCCTCGCCCTGACAACCTTTTTTGTTCATATCAAGCCTATAAACATTGCAAGATAGTCGAGTTAAGCATGCCTCAGATAGATCTTAACCGTGGTCTTTTGCCCACTCCTTCTATACCTCCTTTATCCATTACTGCTACTCTATTACTCAACTTCCCAGTGTCACTTATCAGCCTACTGTGAATCTTACCAATCCTCCTATAGAACCTGTGAAGGAACCCATTGTTATTCCTCCTAGTTCTCCACATATGTCAAACAAAGAAAAACGTAATAAATTTGCTAAAAAACATCGTAAGAAGCATAGAGCTAATGCTAGGGCCCGTGCTTCTGTTCTTCAAAATTCTTTACCTTCTTTCAACCAACCTATGTCTGATGTGTTGGAAGAAGTTAATATTCACAATGATGTTTAGATGAATGAGTATGATGATCCTATTCACATCTTAGATCCCATTTTAATTAATCTTGATGAGGAGGATACTCTAGATGATCCTATTGATCTTAGTGATGAATATGAGATCATTGATCTTGATACTAACTTACCTCATATGCTTTCAACTCAATTGACAATTACACCTAGTATCGAGCAACGCGATTCTCAAGAGGATCCTTGTTTAGAACTGGCTATTATTCCTACTATATTGGATATAGTACCTCTCGCCATTTGCCCACCTTCCCTAAATGATATAAACCAAGATGGGGGGAGTATATGATGCACCTGATTATCTTATCATTCATGGTAGCTCTTTATGTGTTTGCATGTTGTACTGTGCTTCTCATGTAATGTGTTTGCTAAATTTTTGTTAGACTCTTTTATACGACCCTTGTTACTTTGTTGGTGCAAGGTGATAAAGGAATAAAACCTGTTGTATAATTCCTCTATATGTATCTTTACTCTTATATATGTTTTTTTCATGTTATGATGTACTTGTGCTATTGTTCGTAAATTTTTTCCTTCTGTAGTCCGCTTGGATCTGCGACATGGTAGCATTGATTCTTTTTGGTCTCCATTTTGTGATCCAAAAAGACTCTTCTTCATAATTCTTGAGCTTTCTTTCCTCCATTGTGATTGTAGTTCTGCTTTCTTTGGGAAATGATGTCAATTCATTGCAATAATATCATATATATATATACATATTATCTTATGATCATACTGACCCCATAGTAGGTAGATCCCTTCTGTGTTCTTTGTATGTTTATGTGATATTTCCCTTGATTTGTCTTTGTTTGGGGGCATCTCATAGTGGAAACGTAATCAGTAGAGTTGTTTATGTTTCTGTCAAAGTCATTTCTCCTATTAAAGTGTTAGCAATGACTTTAACGTTGGGGCATACACTCTACTCACTTTTTGCACACACGCACATTCAAAATATTTTCAAAACTTAAAACTTTTTCCCTTTATGAATTAAAGAATAATTCTTAAAGCATGAATATTTTACTTTATAGGATCTCTTGATCCCTCTAGTTTCAATTTACAATGTTTTGATCCCTTAAGGTCGAAAGGTGTCCTTAAGAATGGATCTCCCTGATGGGTTGACTAGTGAGTAGCCACATTCACTAGGCGGTTCAACTCCATATTTTCAGTTACACTTTTTCTTTGTGTGGTTCACAATGGGACATAAGTTCTCATTGGGTGAGGTAACGACACTCTCTCTCTCTCTCTCTCTCTCTCTCTCTCTCTCTCCTTAACTAGGTGATGTCTCTCTTATCATGATCTTAGGGTTGATAAAGACTTAAGTCCCTTGGGGGCTTGAGGATTTCTTTGTCCCTTTTTGATTTCAATAAGATTATCTATTCTTCATGATCTCCTTTACCAAGAGTTTACGTCGAGTCCATACTCTTGCTAAAGTGGGGGCTAAATGTATAGTCAGAAAATGGAAGCACTTCCATTGTAGACTGCTTTAGCCTTTTGAGTAAGTGGTTTGGGGTCATGTCAAGTGCCTTGAATGGGTCCCTAACTTGGATCTAGCTTTATCCCCCTGTTCTGCCCCATTTCCACTTTTTCCAACCTATTTCTGGCACCCCAGAATGAAAAATTGGGACTTTGACCTCAGGGTCAAGGTCAACCTTCTTGGTTCAAGGTCAAACTCGACCTTGACCTAGGTCACAATCAACCTTTTCCAGGCCTGGGGTTCAAATTTTAGAATTTTAGGGTTTCCAGATGTCGGTCTTTGGAATAAGTTAATTCCTGCTTCCGGGTCGGCTGTTTTGGTCTTCGGAACAACAAATCTTAAATTATATTTAATATAGGTCATCTTCTAGGGGCATGGGTCCAATTGGAATTTAATTCTCCTATGTAGGCTTCTCTAGAAGATTGTGCCCTAGTTTCATATAAAAGGAAGCTTTCTCCTCTCATTTTCTCTAACCACAAGAGCCATAAACAATCTAAGACTTGATAATCATCATTGAAAGAATTCAAAGACTTGAAGAGTGAGATCCAAAGGTGAAGAAGCAATACAAGTAGCCATTGAATCATTCATCCATTCTCAAGCACTTCTCAAGCACTCATTTTCATCAAGGAGATCCATTGGTGGCCATTGAAGGATTCAAGCTCCATGGAGCCCTCTTGTTGAAGATTCTTCATTCACATTCCTCCAAGCCTCTTCCTATTCAAAACCCCATTCAAGATTGGTGTTGAAGATCTACAAGAAATTTATTAAAGACATCCTACATTCTACATCCTTTTGGTGCATACATATGGATTCACGGATTCGAATCTGCTACAAGGACTTCTACAAGCAAGGTGAATTTGTTCATTTACTTTGTTTTACTTATACAATTTCAATTATACTTTGAGGTTAATTCCAAAATTGGGGTTTGACAAAGGCAAAACCCTCCCCCAAAAAAAAAACCATTTTTCTTACAGGTACAGGTTCAGAATATCAGATCGAAGTGTAGATTCAGATACCCTTTTCGACAAACTTTCAGGATCCGAAAACATAATTTTAGTTTGAAACTTTTTAGGTGGATTTTTCCCTAGGTTGGAATAAATTTTTTTGGGTCAATGGTGACATTGACTTGAGGGTACAAATTGTAACTATGTCAGGATGGAAAAATATTTTTGGGTTTTGTTCGTCTCTGTGTTTCTATTCTAGATCCGGTCTCAAATTTTCCAGAAACTGAGGACATACACCCGAAAATAGCATTCTTTAGATCTGAAACATTTTAAGGTTAGCACTTTTCTCCTATCCATTTCAATTAATTTTTTTAATCTATCTAAACTTATCACACATTCAAATAAATAAATGGATACTTAAGATCTTCCTTTTTGTTCTTATTTCCAAATGATTGATACATTTATGCATTGATCCTTCCATTTTGGATTAATCTATTTGGATCCTTCATTTGTATATCTAAGGATAAAAGGAGAGAATTTTATTTACCCCCTACATTTCAACAAACATCATTCCTTTAAATGTAAGATAGGATAATAACAAACCCTCAAACATCTCTATTTTATATCTTACAGCTTCACATTGTGGTGCATCAAAATATTTTGTCATGCGGTTGGAATGTGGTGTGAATAGAAGAGAAAGGATGGTACATCTCAATTTTCATGTTTCGTTTTTCTCTGCAGTAGAAGTCATTATGATCTATGTATTATTTTGAGAGAAACATTGTACCTACTTGCTAGAATGCATCACATTCCTCATCTTTTATTTTATTTTTATCATGGGTTGGATAATATATTTTTGTTGGGATTAGGTGATGCTTTGTTGATCATCTGAAAAACTAATGAGGATCCACACTTCTTTTTGTGGGTATTTGATTGACATGCATTGATAGATTTATTCTCTAAGACTAACTAAAGATATTTTGATCCTTGTGGCGGTGTATAGTAATTATGGTGAATATTTTGGATCTCATGGAGGGTGTTCAAACTCGATGTAATGCTTCTCATAATTATTTTCCCTTCTTGCATGTATTGGAGATGACGTTTGGAGTCGACGATTCAAGGATCACATGCTACATCTTGTTTGGTCAACCTAGTGGATGCTATTTTGAGTTGCATTGGATATCCTTCAGAGGTAAAAGTAAGAGTTGAGTATGAGTGTATGGTGTATTGTGAAATGATAAAGAGTGAATATGCGAACAATGAATTATTCTCAGCATTAGAGAGAATGCATTTGTAATTAATTCATTTATTATAGTCCATTGTAATCAGTAATACTATATCTTTCCCTAAAGAAGTGATCTTCAGTGGTTTTTAAGTCATTGTATCTTTCCCTAAGGAAGTGTGCCTTAGTTTGAAAGTCCTAATTAGAAGTAGTGAGCTCCTTGGCCTCTAGTCTAAACTTTTGTAATCTATTCATCATATAGTGAGTGTTATTCTCACCATTGTTTTTCCCACATTAGGTTTTCCATGTTAAAATTCTAGTGGTTTTTATAAAAGAAGCAACAAGAAGGTGTTGGCCCGTGGTAAAATAAACAACACTCTATAAATGAATTAAAAACAAATTGACCAAATCTAGAGTACTAGTCATAGCATAACATAACAGTAGTCTACCTCTATAAAAAACCAGAACACCACCAACACATATGCAGAGTATCAAAGTCCTAGAATTAAAGCTATAGCACAAAAGGAAAACTTAGCCGAGCAGGCTAGCCGAGACATCCCAAAAAACCATAAATAGGGTCAGTTCCCTTTCCATAAGTGCTTGGACAGTAGAAAATCCTCCCACTCCTATAGAAACTTGAAGAGTTCACGAGGATCATCTTCCTCCGCAACGTGCCAATCGACAGACGCCTTCTCATTCAACATACAAAGGATGGTGGAGGAAGCATGCATGACCTTCAATGCAAACTTGCTAACATCCATGAGCCACTTGTTGGTTCCCTCCATGTCCACCTTCAACTGGGCCACATTTTTTAAAAGTTGATCAATTTGGTGTTTAAATTTTCCCACCACCCCACCAATTCCCATGTTATCCGCCTCCTCAGTAGGCATCTTCGTCTCACCCGCCTCCTCAATAGAAATGTTCATGTTATTGTCTCTTTCCTCTATCGGGTTTAGAGTATTGTCTGCTCCCTCATGGCTATCAAATTCCACTAAAACCTCCTCCTGACTCATCATATTTTTAATGGATTTTTTACCTTTTTCCTTTGCCAATCTATTAGAGCAGCAGGTTTGGCCATGCAGGGGGTCAACATCCTCAGTGGTGTGAAGATTGAGGATAATCTTCTTAATTTTTTGATTGGGGCGATGGATTGAGGCCTCCGGGGTGCAATCTCTCTTTATGTCAACAAGGGAATCAGGGATAGGGTGGATATTGGAGGAGTTAGGGCTCATAACAGGGGTAGAAATACCCTTAGACCCAGAAGGAGTAGGAAGGAAACCCTTATCCATAGAAACCAAGGGTGAGGGATGAGGTTGGAGTGGGGCGTCAAAGACAACAAAGATGGTGGGAGGAGGGCAAAGAGCATGGTGAAATTTATAAAGCCTCAACATTAGGCCTTGGTGAAGGATGAGAATTTTTTCCCCAAATTTTTAGCCTCCATAATATCAACCACATTACCCTCCATGGAGTGCAATAGAAAAATGGAATGTAGATCAAAGTTTTATGCCTAAGGTGATTGAGGAAAGGAAAATGGTAGTTATAAAAAGTTCCATATCGACCTTCGAGCGTGAAATACTTGATGATGAGCTTGCACATCTTGGGCTAGAACTCCAATAGATCTGTAGCGTTATAGTCGCCATGTTTTGGAACAAGATTATCCTTAGGGATCTTGAAGAAATGGGCCAAGTTCATCTTAGTAGGGGCTTTGCTTGTTTTCTTCCACTTGCGGCCCATGGTGGGAAGGTCAGTGGACTTACCAATGACCTCTTCATTTATTTTGAATGAGGTATCATTCATGGAGATAGGCCTTTCACTCCAAGACTTCGCCAACTATCTAGAAACCATCTCATCATACGCCATCATACTTTCCATAAAGGGAATGATATCACCTTCGTTGTAGAAATACATAACCATCGGGTCAGCGGTAAATTCATCCTCAATTTTATCAAGTTCAATTCTATGTCTATCACCACCCATCTCCAGCCCATGAAAGAAAAGAAGCAAAGGCACACACCAAGGGAAGAAACTGTGACCCTTAGGGGAATTCTCCTTCAGTGCCAAAAAATGCTACAAAAACTCAAAATTTTACCGCTCTTTCCAGAACAACTCCAGTGAAATTTGAGAACCAAATGATTTTTGCACAATAAAAATCATAGATTAGCAGAGAAGTAATCGACCCATAATTAATATCATTATTAGGGTAGTAATTACATTTCCTAGAAATTTTCATCACCAGTACCGCTAGGAGAGACAACACGTGAGAGTTACACTGCGAATTGCAAAATCAATCATAAAAATTCATACCATATCTATGGAAAACCACCATATTTTGGAAATTCCACCAAAGCAACTTTCCATAATGATGAAACTTTAAATCCTTCAGACTGAGGAGATGGAACGTCCATAACCAATTGATGAACACAAAAATCTCACTGCGTGCTAGGTGGCAATGAAATTCAAAACCAACACAAGTGGTGAGAGGGAGGGAAGTGGTGGGCTCAACCTCAGCCATCCAAGCCAAAAGGAAGATTTCAAATATCATTGTGAGTGCTATTTTCATCCCTCATTTACCGTTGAATCAAGTCTTGAATAGACTTAGGGATCTGACCAACAACTCTCCAACATCAAAGTCTGTCGAACAACAGACTAGCAACAACCATGAAGTCCGCAATAGAGCTTTCTTCCCTATGGGTATGTATGATCCTAAACACTTCCAGCCTAGAAAGAAGGCCCCAGATGTCACTTAAAATAGGATCCACTCTCCACCTATCCTTGGAGTTTCCTTGAACTACCTCAATAATGATTTTGGAGTCCCCCTCAATTTTAAGCTTTCTGCTTCCCATGCTTATGGAAAACTATAGACCCCAGAGGAGGGCCATATCTTCTTCTTGATTAATAGCTTGGTTATGAAGGGGGTCAGAGAAAGCAACAAATAAATAACCCAAGTGGTCTTGAATGATACCACCACCTGCCTGCTTCCCCCTAAAAATAACCCCATCAAAATTGAGCTTGTGCTACTGAGGTTTGGGGGGACCTTTTAGTCGCTTTCCTGATGAGGAGTTTAGCATTTTCAAATCTATCAAATCCCTTATCAATGCTCCAAGTCTTGGCTAAACTAATGTCAGCATAAAAAGAGGGAAGGTTAAAAATTTTCTAATGAACCACCAATAAGCTATCTTCCAGTAGCTTAAACCCAAGGTGGAAGACATCACCAAGGGACAACTCCTTCTCACAGAAGATTCTGTTGTTATGCTCCTTCCAGATACACCAACAAAAGATAGGGAGAATTTGGTACCATAGGAGTTGAATTAGAGGGTGGTGGGAGGGGGTAGCCAGTCTTCAGCCATGTGTTGAATATCCTAGTTAGTAACCCAATTAATGTTCAGCCTAGGGATGATCAACTACCAAACCTCTGTGGAGAACTCACAATGTAGGAGGAGATGATTGATACTTTCCTCCTCCTTCTTGCATTGTCAACATCTATTGGGCAAGCTAAAACCATTTTAACAAGGTTATCCAGAGTAAGGATTTTACCATGTAGTATCGTCCACCAAAATAAGTTCACCTAAGGAATAATCTTTGAACACCACACTTTTTTCCAGCAGGTCGAGTCAACAACCTCCTTAATCATCAGATTCAAGGCTGACTTAACCGAAAAGCCTCCATTTTGGGTGTGAGTCCATAGGACTCTATCAGGGCGGTCAACAAGAGGAATGCAAGATCTATGCAGCAGATCCAAGAGATCAGTAGCAAGAAGAATTAGGGGTGCATGCACCAAGTTGGGTGTCAATTTCATGGAAGTCCGCGACAAAAAAAATGGCAAATGAAAACGGGCACCCATTTTATAAAAATGGGTGCCCGTTTCGCTTCGGGTGCCTGACCCGTCAATATAAACTGGGCACTCATTTACAAAATGGGTGTCTGTTTAGGTTCTGGTGCCCGGATCAAAACGGGTGCCCGTTTTGTAAAAGTATTTAATTTTTCTTTTAAACTATTTTGCAAGTAGTTTTCACAACTTGCAAAATGTGATCACGTTTTGTTGCAGATGGGTGCCCATTTTGAGAGCTATCGTCGACCCCTTGCTATTGTTTTTCTGATTCCAGGTACATATCATTATTTTTTATTATGTTTTAAATTTGTAATTTATTGTTGTTTTTAACTAGTTTAATGTTTAACGTTCAATATGTATTATGTTTAATGTTTAAAGTTTGTTTTTTTAATAGGATTAAAATAAATTATTATGTTTAGTTTTATTTTACTTTGTAAATTATTGTAGAAAACAATAAAACTTTCAAAACTTAAAACCCTAGGTAGAAAACTAAAATGTAAACCTAAACACAACTGAAACAAGAAACCCTAGGTAGAAAACAAAAATGTAAACCTAGACACAACTGAAAACAAAATTGTAAATCCTAGGTCCAGAAAATAATCCTCTCTCTCTCTCTCTCTCTCTCTCTCTCTCTCTCTCTCTCTCTCTCTCTCACATATGTAGAACAAGTTTAATGTTTAATGTTCAATATGTATTATGTTTAATGTTTAATGTTTAATGTTTAAAGTTCATTTTTTTAATAGGATTAAAATAAATTGTTTAGTTTTATTTTACTTTGTAAATTATTGTAGAAAAAAATAAAACTTTCAAAACTTAAAACCCTAGGTAGAAAACTAAAACCTAAACCTAAATACAACTAAAAAAAGAAACCCTGGGTAGAAAAAAAATGTAAACCTAGACACAACTGAAAACAAAATTGTAAACCCTAGGTCCAGAAAATAAACAATAAACTCTCTCTCTCTCTCTCTCTCTCTCTCTCTCTCTCTCTCTTCACACACACATAAGACCTAATAAGACCTAATACCTACTAATAAGGTGTAATATGACCCTTAAGACCTAATATGACCTATTAAGAACAATTAGGACCAATAGGACCTATTAAGACCTAATTTAGGACCAATTAAGACGTAATAAGACGTAATAGTCCACCCTTAAGATCTAATAAGATGTAATAGGACCCTTAGGACCTATTACCTAACCTAAAACTATTAATAAGACATAATAAGACCTAGTACCTACTAATAAGACATAATAAGAACTAATAGGATCTCTATCTCTCTCTCTCTCTCTCTTGTTCGATTGTGTCTGATTATGTCAAAGGCGCTAGTAACACTTGATACAACTTGTTTTAGAGACTCATCCTTCTTGGATTTCACATAAATGTCTAGCCTCTTCATCACTTTTTTCATTTCAGTCATTTTAATTAGTTGAAACATTAGTTGACATTGAAACCCAAATTTCTTATTATAAAAAATTGTCTAAACAATTTAGTCGTGTGTGCCCTAAATCTATCACCATGAAACCAAACCACGTAGATTGTCTATCACATTAATTTTAATTTGAAATTGTTTATTCATTTCATTATCATTCAAAGGGGTTTCTTTCTCAATTGGCATTCTATGTCTACATCCACATTATTGATCTCAATTATCATTTGATTATCAATTTAAATTGGGGTTTGAATTTCAATTTCAATTGGGGTTTGACATTCAGCTCCTTTATCATTATGATTAACATTACTAATTTGTGGTGTTTGATGTGAAATATAATCTATTACTCTAATTTTTTGGAAGAAAATCTAAACGATTTAAAGAGTAACCCGCTAATACAAAAAGATCAAGTTCTTTATCAGAATAAGTTTCATTTGGCTATGAAGACATACTTGTATCCAATAATTTATTAGAAAATGCACCTGAATTTGCTCCTATTTCATTTTCTTCTTCAACCTCTCCATCTATCATGGTATCCTCTTTCTTCTCCTCTTCTAAAATGATTAATGAACTCTATGCTCCAGAATTATTCAATTTTTGAATTCTTGCTCTTCTTTCTCGTTGTCATTTTATCTCCTCTCTATTTGCTGCAACCTCATCAGCTGTCAGAATCTTTCTTTGCCTCTTTCTGCATTCCTTTGATCCCATGTTTGCACCAAAATTTGAATTCAAATTAATCCCTTCTTGTCACATCCAAAACAAGACAAGAAAAGAGAACGTTGATTCAAAATATTCTTTCTGCTGCATGGATATGTCATAAAAATGATTGAATAATCATTAATCATTGAGATCAGGCCCACAATACTATTTTTTTAAATCTCCAACAGATCTTTCAGAAATGGGCACCCATTATTTAAATGAAATGGGTACCCTTTTATAAAATGAGTGCCCATTTATGAAACGGGTGCCCGTTTCTATTTCAACGATCCAAATAGAAACGGGCACCCATTTTTTGATTTCTATAAAAATGAGTGCCCGTTTCTTAAAATCAGGAGAGGGAACCGTACTTCCACCCTGGTTTTTGGTTTGGGATAGGCTTGGTCCCACCAAGTCTGTGCTTGGCTTTGCAAAAATATGGCTAAGGCATTGATACATAAAATTTGTGCTTTGTCATAATTTTTTGGAGGTCTTCCCGAATGAATTGTTTGACAAAATGAAAACCCATTTCAGTTCATATTGTACAGATTATAAAAATATAAATTATTTCATAGTGATATGACTAATTTTATTATTTTTACTATATTTATCATGCCAAATGATGACATGTAACTGATTGAATGTTTGAAGATATTAAGTTGATGATCGTGCAAGGCATTAAATCAGTTAATGTATCATATTGTCATTGATGTCAACTTGATATAACCTGTACGGTCATTATAATATTGCCAAAGACTTTAAAGAACCGATGAATCAAAGGCTATGCTATAAGAAATGAATATAAGTCAAGTATTCACTAAGTAACTACATACACCGACAGAGTGCACCCGACGGTTAGAGTAAAACAACAAAGTCACAGTGTTTCCCAACGAAGAAATGCATAGCATTACTGACGAGCAGAGTAATAATGTTGCCCGACAAGCAAAACATAGAGTAACCCGACAGAAAGAATTTCAGTGTTGCCTGATAGAAAAGACAAGGATGGAGATCCCGATGACAACTGAAGTAACCCGATGGAACAGTCAGTTGTCACTGATGACTAACTGAAGTGTTGACCGACAGAACAGAGAGTTCAGAAAATGACAAAAATGCTTAGCTGTCAAGAAGCTAAATATAGAGTTAACGGATACTTATCATTGTTTTAATCATCCCGATAAAGCCAGAGATAAGTAATTGATTTAAAGTTGCTTTGTCCAGTTGGCAAGAAGATCTCTATGAGATCAGACTAGAGATTTGCTTTAAATCTGTTGGCAAAGATTGTTGAACACGTCAAGATCAAGAAAGCCAAGAAAAGAGGAAATCAGGTCTATAAGAGACAAACTCAATTCATTAAGAATTGTGTGTGTGGGGTGAACAAGAGAAGAGGAGAGATGCTAAACAAAATCTGAAGGAGAAGAAAGTCTTCATTCAATCCTGATCAACAGGCTAAAGGAAGAGCTAGATTTTGTAAACACCGACGAATAGTGAGAAAAGCATCACAGAGAAGAACAAGTGTGGAGAAAAGGTATATATTTGATTATATTGATCAGTGAAGTAATGGCCCTACAATAGATCTGAAAATCTGCAATTGAGTTGTATGTATGAACAGATCATTATTGTTTTAGTTTAACCATTGAATGATATAAGCCTCTTAACAGAGAAGGGCTTAAAAGTCTTTTTCAATTGAGATACATCCCAAGGAGTATCAAAAATTTTGATCACAAAAGTAGCATTGGATATGCCCAATACCTATTGATAGGCCAAGAGAGTTTGATCAAGGATGGTAGCATTAGATGCCAGATACTAGTTGACAAACTATTACTAAATCCTCTAACAAGGTCACACCTAACAGTGTGTTTGTAACCTTTAATAGGGTTGGCTCTTAACAGGGCTCACTTCAGAAGAGTGAAAATTTGGGGTACCGGTCCCAATGCTTTTTCCCTTAATAGGGTTTCCACGTTAAAAATTCAAGTGTTATGTGTGTATGATTCATTTCTTTACTGTTTTGTATCTTACATAGTTAATTTTGGATTGATCGGTATACTCTGCATATTTACTGTATTTCTGTAAATAGATGACTGCTTATCGGTAAACATATAGAAGAAGGTTTAAAAAAGCAATCCGACAAGTAGTAAATTGATATAAGTATTTCATGGCATTCATCTTGTAGGACAGAAGATAACTTGAGACATAATTTGTGGTTATAAGTTTGAAGGGTTGATTTAAGGATTAATTTTTGAGGCCAATGATTCAGCCCCCCCCTCTTAGTTATTACTAACAATTGGTATCAGAGCTTGTGTGCTTAGAAGGAAGGTTACAATACCTAATCTAAAGATCACAAGATGAATAGACGAGATGTGCCCAAGTTGAACAAAGATAATTTCGCTTCATGGCAGAGCAGAATAAGGCTCCACTTATCAGGTATTGGTAATGATGATACTCAATACTTAGATACTGAATATGTGTTGCCCACAGGAGCACCAACAGTTGAACAAATGAGAGAGAAGCATGAACACAATGGTATGATGATAGAACTTGCTTCCTCACTCTCTGATGTTGAATTTGAAGATGTAAAAACCTGCACAACTGTAAAGAAGATGTGGAACAAATTGAAGCTTGTACATGGTGGTGACAAAAATGTTTTGAGAGCCAAGGCAGAAAGCCTTAGAGGAAAGTTTGATGATATCAAAATGAAAGAAGGTGAAAACATCACTTAGTACATCACAAGAATCAAAGAGGTAGTCAATGCTATCCGAGGAGTTGGAGGTGTACTAGAAGAAGATATAGTGGTAAGTAAAATTCTAAGAACCTTACTGCCTACTTATGTTATTAGAGTATCTTCCATTCAAGAAATGAGAGCAGTAGAAAATAGCAATGTTACTCTAGACAGTTTAATTGGAAGACTGATTTCATTTGAGATGAATAACTTTGATAATAGTGTCTTACCAAATATAAATTTTGCATTCAAAACTTCTATGAGAATAAGTAAATCAAGCCATAAAAACACTATGAAAAAATATAGTGATAGTGAAAGTGAAGAAGATGATCTTGATGAAATTGAAGCACTTATGGCCAGAAGAATGCAGAGAGGCAACGGTAAATACAAAGGTAAATTACCACTTATTTTTTTTAATTGCAAAGAGATTGGACACTTTGCTGCAAGATGTACTAACAGAAGAAAAGATGACAGAAGTAATGACAGATCATTTGAAAAGAAGTCTGACAGAGGTGATTACAGAACCTATTGTTAATGAGAAAGAAGAGATACCCGAGACTATAAGGACAAAGGAAAGAAGGTTAGTTACCTAGCAAAATGCAAAGATGATGATACTAACACCGAATCTGAAGAAGACATCGAGATGGTGTTTGTGGTTGTAAAGGATGATTCAGATGATGATGAAGAAAGGTATGTAGAAACATATCTCATATCTAAAGTAAAAAAAATTATGTATGGATCATAGATAGTGGTTGTACTCACCATATGATTGGTGATAATCAAAATTTTGAGACTTTTAAATACTATAAAGGTGGTTCAATAAGAATGGGTAATGACACACCTTGTCTAGTTGAAGGTAGAGGAACCATAATGTTTAATAACTAGATAAATTGTGAAAATTATTATTGGGTAAATGGATTGAATTATAATCTATTGAGTGTTTCTCATTTGAATAATTCAGGTCACAGAGTAGTATTTGAAAATAAGAAGGCAAAGATCTTCAATAAATCAGGAAATCTAATTGGTATCGGTGAGCAGACAAAAGGTAACTTATTCTATCTGAATGATACTAACACCACTTGTTTGATTGCTACAAATGAAGACATATGGCTATGACATAAAAGATTGTGTCATGTGAACTTTGACAACATGATAAAGATTAGAAAAAAGAGAAATGTCAGAGGCTTACCAACGATGACCAAGCCTGACAACATCATGTGTAAGAATTGTCAAAAAGGTAAAATGACAAAGTCTAGTTTTAAAAGAAAAACCCATACATCTGATGCAATTATAGAAGTAGTCCATGCTGATTTATGTGGACCTATGAGGACAAAGAGTTATTATGGAGATAGATATTTTATTCTCTTTGTTGATGATTACTCTAGAATGATGACAGTCATGTTTCTAAAAAATAAATCAGAAGCATTTAAGATGTTTAAATGGTACAAAGAAATGGTTGAGAAGAAAAGTGGTAAGGAGTTAAAGTGCTTAAGATCAGATAGAGGAGGGGGATTTTTTTCAGATGAATTCACTAAATTTTGTAATGAGCATGGAATCAAAAGACAAGTCTCTACACCAAGAACACCACAGCAGAATGGAATTGCTGAAAGAAGGAACAAATCCATAGTTGATTGTGCAAGGACACTAATGATAGAGAAAGGCATCACCCAAATCTTTTGGAGGGAATCTGTCAGTACTGCTGTTTACACATTGAACAGAGTACACTTGAAGAAAGACACCAAAAATTTTAGAATAGTCCCAAAGGATAACTGAGAGGGGGGTGAATCAGTTATCAGTAAATTTAATTATTTTTCCCTTTTTAACTCCAGAATACAATAAATTAAATGCACATTCAGATAACATAGTACACAACACACAATTTGATTACAGGGAAACCAAATGGTAAAAACCCAGGTGGGAATTAGCACCCACAACGAACTATACTTGTTTATAGTAATCCCTGTTAGAAGATCTTGCAACCCTGTTAGGAGTTGTTCTTTACATAGCAATAAGTATAGTGACCTGGTTAAGGGTCTGACCCTGTTAGGATTCTTTTACAAATAACCCTATTAAGGGTTAGGACTCACTGTCCAAAAGCTCACTGCTTCAATGGTGAAGGCTACAACCTTCTGTAGAATAGATATGCACTATATCTGATGATGAACTATAGAGTAGACATGTTGTCTTGACCAGTTCCAATGTATTGTAATCTTCTACTTCTTCACATAGACTCTTGATGAATGAACCATAACTGATATTCTACTCTGTACATTTTCTGTCTCTTTTTGTATCATTCACACTTAGCGTATCATAAATGACTTGCTATAAGTATCTTCCTCAAAGTATGAGATTATGGGACCTATAGGAAAACTCTTCATAACATCTTTGTCATCTTTACTAAGCACACAAACAATATTAAGTCCACGCAACACAAACTGAATAGACGCGACACTTCACTAAGTCGCCCTCACCAAATTATCTCTAACTTTGCAATCTTCTTGAAACACGTTAGGCACCTTTAGATAACTATCATAAACACATAACTAATCATGAATATACACACGCATATCCTAAAGATAGGCGTAACTCAAGAAACATGTTAAATACGTCAGCTCTGAACAGATACTCTTCCAGAGCTGTAACTGCCAATAACAGAATTACACAACTTGACTGAAACATCATATCTGGATCTGCGTGTATGAACATAACATACTAAACATGTCTACAACATGTATCTAACCACACAAGGATTGATATCATCATTCTGATAAGTACATACAAAATCACTACTGTGTGTTATATGTTGTCATCAATGACAAACATACAATCAATCAACTGTACAGAAACAAATCTCCAACAATCTCCCCCTTTGACATTGATGGCAACATATGATATTCAACACATGGTATCTTCTTTCTTTTACAATTTTCTTAATATCCTCATCAAAGATTCCTCTACACTACTTTAGTTCTTCTAACTATTTTTATACTCCCCCAGAGTATATTCTCCCCCTTACTATATACTCCCCCTTTGACATCAATGGAAAAGGGTGCCATAAACAATTAGGCATAGGTACTACTCCAGAGTAGAGTAGTCAACCATTCATCAGTCACTAAGGACTGATGTTCTTGCTGCTTTAGCTAATCAGACTCAAGAGAGGGAATTACTCCCAACTTCTCCCTAAGATACTCAAAAGTATCTTTTGATAAAGGCTTTGTGAAAATATCTTCCAACTATTCTTTGGTGCTCACATAGTCCAATTTCACTTCTTTGTCTGCAACCTTTTCTCTTAGAAAATGGTACTTGATCTCTATGTGTTTTGTCTTTGTATGCATCATAGGGTTCTTAGACATGTTAATAGTGCTAGTGTTATCACAGTGAATCACAATAGGATAATCAACATGAATACCAAAGTCTTTAACCATCTGCTTGATGCAAACCATGGTTGAACAATTTAGTGTTGCTGCAACATATTCAGCTTCTGCTGTTGACTGAGAAATACAATTTTGTTTCTTGCTTATCCAAGAAACCAACCTATCTCCAAGAAATACTGGACCTCCTGAAGTACTCTTCCTATCATCAATACAACCTGCCCAATCTACATATGTATACACATGAAGTTGTACATTCTCTAATTTAGGATACCATAAACCATAGTCTATAGTTCCCTTTAGATATCTAAATATCCTCTTGATTGCCATTAGGTGATTCTGCTTGGGTTCAACTACAAAT
>MU223086.1:381284-398681 GCA_018584345.1 Thuja plicata
CCTTCACATATTTTGACTGATTAATGAATATACCTTTATCTGTCTGCTTTACATTTAGTCCCAAAAAGTATTTTATAGGACCAATCATGCTCATTTCAAATTCATTCTGCATTTCTTTTGCAAATGCAGTACTAAGTTTGTCATTACCTCCAAAGATAATGTCATCAACAAATATGGCAACTAGTAGTAATCCACCAGGTGTCTCTCTTATGAATAGGTTACAATCTGCTACACTTTTCTTGAATCCAATCTTGGTAAGATAACCATCAAGTCTCTCATACCAAGCTCTTGGGGCCTGTTTAAGCCCATAGAGTGTTTTCTTCAATCTGCATACCATGTCTGGTTTATCTGAAAGATTAAATCTTCAAGTTGTTCTATGTAGACTTCTTCCTTCAAGTCACCATTCAGAAAAGCTGACTTTACATCCATTTGATAAAATTTAAAGTCTTTGAATGTTGCATAGGCCAAGAACAATTTTATGGCTTCCAGTCTGCTCACAGGAGAAAATGTATCAGTGTAGTCTATTCCTTCTCTCTGCGCATATCCTTTACATACCAATCTTGCTTTGTTTCTTACTACTATACCATCTTCATTCATCTTGTTTCTGAATACCCACTTTGTTCTAATCATGTTTTTGTCACTGGGTCTAGGGACCAATTCCCATGTATCATTTTTAATTATCTGATCTAATCCTTCTTTCATTGCATTCTTCCAATCAGAATTATTACAAGCATCTTCAACACTTAAGGGTTCAATCTATGAAAGTAAACATACCTCTTCATCCTTTGATAGACTTTTTTCTTTTGATCTGGTCAAAACACTACTGCTCTAATTTCCAATGATATCATCTTTAGAGTGGTATCTAGATGTGAATTTAGGAACCTTAGGTGTTACTTCTTCTTCTATAATCTATGAGTCTTCTTTGCTTGATTCAGGGTCATTGCATGAGACATCAATGCAATCAAACATTTCTTCAATAACAATATCTTTGCTGCTAGGCCTGGGTTCATCTTCAATCATCAGTGCATATTCATAGTACCTCTCTTGAACCATAAACTTCTCATCAATTTTTACATGAGTAGTTTCAATTACCTTTTTCAATCTCAAATTGAAACATCTGTATGCTTTGCTTTTTGTAGAGTAACCAAGGAAAATACCTTCATCACTCCTAGCATCAGACTTACCAACACCATCATCTCTCTTGATGTAGCACTTGCTGCCAAAGATTCTGAAATACTTTACTGTAGGTACATTATCAAACCAAAGTTCATAGGGTGTCTTATCTGCACCTGGCCTCAATTGAGTTCTGTTGATAGTATAAACTATTGTATTCACTGCATCTCTCCAATATGTGTGTGCAAATTTTCCTTCAATCATCATAGTGCATGCTATATCAAGTATAATCCTAATCGTCCTTTCTGCAATCCCATTCTATTGAGGGGTTCTAGGAGCACTCAACTATCTTTTTATTCCATGTTCTTCACAGTGATCATAAAATTGATCAGAGGTGAACTCTCCTCATCTATTTGATCTCAGACATTTCATTTTTAGTCCAAATTCATTCTCAACCTTAGCTTTGAATATTTTGAACTTCTCAAAGGCTTCATATTTCTCCTTTAAGAATGAAACCCACATCATCCTTGAAAAATAATCAACAAACAAATGAAATACCTTTCACCGTAGTATGATCTGGTTTGGGTAGGACCACATAAATCTATATGCACTAGGTCCAATTTGTTTTTAGCTAAGTTCTGCTTGCTTCTGAATGAACTCCTTACATGATTTCCCATAACACATTCCCTGCACATTGTGTCAACTGGTCCTTCAATACTTGGAAGGTCTCTGACTGCCTTGACATTACTTATTTTTACTATGTTATCAAAATTGATATGACAAAGTCTTTTGTGCCATAACCAACTGTCATCCACTTTTGCAACAAAACAACTTACATCAGAATTGAACTGAAAAACATTACCTTTTCTTTTGGAGCCTGATGCAATCATGTCTCTAGCCTTGTTTTTAATGATGCACTTGTTGTCTTTGAACTCCAAATGATAACCTTTGTCAAGTAGCTGTCCAACACTTAGCAAGTTATGATGTAATCCATCAACATATAGAACATCATCTATCTTGTTCTTTCCATCCAAAGTGATAGAACCTCTACCTATGATAGGTTTAGGAGTGTTATCTCCAAATCTAACCATACCACCTTTGTATTTTTCTAGATGAACGAATCTTTCATTGTCACCTATCATATGGTGAGAGCATCCATTGTCAATGATCCAATTAGTTCTGATGTCTGCTTTGAAAATCAAGGCTAACTCTTGTTCTTCCTTTTCATCTGCAATGTCCATTTCCTTGAGAAACTTTTCCATGTCTCTAAGGGCAACGAATCCAATTTCATCCTCTCCTAAATCTTCATCAGTTACACCTTCTTTAGCCTGGTAACATTCCTTCTTATATTTAGGTTTGTAATCAGATCTAAACTTGTTGACTCTTGTGGGACACTTAGATGCAAAGTGACCAATCTTGTTGCATGCAAAACATTTGAATGGAAGATGTCCTTCATATTTTCCTTTTCCTTTCTTTTCTCTTTTAGCAATCATAGCAATGATAGCTTCTAATTCTTCATCAACTTCTTCTTTCTCATTATTTCTAGAGATGTGTAAGGATTTCTTACCATGAACTGAGGCCTTGAAAGTTGTTTCACTTTTAGGTTCATTCTTCAATCTTTATATCTCAAATGCAGATATTTTAATGATCAAAGTCTCTCTCTTGATGTCTTGTGATAATTGCATGGTTTCCTCTAGAATACTTATCTTTTTTTCATAGTCTGATGTTAAGGTAGTTAACAGTTTGTCCATTATATCTTCTTCTGATATTTCTCCACCATTATTTCTGATTCCAGAGACTGCTTTATTTATCCTTTGATTGTAAGCTCTAATGTTCTCTTCAGGTAACATCTCAAGACTGTTGTATTTCTTTTTCCATGTCTTTCTATGCGTATTCTTTTCTTGAATATCTCCTTCAAACATATCTTCTAAATACTTCCATATGGTGTATGCTCTGTCAATTTTCTTGATCTCAGAAAATTCACTGTTGGATAGGGCACTGATTAGGGCTTCTTTAGCAATTGCATTATTGGTAAATGTTTCCTTTTGTCTATTATTAGCATAATCCTTTGCAAGGTCTTTCAGAGATGGAATAACAACTTCTTGTGTAGCTATCTCAAAGATCTCAAAGCCAACACACTGTAGATGTGTTATTATTTTATTTTTCCAATCCAGATAATTTTCTCCATCAAATTTAGGGCTCTCTTTTCTGAAGTAAGACATATGATCTACCTTAAGCTATTAGGCTTCTTCTCCAAGGCACTTAGCTCTGATACCAATTGTTAGAATAGTCCCAAAGGATAACTGAGAGGGGGGGGGGGGGGGAATCAGTTAACAATAACTTTAATTATTTTTTCCTTTTTTAACTCCAGANCTGATACCAATTGTTAGAATAGTCCCAAAGGATAACTGAGAGGGGGGGGGGGGGTGAATCAGTTAACAATAACTTTAATTATTTTTTCCTTTTTTAACTCCAGAATACAATAAAGTAAATGCACATTCAGATAAAACAGTACACAACACACAATTTGATTATGGGGAAACCAAATGGTAAAAACCCCAATGGGAATTAGCACCCACAATAAACTATACTTGTTTATAGTAATCCCTATTAGAAGATCTTGCAACCCTGTTAGGAGTTGTTCTTTACAAAGCAATAAGTATAGTGACATTGTTAAGGGTCTGACCCTGTTAGGAGTCTTTTACAAATAACCCTATTAAGGGTGAGGACTCACTGTCCAAAAGTTCGCTGCTTCAATGGTGAAGGCTACAACCTTCTGTAGAATAGATACGCACTATATCTGATGATGAACTATAGAGTAGACCTTCTATCTTGATTAGTTCCAATGCATTATAATCTTATACTTATTCTTCACATAGACTCTTGATGAATGAACCACGACTGATATTCTACTCCGTACATTTTCTGTCTCTTTTTGTATCATTCACACTTAGCGTATCATAAATGACTTCCTATAAGTATCTTCCTCAAAGTATGAGATCATGGAACCTATAGGATAACTCTTCATAACATCTTTGTTGGCTTTACTAAGCACGCAAACAATATTAAGTCCGCGCAACACAAACTGAATAGACGCAACGCTTCACTAAGTCGGCCTCACCAAATTATCTCTAACTTTGCAATCTTCTTGAAACACGTTAGGCACCTTTAGATAACTATCATCAACACATAACTAATCATGAATATATACATGCATATCTTGAAGATAGGTGCAACTCAAGAAACATGTTAAATACGTCAACTCTGAACAGATACTCTTCCAGAGCTATAACTGCCAAAAATAGAATTACACAGCTTGACTGAAACATCATATCTAGATCTGCGTGTATGAAAATAACATACTAAACATGTCTAAAACATGTATCTAATCATGCAAGGCTTGATATCATCATTCTGATAAGTACATATAGAATCACTACTGTGTGTTATATGTTGTCATCAATGACAAACATACAATAATTCAACTGCACATAAACAAATCTCCAACAAAAAAGACACCTTATGAGCTATGATATGGATACACATCCAATGTAAGTTATTTCAAAAAATTTGGCAGTCAATGTTATATCTTAAATATGATAGAAATGGAAAACTTAACTCCAAGAGTGATGAAGGAATCTTTCTAGGGTATTCTACCAAGAGCAAGTCTTATAAATGTCTAAACAAAACCTCTAACAAAATTGTTGAAAGTGCAAATGTAAAGATAGATGAATTTGCAGAGAAAAATGAAAAGGAAAACACTAAAGAACCAGAGTACTACAATAGATTCACTTACAATGAGGAACCTGACACTCTACCCAACCAATAATGTAGAGCTCCTGAGCAACAAATTATTGCACTCGAACATCAGGCTGCAAATACCGACGATCAGAATATTGCTCAAAATGATGCACAAAGTGATGGAGAACAGAATGAAGACCAAAATGATGATCAAGCTGATGGACAAAGAGTTGAACCTTTACTTTCAAGATATGTCAGAAGGAACCATCCACAAGACCAAATCATAGATGATAAAAAGGCTGGTATGAGAACTAGAAGTAAGTCTCTAAATACAAGATGTCTTATTTGTGATTATGAGCCAAAATCTGTCAATGCTGCACTAGATAATTTTGAATGGATAAGAACTATGAATGAGGATATTGAAAAAATAGAGAAAAACAAGATATGGATACTTGTAGCAAGACCAAATGACAAGAATGTCATCAATACAAAATGGATATTCAAGAATAAGCTGAATGAGAATGGAGAAGTCACAAGAAATAAAGCAAGACTAGTATGGAAGGGGTATGCACAAGCAGAAGGAATTTACTATGGAAAAACATTTGCACCTGTTGCTAGGCTAGAAGCAGTAAGAATATTACTTGCTTATACTGCATATAAAGGATTCAAGGTATATCAAATGGATGTCAAGTCTGTATTCCTAAATGGAATACTTGAAGAAGAGGTATACATTGAACAAACAGAAGGGTTTTTTGATCCAGACAAGAGGGACATGGTATATAGACTTCACAAAGACCTGTATGGATTGAAACAAGCACCCCGAGCTTGGTATGAAAGACTTCATTCCTATCTTATAAGTATTGGATTTGTACGGACTAGTGAAAACAGTAACCTTTACTTGAAGGAAGATACTGATGCTAACATTTTGATTGCTGAGATATTTGTTGATGACATCATATTTGGAGGCAATGATATGCTATGCAAATCATTTACAAATGAGATGAGAAAAGAATTTGAGATGTCTATGTTTGGAGAGATCAAGTTCTTTCTTGGTCTACAGATCATGCAACAAGATGAAGGTATTTTCATTACACAATCCAAGTACATCAAAGAAGTACTAAAAATATTAAAGATGGAAGAGTCCAAACCAATTGGAACACCGATGGCAACTGGATCAAAGTTGACAAAGGAGGAAAAGACATAAGAGGTAAATCAGACTTTGTACAGATCAATGATTGGAAAACTCATGTATGTTGTACATACTAGACCAAATATTGCACATACAGTAGGAATAGTTGCTAGATTTTCTACTAATCCCAAAGAATCAGATATGAATGTTGTGAAAAGAATTCTAAGATATCTGAAGAATACCAAGGAATATGGCTTATGGTATAGAAGAGAAGGCAAATTTGAACTTAAGGTTTTTACCGATGCTTATTGGGCTGGAAATCTTGATGACTGGAAGTGCACAACTAGAGGAGCATTCTTCATGGGTGATAGACTTGTCACATGGATCAGCAAGAAACAAGGATGCATCTCTCAATCTACTGTAGAGGTAGAGTATATTGTTGCTGCTGCGAACTGCTCAAATATTGCATGGATCAAACAATTACTGGAAGGTATGCATATGAAATTTTTAGAACTAGTAATTATCTATTGTGATAATACAAGTTTAATAAACATTTCCAAGAATCTGGTCATGCATGCTAAAACAAAGCATATTGCCATCAAGTATCATTATTTAAGCGAACAATTTCAAGTAAAGGAGGTGATACTTGAGTATGTACAATCAAAGGAAGAATTGGCTGACATCTTCACCAAGCCACTGCCCAAGGATGCATTTGAGTACTTTAGAAAGAGACTAGGGGTCAGATCCTTGTCTACTGGTCAGTAAGATGACTAGAAGGCTGCATCAGCCTACACATTATCAGAATATCATTCATGTTGATGAAAGCAAAGAAATGGAATTCAAAGATAAATCTATACACAACAAGGTATTTATCTACTCTGAGCAACAGAGGTATTACCAATGAATGTTAAAATTAAAGGAATATATTATGGATAGAAAGAATCCACTTGACATAAATAGTCAAAAGCTTGTTTGAAAAGATAATATTTTGGCATTAATGTCAAAGGGAGAGAGATACCTCATTATCATACTGAAAAAGGGAGAGATTATATCCATTATCATCTCAGGGAGAGAAAATAGAAAGGGAGAGAAAACATCAAAAGAAAGGAGAACAGTCAAAGGGAGAGAGTTTGACACAGAAGGAGAACAAGTCACATAAGAGAAAGAAAAGATTCTACATCCATCCAGAAAAGGGATTGAAGACAAAAAGAAAGATGCAAGAATCTAATCAAAGCTATATGAGCTTACCGAAAGCTAGACATTTGTAATAGTTACATTAGGAAAGCTTGATGAAACTGTATATTTCATATTGTATTAGCAATAGTATAGTATGATAATGTAGTATGTTGCCATCAATGACAAACAGAGAGATTGAATGTTTGAAGATATTAAGTTGATGATCACGCTAGGCATTAAATCAATTAATATATTGTATTGTCATTGATGGCAACTTGATATAATCTGTATGGTCATTGTAATACTGCGAAAGACTTCAAAGATGTGATGAATCAAAGGCTATGCTATAAGTAATGCATATAAGTCAAGTATTCACTAAGTGACTAAATACACCGACACAGTGCACCCGACGGTCAAAGTAAAAGAACAAAGTCACAGTGTTGCCTGACAAAGAAAGACACAACATTACCGACGAGCAGAGTAACAGTGTTGCCCAACAAACAAAATACAGAGTAACCTGACAGAAAGAATTTTAGTGTTGCTCGATGAAAAAGACAAGAACGGAGATCTTGATGAAAATTGAAGTAACCCGACGGAACAGTCAGTTGTCACCGATGACTCAATGAAGTGTTGACCGACAGAACAGAGAGTTAAGAAAAAAACAAAAAATGCTTAGTTGTCAAGAAGATAAATATAGAGTTAATAGATACTTATCATTGTTTTAATCATCCAGATAAAGCTGGAGATAAGTAAGTGATTTAAAGCTGCTTTGTCCAATTGGAAAGAAGATCTCTATGAGATCAGACTGGAGATTTTCTTTAAATCTGTTGGCAAAGATTGTTGAACATGCCAAGATCAAGAAAGCCAAGAAAAGAGGAAATCAGGTCCATAAGAGACAAACTCAATTCATTACGAATTGTGTGTGTAGAGTGAACAAGAGAAGAGGAGAGATGCTAAACAAAATCTGAAGGAAAAGAAAGTCTTCATTCAGTCCTGATCAACAAGCTAAAGCAAGATCTAGATTCTACAGACACCAACGAACAGTGAGACAAGCATCACAGAGCAAAACAAGTGTGGAGAAAAGGTATATATTTGATTATATTGATCAATGAAGTAATGGACCTACAATAGATCTAAAAATTGACAATTGAGTTGTATGTATAAACAGATCATTAGTGTTTCAATTTAACCATTGAAGCATATAAGCATCTTAACAGAGCAGGACTTAAAAGTCTTTTGCAATTGAGATACATCCCAAGGAGTATCAAAAATGTTGATCAAAAAATTAGCATTGGATATGCCCGATACCTATTGATAGGCCAAGAGAGTTTTATCCTGGATGGTAGCATTAGATGTGAGATACTAGTTGACAAACTATTACTAAATCCTCTAGCAAGGTCACACCTAACAGTGTGTTTGTAACCTTGAACAGGGTTGTCTCTTAACAGAGTTCACTTCAGAAGAGTGAAAATTTGGGGTACCGGTCCCAGTGGTTTTTCCCTTAACAGGGTTTCCACGTTAAAAATCCATGTGTTATGTGTATGATTTATTTCTTTACTGTTTTGTATCTTACATATTTAATTCTGGATTGATCAGTATACTCTGCATATTTACTGTTTTTCGGTAAATAGATGACTGCTTATGGGTAAACATACAGAAGAAGGTTTAACAAAGCAATCTGACAAGTAGCAAATTGATATAATTATTTCATGGCATTCATCCTATAGGATAGAAAATAACTTGAGACATAATTTGTGATTATAAGTTTGAAGGGTTGACTTAAGGATTAAATTTTGAGGCCACTGATTCACCCCTCCCCCTCTCCGTTATTACTAACAATTGGTATCAGAGATTGTGTGCTTAGAAGGAAGGTTTCAAGACCTAAGATAAAAATCACAAGATGAATAGATGAGATGTGCCCAAGTTGAACAAAGATAATTTTGCTTCATGGTAGAGCAGAATAGGACTCCACTTATCAGGTATTTGTAATGATGTTACTCAATACTTAGATACTGAATATGTGTTTCTCAAAGGAGCACCAATAGTTGAAAAAATGAGAGAGAAGCATGAACACAATGACATGATGATAGAACTTGCTTCATCACTCTCCGATGTTGAATTTGAAGATGTTGAAACCTGCACAACTGCAAAGAAGATGTGGAACAAATTGAATCTTGTACATGGTGGTGACAAAAATGTTTTGAGAGCCAAGGCAGAAATCCTTAGTGGAAATTTTTATGATCTCAAAATAAAAGAAGGTGAAAACATCACTTAGTACAGCACAAGAATCAAAGAGGTATTCAATGCGATCTGAGGAGTTGGAGGTGTACTAGAAGAAGATACAGTGGTAAGTAAAATTTTAAGAACCTTACTGCCTACTTATGCTATTAGAGTATCTGCCATTCAAGAAATGAGAGCAGTAGAAAATAACAATGTTACTCTAGACAGTTTAATTGGAAGACTGATTTCATTTGAGATGAAAAAATTTGATAATAGTGTCTTACCAAACATAGAGTCTGCATTCAAAACTTCTATGAGAATAAGTAAATCAAGTCATAAAAACACTATAAGAAAAGATAGTGATAGTGAAAGTGAAGAAGATGATCTTGATGAAATTGAAGTACTTATGGCCAAAAGAATGAAGAGAGGCAAAGGTAAATAGAAAGGTAAATTACCACTTGTTTGTTTCAATTGCAAAGAGATTGGATAGTTTGCTGCAAGATGTACTAACAGAAGAAAAGATGACAGAAGTAATGACAGATCATTTGAAAAGAAGTCTGACAGAGGTGATTAGAGAAGCTACAGACAATGAGAAAGAAGAGATACCCGAGATTATAAGGACAAAGGAAAGAAGGCCAGTTACCTAGAAAAATGCAAAGATGATGATACTGACACCGAATCTGAAAAAGACACCGAGATGGTGTTTGTGGCTGTAAAGGATGATTCAGATGATGAAGAAGAAAGGTATGTAGAAACAACTCTCATATCTAAAGTTAGCAAAAATGATGTTTGGATCATAGATAGTGGATGTACTCACCATATGACCGGTGATAAGAAAAAGTTTGAGACTTTTGAATACTATAAAGGTGGTTCAGTACAAACGGATAATGACACACCTTGTCCAGTTGAAGGTAGAGGAACCATAATGTTGAATAACCAGATAAAATGTGAAAATCCTTATTGGGTAAATGGATTGAATTATAATCTATTGAGTGTTTCTCAGTTGAATAATTTAGTTCACATAGTAGCTTTTGAAAATAAGAAGGCAAAGATCTTCAATAAATTAGGAAATCTAATTGGTACCGGTGAGTAGACAAAAGGTAACTTATTCTATATGAATGATACTGGCACCACTTGTTTGATTGCTACAAATGAAGACATATGGATGTGGCACAAAAATTGTGTCATGTGAACTTTGACAACATGATAAAGATTAGCAAAAAGAGAAATGTCAGAGGCTTACTGACGATGACCAAGCCCGACAACATCATGTGTAAGAATTTTCAAAAAGGTAAAATGACAAAGTCTAGTTTTAAAAGAAAAACCCATACATCTGATGCAATTCTAGAATTAGTCCATACTGATTTATGTGGACCTATTAGGACAAACAGTTATTATGGAGATAGATATTTTATTCTCTTTATTGATGATTACTCTAGTATGGTTACAGTCATGTTTCTAAAAGATAAATCAGAAGCATTTAAGATGTTTAAATGGTACAAAGCAATGGTTGAGAAGAAAAGTGGTAAGGAGTTAAAGTGCTTAAGATCAAATAGAGGAGGGGAATTTTTTCCAAATGATTTCACTAACTTTTGTAATGAGCATGGAATCAAAAGACATGTCTTTGCACCAAGAACACCATAGCAGAATGGAATTGCTGAAATAAGGAATAGATCCATAGTTGATTGTGCAAGGACACTGCTGATAGAGAAAGGAATCACCCAAATCTTCTGGAGGGAAGCTATCAGTACTGTTGTTTACACATTGAATAGAGTAAAATTGAAGAAAGACACCAAAAAGACACCTTATGAGCTATGTTATGGATACACACCCAATGTAAGTTATTTCAAAAATTTGGGCAATCAATGTTATATCTTAAAAGATGATATAAATGGAAAACTTGACTCCAAGAGTGATGAAAGAATCTTTCTAGGGCATTCTACCAAGAGAAAGGCTTATAAATGTATAAACAAAGCCTCTAACAAAATTGTTGAAAGTGAAAATGTAAAGATAGATAAATTTGCTGAGAAAAATGAAAAGGAAAGCACTAAAGAACCAGAGGACTACAATAGGTTCACTTATAGTGAGGAACCTGACACTCTACATGAACAACAATGTAGAGCTTCTGAGCAACAGATCATTGCACCCGAGCATCAGGCTACAAATACCGACAATCAGAATATTGCTCAAAATGATACACAAAGTGATGGAGAAAAGAATGAAGACCAAAATGATGATCAAGCTGATAGACAAAGAGCTGAACTTGTACTTTCAAGATATGTCAGAAGGAACCATCCACGGGACCAGATCATAGGAGATAAAAAGGCTGGTATGAGAACTAGAAGTAAGTCTCTAAATACAAGATGTCTTATTTGTGATTATGAGCCTAAATATGTCAATGTTGCACTAGATAATGTTGAATGGATAAGTACTATGAATGAGGAGATTGAACATGTAGAGAAAAACAAGACATGAACACTTGTACCAAGACCAGATGACAAGAATGTCATCGGTACAAAATGGATATTCAGGAATAAGATGAATGAGAATGAAGAAGTCACAAGAAATAAAGTAAGACTAGTATGCAAGGGGTATGCACAAGAAGAAGGAATTGACTATGGAGAAACCTTTGCACCCATTGCTAGGCTAGAAGGAGTAAGAATATTACTTGCTTATGTTGCATATAAAGGATTCAAGGTATATCAAATGGACGTCAAGTCTGCATTCCTGAATGGAATACTTGAAGAAGAGGTATACATTGAACAACTAGAAGGGTTTGTTGATCCAGACAAGAGGGACATGATACTTAGACTTCACAAAGCCCTGTATGGATTGAAACAAGAACCCCGAGCCTAGTATGAAAGACTTCATTCCTATCTTATAAGTATTGGATTTGTAAGGACTAGTGAAAACAGTAATCTTTACTTGAAGGAAGATATTGATGCTAACATTTTGATTGCTGAGATATTTGTTGATGACATCATATTTGGAGGCAATGATATGCTATGCAAATCATTTACAAATGAGATGAGAAAAGAATTTGAGATGTCTATGTTTGGAGAGATCAAGTTCTTTCTTAGTCTATATATCATGCAACAAGATGAAGGTATTTTCATTACACAATCCAAGTACATCAAATAAGTACTGAAAATATTCATGATGGAAGAGCCCAAACCAGTTGAAACATCGATGGCAACTAGATTCAAGTTGACAAAGGATGACAAGACATGAGAGGTAAATCAGACTTTATACAGATCAATGATTGGAAAACTCATGTATGTTGTACATACTAGACCAGATATTGCACATGCAGTAGGAATAGTTGCTAGATTTTTTGCTAATCCCAGAGAATCACATATGACTGCTGTGAAAAGAATTCTAAGATATCTGAAGAATACTGAGGAATATGGCTTATGGTATAGAAGAGAAGGCAAATTTGAACTTAAGTTGTTTACCGACGCTGATTGGGCTGGAAATCTTGGTGACCGAAAGAGCACAACTGGAGGAGCATTCTTCATGGGTGACAGACTTGTCACATGGATCAACAAGAAACAAGGATGCATCTCTCAATCTACTGCAGAGGCAGAGTATGTTGCTGCTGCTGCAAACTTCTCAAATATTGCATGGATCAAATAGTTACTGGAAGGTATGCATATGAAATTTTTAGAACCAGTAATTATCTATTGTAATAATACAAGTGCAATAAAAATTTCCAAGAATCCAGTCATGCATGCTAAAAAAAAGCATATTGCCATCAAGTATCATTATTTAAGAGAACTAGTTCAAGCAAAGGAGGTGATACTTGAGTATGTGCAATCAAAGGAACAATTGGTCGATATCTTCACCAAGCCACTGCCCAAGGATGCATTTGAGTACTTTAGAAAGAGACTAGGGGTCAGAACCTTGTCTACTGGTTAGTATTCTGACTAGAAGGCTGCATCTACCTACACATTATCAGAATATCATTCAAGTTGATGCAAGCAGAGAAATGGACTTCACAGATAAATCTATACACAACAAGGTATTTATCTACTCCGAGCAAAAGAGGTATTACCAATGAATTGGAAAATTCAAGGAATATATTATGGATAGAAAGAATCTACTTGACATAAACAGTCAAAAGCTTGTTTGAAAAGATAAGATGTTTGGAATTAATGTCAAAGGGAGAGAGATACCTCATTATCATACTGATAAAGGGAGAGATTATATCCATTATCATCTCAGGGAGAGAAAATAGAAAAGGAGGCAAAACATCAAAAGAAAGGAGAACAATCAAAGCGAGAGAGTTTGACATAGAAGGAGAACACATCACATCAGAGAAATAAAATATTCTACATCCATCCAACAAAGGGATTGAAGACAGAAAGAAAGCTGCAAGAATCAAATCAAAGCTATATGAGCTTACCAAAAGCCATATATTAGTAATAGTTACATTAGGAAAGCTTGATGAAACTGTATATTTCATATTGTATTAGCAATAGTATAGTATGATAATGTAGTATGTTGCCATCAATGCCAAAGGGAGAGATTGATGACATGTAACTGATTGAATGTTTGAAGATATTAAGTTGATGATAATGTAAGGCATTAAATCAGTTAATGTATTGTATTGTCATTGATGTCAACTTGATATAATTTGTATGGTCATTGTAATACTGCCAAATACTTCAAAGAACCAATGAATCAAAGGCTATGCTATAAGTAATGCATATATGTCAAGTATTCACTAAGTGACTACATACACTGACGGAGTGCACCCGACAGTCAGAGTAAAAGAAAAAAGTCACTATGTTGCCCGACGAAGAAATGCACACCATTACCGTCAAGCAAAGTAACAGTGTTGCCCGACGAGCAAAACACAGAGTAACCCGACAGAAAGAATTTTAGTGTTGCCCGACGGAAAAGACAAGGACGGAGATCCCGATGACAACTAAAGTAACCGGATGGAACACTCAATTGTCACCGATGACTAACAGAAGTGTAGACCGACAGAATAGAGAGTTCATAAAATGACAAAAATGCTTAGCTATCAAGAAGCAAAATATAGAGTTAACGGATACTTATCATTGTTTTAATCATCCAGATAAAGCCGGAGATAACTAATTGATTTAAAGCTGCTTTGTCTAGTTGGAAAGAAGATGTCTACGAGATCAGACTGGAGATTTGCTTTAAATATGTTGGCAAAGATTGTTGAATATGCCAAGATCAAGAAAGACAAGAAAGAGGAAATCAGGTCTATAAGAGACAAACTCAATTCATTACAAATTGTGTGTGTGTGGTGAACAAGAGAAGAGGAGAGATTCTAAAGAAAATTTGAAGGAGAAGAAAGTCTTCATTCAGTCCTGATCAACAAGCTAAAGGAGGAGCTAGATTCTAAAAACACTGAAGAACAGTGAGATAAGCATCATAGAGCAGAACAAGTGTGGAGCAAAGGTATATATTTGATTATATTGATCAATGAAGTAATGGACCTACAATAGATTTGAAAATCTACAATTGAGTTGTATGTATGAACAGATCATTAGTGTTTCAGTTTAACCATTGAATGATATAAGCCTCTTAACAGAGAAGGACTTAAAAGTATTTTTCAATTGAGATACATCCCAAGGAGTATCAAAAATTTTGATCACAAAAGTAGCATTAGATATGCCCGATACCTATTGATAGGCCAAGAGAGTTTGATCAAGGATGGTAGCATTATATGCCAGATACTAGTTGAAAAACTATTACTAAATCCTCTAACAAGATAACACCTAACAATGTGTTTGTAACCTTTAACAGGGTTGGCTCTTAACAGGGCTCACTTCAGAAGAGTGAAAATTTGGGGTACCGGTCCCAGTGGTTTTTCCCTTAACAGGGTTTCCACATTAAAAATCCATGTGTTATGTGTGTATGATTTATTTCTTTACTATTTTGTATCTTACATAGTTAATTTTGAATTGATCGGTATACTCTACATATTTACTGTATCTCGGTAAATTGATGACTGCTTATCGGTAAACATACTGAAGAAGGTTTAACAAAGCAATCCGACAAGTAGTAAATTGATATAAGTATTTCATGGCATTCATCTTGTAGGATAGAAGATAACTTGAGACATAATTTGTTGTTATAAGTTCGAAGGGTTGATTTAAGGATTAATTTTTGAGGCCACTGGTTCACCCCCCTCCCCCCCTCTTAGTTATTACTAACAATTGGTATCAGAGCTTGTGTTCTTAGAAGGAATGTTTCAAGACCTAAGGTAAAGATCACAAGATGAACATACGAGATGTGCCCAAGTTGAACAAAGATAATTTGCTTCATGGAAGAGCATAATAAGACTCCACTTATCAAGTATTGGTAATGATGTTACTCAATACTTAGATACTGAATATGTGTTGCCCACAGGAGCACCAATAGTTGAACAAATGAGAGAGAAGCTTGAACACAACGGCATGATGATATAACTTGCTTCATCACTCTCTGATGCTGAATTTGAAGATGTCAAAACTTGCACAACTGCAAAGAAGATGCGGGACAAATTGAAGCTTGTACATGGTGGTGACAAAAATGTTTTGAGAGCCAAAGAAGAAAGCCTTAGAGAAAATTTTGATGATCTCAAAATGAAAGAAGGTGAAAACATCACTCAGTACAACACAGGAATCAAAGAGGTAGTCAATGCTATTTGACGAGTTTGAGGTGTACTAGAAGAAGATACAATGGTAAGTAAAATTCTAAGAACCTTACTGCCTACTTATGCTATTAGAGTATCTTCCATTCAAGAAATGAGAGCAGTAGAAAATATTAATTTTACTCTAGACAGTTTAATTGGAAGACTAATTTCATTTGAGATGAATAACTTTGATAATAGTGTCTTACCAAACATAGATTATGCATTCAAAATTTTTATGAGAATAAGTAAATCAAGTCAAACACTATGAGAAAAGATAGTGATAGTGAAAGTGAAGAAGATGATCTTGATGAAATTGAAGCACTTATGGCCAGAAGAATGCAGAGAGGCAACGGTAAATACAAAGGTAAATTACCACTTGTTTGTTTTAATTGCAAAGATATTGGACACTTTGTTGCGAGATGTACTAACAAAAGAAAAGATGACAGAAGTAATGACAGATCATTTGAAAAGAAATTTGACAGAGGTGATTACAGAAGCTACTGACAATCAGAAAGAAGAGATACCCGAGACTATAAGGACAAAGGAAAGAAGGCCAGTTACCTAGCAAAATGCAAAGATGATGATACTGACACCAAATCTGAAGAAGACATTGAGATGGTGTTTGTGGCTGTAAAGGATGATTCAGATAATGATGAAGAAAGGTATGTAGAAACATCTCTCATATCTAAGGTTAGCAAAAATGATGTTTGGATCATAGATAGTGGCTATACTCACCATATGACTGGTGATAAGAAAAAGTTTGAGACTTTTGAATACTATAAAGGTGGTTCAGTAAGAATGGATAATGACACACCTTGTCCAGTTGAAGGTAGAGGAACCGTAATGTTGAATAACCAGATAAAATGTGAAAATGCTTATTGGGTAAACGGATTGAAATATAATCTATTAAGTGTTTCTTAGTTGAATAATTTAGGTCATAGAGTAGCATTTGAAATTAAGAAGGCAAAGATCTTCAATAAATTAGGAAATCTAATTGGTACCGGAGAGAAGACAAAAGGTAACTTATTCTATCTGAATGATACTAAAACCACTTGTTTGATTACTACAAATGAAGACATATGGTTGTGGCACAAAAGATTGTGTCATGTGAACTTTGAAAACATGATAAAGATTAACAAAAAGAGAAATGTCATAGGCTTACCGATGATGACCAAGCCTTACAACATCATGTGTAAGAATTGTCAAAAAGGTAAAATGACAAAGTCTAGTTTTAAAAGCAAAACCCATACATCTGATGCAATTATAGAAGTAGTCCATGCTGATTTATGTGGACCTATGAGGACAAAGAGTTATTATGGAGATAGATATTTTATTCTCTTTGTTGATGATTACTCTAGAATGATGA
>MU223086.1:398748-425630 GCA_018584345.1 Thuja plicata
GAGAAGAAAAGTGGTAAGGAGTTAAAGTGCTTAAGATTAGATAGAGGAGGGGAATTTATTTCAGATGAATTCACTAACTTTTGTAATGAGCATGGAATCAAAAGACAGGTCTCTGCACCAAGAACACAACAGCAGAATGGAATTGCTGAAATAAGGAACAAATCCATAGTTGATTGTGCAAGGACACTGGTGATAGAGAAAGGGATCACCCAAATCTTCTGGAGGGAAGCTGTAAGTACTGTTGTTTACACATTGAACAGAGTATAATTGAAGAAAGACACCAAAAAGACACCTTATGAGCTATGGTATGGATACACACACAATGTAAGTTATTTCAAAAATTCTGGGAGTCAATGTTTTATCTTAAAAGATGATAAAAATGGAAAACTTGAATCCAAGAGTGAAGGAATATTTCTAGGGTATTCTACCAAGAGCAAGGCTTATATATGTGTAAACAAAGCCTCTAAAAAAATTGTTGAAAATGCAAATGTAAATATAGATGAATTTGTAGAGAAAAATGAAAAGGAAAGCACTAAAGAACCAGAGGACTACAATAGGTTCACTTACAATGAGGAACCTGACACTCTACCCGACCAACAATGTAGAGCTCCCAAGAAATAGATCATTGCACCCGAGTATCAGGTTGCAAATAATGACGATCAAAATATTTCTCAAAATGATGCACAAAGTGATGGAGAACAGAATGAATACCAAAATGATGATCAAGCTGATAGACAAGGAGATGAACCTATACTTGCAAGATATGTTAGAAGGAACCATCCACAGGACCAGATAATAGGAGATAAAAAGGTAGGTATGAGAACTAGAAGTAAGTCTCTAAATACAAGATGTCTTATTTGTGATTATGAGCCCAAATCTGTCAATGTTGCACTAGATAATGTTGAATGGATAAGTACTATGAATGAGGAGATTGAACAGATAGAGAAAAAAAAGACATGGACACTTGTACCAAGACCAAATGATAAGAATGTCATCGGTAAAAAATGGATATTCAGGAATAAGCTGAATGAGAATGGAGAAGTCACAAGAAATAAAGTAAGACTAGTATGCAAGGGCTATACACAAGAAGAAGGAATTGACTATGGAGAAACTTTGCACCCATTTCTAGGCTAGAAGGAGTGAGAATATTACTTGCTTATGCTGCATATAAAGGATTCAAGGTATATCAAATGGATGTCAAGTCTACATTCCTAAATGGAATACTTGAAGAAGAGGTATACATTGAACAACCAGAAGGGTTTGTTGATCTAGACAAGAGGGACATGGTATGTAGACTTCACAAAGACTTGTATGGATTGAAACAAGCACCCCGAGCCTGGTATGAAAGACTTCATTTCTATCTTATAAGTATTGGATTTGTAAGGACTAGTGAAAATAGTAAACTTTACTTGAAGGAAGATACTGAAGCTAACATTTTGATTGCTGAGATATTTTTTGATGACATCATATTTGGAGGCAATGATATGCTATGAAAATCATTTACAAATGAGATGAGAAAAGAATTTGAGATGTCTATATTTGGAGAGATCAAGTTCTTTCTTGGTCTACATATCATGCAACAAGATGAAGGTATTTTCATTACACAATCCAAGTACATCATAGAAGTACTAAAAATATTCAAGATGGAAGAGTCCAAACCAGTTGGAACACCGATGGCAACTAGATGCAAGCTGACAAAGGAGGACAATACATCAAAGGTAAATCAGATTTTGTACAGATCAATGATTGGAAAAATCGTGTATGTTGTACATACTAGACCAGGTATTGCACATGCAGTAGGAATAGTTGCTAGATTTTCTGCTAATCCCAGAGAATCACATATGACTGCTGTGAAAAGAATTCTAAGATATCTGAAGAATATCGAGGAATATGGCTTATGGTATAGAAGAGAAGGTAAATTTGAACTTAAGGTTTTTACCGACGCTGATTGGGCTGGAAATCTTGATGACCAGAAGTGCACAACTAGAGGAGCATTCTTCATGGGTGATAGACTTGTCACATGGATCAGCAAGAAACAAGGATGCATCTCGCAATTTACTGCACAGGCAGAGTATGTTGTTGATGCTACAAACTGCTCAAATATTGCATGGATCAAATAGTTACTCGAAGGTATGCATATGAAATTTTTAAAATCAGTAATTATCTATTGTGATAATACAAGTGCAATATACATTTCCAAGAATCTAGTCATGCATGCTAAAACAAAGCATATTGCCATCAAGTATCATTATTTAAGAGAACAAGTTCAAGAAAAGGAGGTGATACTTGAGTATGTGCAATCAAAGGAACAAATGGCTGATATCTTCACCAAGCCATTGTCCAAGGATGCATTTGAGTACTTCAGAAAGAGACTAGGGGTCAGATCCTTGTCTACTGGTCAGTAAGCTGACTAGAAGGCTGCATCATCCTACACATTATCAGAATATCATTCATGTTGATGCAAGCAGAGAAATGGACTTCACAGATAAATCTATACACAACAAGGTATTTATCTACTCCGAGAAATAGAGGTATTACCAATGAATTGGAAAATTCAAGGAATATATTATGGATAGAAAGAATCCATTTGACATAAACAATCAAAAGCTTGTTTGAAAAGAAAATATTTTTGGCATTAATGTCAAAGGGAGAGAGACACCTCATTATCATACTGAAAAAGAGAGAGATTATACCCATTATCATCTCAGGGAGAGCAAATAGAAAGGGAGAGAAAACATCAAAAGAAAGGAGAATAGTCAAAGGGAGAGAGTTTGACACAGAAGGACAACACATCACATCAGAGAAAGAAAATATTCTACATCCATCCAGCAAAGGGATTGAAGACAGAAAGAGAGCTGCAAGAATCAAATCAAAGCATATGAGCTTACTGAAAGCTAGACATTTGTAATAGTTACATTAGGAAAGCTTGATGAAACTGTATAATTCATATTGTATTAGCAATAGTATAGTATGATAATGTAGTATGTTGCCATCAATGCCAAAGGGAGAGATTGATGACATGTAACTGATTGAATGTTTGAAGATATTAAGTTTATGACCATGCAAGGCATTAAATTAGTTAATGTAATGCATTTTCATTGATGTCAACTTGATATAATCTATATGGTCATTGTAATACTGCCAAAGACTTCAAAGAACCAATGAATCAAAGGCTATCCTATAAGTAATGCATATAAGTCAAGTATTCACAAAGTAACTACATACACTGACGGAGTGCACCTGACGGTCAGAGTAAAAGAACAAATTCACAGTGTTGCCCGATGAAGAAATACATAGAATTACTGATGAGCAGAGTAATAGTGTTGCCCGACGAGCAAAACACAAAGTAACCAAACAGAAAGAATTTCAGTGTTGCTCGATGGAAAAGACAAGGACAAAGATCCCGATGACAGCTGAAGTAACCCAATAGAACAGTCAGTTGTCACCAATGACTAATTGAAGTGTTGACCGACAAAACAGAGAGTTCAGAAAATGACAAAAATGCTTAGCTGTCAAGAAGCTAAATATAGAGTTAATAGATACTTATCATTTTTTTAATCATTCAGATAAAGTCGGAGATAAGTAATTGATTTAAAGTTGTTTTGTATAGTTGGCAAGAAGATCTCTACGAGATCAGACTGGAGATTTGCTTTAAATCTGTTGGCAAAGATTGTTCAACACACCAAGATCAAGAAAGCCAAGAGAAGAGGAAATCAGTTCCATAAGAGACAAATTCAATTCATTACGAATTGTGTGTGTGGGGTGAACAAGAGAAGAGGAGAGATGCTAAACAAAAATCTAAAGGAGAAGAAAGTCTTCATTCAGTCCTAATCAACAAGCTAAAGGAAGATCTAGATTCTACAGACACCGACAAACAGTGAGACAAGCATCACAGAGCAGAACAAGTGTGGAGCAAAGGTACATATTTGATTATATTGATTAGTGAAGTAATGGACCTACAATAGATCTGAAAATATGCAATTGAGTTGTATGTATGAACAGATCATTAGTGTTACAGTTTAACCTTTGAAGCATATAAGCATCTTAACAGAGCAGGACTTAAAATTATTTTTCAATTGAGATACATCCCAAGGAGTATCAAAACTTTTGATCACAAAAGTAGTATTGGATATGCCCGATACCTATTGATAGGCCAAGAGAGTTTGATCAAGGATTGTAGCATTAGATGCCAGATACTAGTTGACAAACTATTACTAAATACTCTAACAAGGTCACACCTAACAGTGTGTTTGTAACCTTTAATAGGGTTGGCTCTTAAAAGGGCTCACTTCAGCAGAGTGGAAATTTGGGGTACCGGTCCCAGTGGTTTTTCCCTTAACAGGGTTTCCACGTTAAAAAATCCATGTGTTATGTGTGTATGATTCATTTCTTTACTATTTTGTATCTTACATAGTTAATTTTGGATTGATCGGTATACTCTACATATTTACTGTATTTCGGTAAATAGATAACTGTTTATCGATAAACATACAAAAGAAGGTTTAACAAAGCAATCTGACAAGTAGTAAATTGATATAAGTATTTCATGGCATTCATCTTGTAAGACAGAAGATAACTTGAGACATAATTTATGGTTATAAGTTTGAAGGGTTGATTTAAGGATTAATTTTTGAGGCCACTGATTCACACCCCCCCTCTCAATTATTAGACTAATTTTAGTATTTTTACTATATTTATTATGCCAAAGTGGTACCCAAAGATGAAATAGTAAGGTTAACTAAAATTTCAATAACTTTTTTTATTTTACATTTTTGGAAAAAATAACTATATGACATCAATCTATATATAATTTTCTTCAAAATAAAAAACAAATAATAAAAAAAAGTGAAATTTTCATCAAATTATGGTGGTCATACACTAGAGGTGTCGAAAATGTACTTTATAGTCAATTAAATTTTTTTTAAAAAAATATTCAATAAAAAAAGCAAAAATATTCTCATCAATCTTTGATGTTTTAGGTACCTTTCCCTAGAAGGATTTGCAAAAATTTATTTATTTACTTCAAAATAGGGTGGTTGTACACGTGTGTGGTATGGTCCTGAAACATGCATTTTGAAAAAAGGGGTTTTTAAACATGCCTACTAAAATGTATTTTCTACCATGTGGGTATTCAAATAAATTACATATTTGAAAACTAGACTTTGAGCACTACATTTTCTATGAGTGGATTTTTTTGAGATTCAATCTCTAAGTGCCTCAAATTTTGACATCAATTGACAGAAAATTTGAAAAATAGGGAAAACACTTCCACTTTTTGCCCAAAAGTGGGACTAAACTTCTTGCAGCCACCCTTAGATCAGAATTTTCATGTAGATGGGGAAGGAAATCCATCCACTGCCCATGTCTAATATAGTTAGACACCAGGGCTCCCACCCGGAGAGTGAGGATGTTTTTGAGTTGAGAGAACTTTGAGGACCCTAGAGTGATGTCAGGTAACCAAGCCTCCTCCTAGAAATGGATGTCCCTGCCATTGCTCAGTTCCCGAGTGAAGCCCTTATCCTGAATGCACCTGCATTAGAGAATGTTGTTCCAAGTGTTGAAGCCCTGGGGGTGGTCATGCTCCATGTAGAGTTTGTAGAAGCGGCCTCGGTCCAGATACTTGGCTTCCATGATTTTGCACCAATTGGAGGAACCTTGGATCAAAGACCAGGCTACCTTAGACAACAAAGCTATTTTGAGACTAATAATTTTATGTAACCTCAGGCCACCAAGAATCTTAGGCAAGCATACATATCCCAACAGATTAGGGGGAGTCTTTTTTCTCCTCGCAACCAAGCCAGATGAAGGTGCATTGAATTTTCTCAAGTTTGTCATCCATTATTCTAGAAATTTTTTAAATTGAAAGGAAATACCGAGATTCCTTGTAGCGAAGAAGAGAGTTACTGAAGCTTACTAGCGCTGCTAAGGAGCTTTCCCTTCCATCCAGCAAGTTTCCATACACTTAAAAATTCTGGTGTTATGTGCATTGCACTTTCTATTTTAGTTATATTTGTTTATGCACATAAAATAAATGAATGAATGATCAATAATAAGAAAAGTTTTAAGTGTATGTTGATTTACCCCCTATCTTCGCATCTAGAAGTGTTCAAAAGTAGTGACAATAAAAATGCTATTTTTTAACCAATTTTTCTATTTGGACATGAGAATTGAATACTAGATTATTTTTCATGTTGTTAGTGGGTCCCATATACATTAGGTAATGATTTTAGATGTGTACCTTAGAATATCGGCTATTATGGAGAATTTATAAGTTAAATTTTTTGCATCTCATGATGGTTTGATAACACATTATTTTGTAAAACCATTTGTAATATTCTTCTTTCATTTCATTATAAATTGGATCCATAAAATAATAGTTTTACAAGTTTAATTTATAAGTACATGAACTATAAAAGTGTTGGCCAAATGAAAAGATTGCTAGTGTTTGGATAGATCTCTTTGTTAAAGATTATTAGTTCAAAATTTTAAAATATCAAATAGTTTATTATTTCATACACAACATTTCTCCTTACCAAACAAAAAAAAAGAAAATCAAGTCAATGCTATCGCTTATCTATGAACACATAGGTTGTCCATAAAATATACCTTAGAATTGACCTTATGCATAGCCCCTGTATTAAAAAAGATAAACTCAATAAATACAAATATCATCAACATGTACTAATTACACACCAAGATGCATCTAAAGATAAAATTAGTAAAATGTAATCACCAGCAACATACTCATTATACACCAAGACAAAACTGGAAGATAGACTCAATATATGCAATAATAATTAGCACACTCATTACACACCAAGGTGCAATTGAAAGATAAACTAAATAAAGATAATGATCATTAATAAACTCAATACATGCCAAGGTGCAAAAACAAGATAATAAATGTAATCATCATCAACATACTCATTAAACACCAAGGGGCAAAGAAAGATAAACTCAATAAATGCAATCATCATAAAAGTACCCAGTATACACTAAGGTGCAATTGCTAGTCATAACACCTCTAGCTGACATCAAAAGCAACTTGAAAGTGCCTTAAGGATGTGACTCTCAATCCCTTAAAGCTACATGGTCTCATAACATGTTTGAAGAAGAAAGGATAACCAAAAGTTGCATATTACTTGATCAAGATACACAATAACAGAAATAAATAAAAGAGAGATTCAAGTAGGTGTGGTGTAACCGATTTGACCTATCTATTTTGTTTTCAATTTTTGAGAACTGAGAGTTATCCATTTTGCCAAATTCGAGGATACCCATTATACACCAAGGTACAATTTCTAATCATAGCATTTCTAGTTGCAAAAAAGGAACTTGAAAATGTGTTACAAATTGATGACATGTAACTGATTGAATGTTTGAAGATGTTAAGTTGATCACCGAAATGCAGAAAAGATAATGCAAGACATTAAATTAGTTAATGGATTGTATTTTCATTGATGTCAACTTGATATAATCTAATCTATTATAATCAAAGTGTCAAAGACTTCAGAGAATCAAAGAGAAAAAGATTATTCTTTCAGTAATGCATAAAAGACAAGAACTCACTAAGTGACTTCAAACACCGATGAGCATTACCAAAGAGCAGAAACACAAGCATTACCGACAACCAAAATTATAGTGTTAACCGATGAGCAAAACTTTGCAGTGAAGCTCGACGGACAGACAACCCCCGACGTAGAAGCCTAAGGAGAACTGGAGTGTTGACCGAAGCTAAGAGTTAAACACTGAAGTTAACTGGAGTTCATAAATAACAAAATATATAGCTGGCATAGCTAAATATAGACTTTACTGGTAGTTATCATTGTTTTTATCAACAAGATAAAGCCCGAGATAAGTAAAGGATTCAAAGCTGTTTTGTCCAGTTGGCAAGAATATTTCTATGAGATAAAACAAGAGTTATGCTTTAAATCGGGATTGGCTAAGATTGCGGATCACGCCAAGAACAAGAAAATCAAGAACCTAGAAATGGTGATATCACGTCTATAAAGAGACAACTTAATTCATTATGAATTAAGGGGAGTGAATGGAAAAGAGGATGCTGAAGAGAAAAAAATGAAGAACAACTTCATACAGTCCTGATCAATCAAGCTGAGGAAAGAGCTAAAGATTTTGTGGACACCGAGCAACAGAGAATAGCATCGCCGAGCATAAAAAAAAGTGGAGCAAAGGAATTAAAAAGATATATTGATCAGAATGGTTTAATGAGCTTACAATAGATCTGAAAATCTGCAAGTATAAGTTGTATATGTGAACAGATCATACTGTTTCAATTTAACCATTGATTAAGAAAGTATCTTAATCGAGCAAGATTTAAAGATCCTTTCTATATTGAGATACATCCCAAGGAGTATCAAAAAGTTTGATCATGAAGATAGCATAAGATGCCAGATACCATTTGGAAAACCAGAAGAGTTTGGACAAGGAACGTAGCATAGAGATGCCTGATGTCAAGTGACAAACTAATATTTTAAATCCTCTAACAAGGTCACACCTAATAGTGTGTTTGTAACCTTTAACAGGGTTGGATCTTTACCGAGCTCACTTCAGAAGAGTGAAAATTTTGGGTTATTGGTCCCAAATAGTTTTTCCCTTAACAGAGTTTCCACGTTAAAAATCCATGTGTCAATGTGTTTATGAGTCATTAATTTAGTGTTTTGCATTACACATAGCTAATCTAGATTGATGGGTATACTCTAAGTAATTTACTGTTATTTGGTAAATTGAAAGACTGCTATTCGGTAAACATTAAAAATAAGGTTTAACAGATCACTCCAATCAGTAGTTGTTTGATAAGTATATTTGAAGGCATACATCTTGTAGGACTGAAGATAACTAGAGGCTTAATATTGTGGTACTAAATTTTTTGGGTTGATTTATTGGAATTATTTTGAGGCCACTGATTCACCCCCCCCCCTCTTAGTTATTACTAACAATTAGTATCAGAGCTTGTGTGCTTAGAAAGGGAGTTTAACAGCTCAAGCAAAAGATCACGAGATAAACAAACGAGATGTGCCCGAGTTGAATAAAGACAACTTTGAATCATGGAAAAGAAGAGTAAGACTTCACCTATCAGGTATTGGTAATGATGTTACTCAACACCTTAATACTAAATATGTGTTGCCTATAGGACCTCATACTCTTGAGAAATTAAGAGAAAAGCATGAGCATAATTGCATGATGATAGAACTTGCCTCATCACTCTCTGATGTTGAGTTTGAGGATGTCAAAACATGCACCTCTGCAAAGCAAATGTGGGATAAGTTGAAGCTGGTACATGGAGGAGATGCTAATGTACTAAGAGCCAAGGCAGAAAGCCTAAGAGGGAGGTTTGATGACCCAAGGATGAAAGAAGGAGAAAATATCACTGATTATAGCTGCAAAATCAAATAGGTAGTCAATGCTATCCGAGGAGTTGGAGGTGTACTTGAAGAGGAGACAGTGGTAAGTAAAATATTAAGAACCTTACTGCCTATATATGCTATTAGTGTCTCTGCTATTCAAGAAATGAGAGTAGTTACAAACAATACAGTTACTCTAGATAGTTTGATTGGTAAATTAATTTCATTTGAGATGAATAACTTTGATAATAGTGTCTTACCATCTATAGAATCTGCATTCAAATCTTCTTTGAAAATAAGTAAGTTAAGTCATAGACATGCTATTAGAAATTATAGTGAAAGTGATAATGAGGATCAAGGACTTGATGAGATTGAAGCACTAATGGCAAGAAGACTGCAGAGAGGCAAAGATAGATACAAAGGTAAATTACTGCTTGTATATTTTAATTGTAAAGAGGTTGGACACTTTGTTGCAAGATGTCCTAACAGAAGAAAAGATGACAGAAGTAATGATAGAACATATGAAAAGAAGTTTGACTAAGGTGATAATAGAGATTACCGAAGCAACTGACAGTCTGAAAGAAGAGATACCCAAGACTACAAGTACAAAGGAAAGAAATCTTGTTACCTGGATAGAACAAAGCTGATGATTCTGACACCAAATCTGAAGAAGACATTGAGATGGTATTTATAGCCATGAAAGATGACTCAGACGACGAAGAAGAAAGATATGTAGAAACTGCACTCATATCTAAGGTTAGTAAGAATGATGTCTGGATCATAGATATTAGCTGCACTCACCATCTGACCGGTGATAAGAAAAAGTTTGAAACTTTTGAATACTATAATGGTGGTTCAATAAGAATGGGTAATGACACACTTTGTCTAGTTGAAGGTAAAGGAACCATAATGTTGAATAACCTAATTAAATGTGAAAATGCTTACTGGGTAAAAGGACTGAATTATAATCTATTAAGTGTTTCATAGCTGAACAATATAGGTCACCGAGTAGCATTTGAAAATAAGAAGGAAAATATATTCAATGAATTAGGAAGGTTGATCGGAACTAGTGAGCAGACAAAAGGTAATCTTTTCTATCTTGATGAAATTAACACCAATTGTTTAATGGCTAGAAACGAAGACATATGGTTATGGCACAAAAGATTGTGTCTTGTGAATTTTGACAACATGATAAAGATAAGAAATAAAAGGAATGTTAGAGGCTTACTGAGCATGACAAAGCTCGAGCATATCATGTGCAAGAACTGTCAAAAAGGTAAGATGACAAAGTCTAGTTTCAAGAGTAAAACCCATACATCTAATGCAATTCTAGAATTAATCCATACTGATCTATGTGGACCCATGAGGACAAAGAATTACTATGGAGATAGGTATTTCATTCTCTTTGTAGATGATTATTCTAGAATGATGACAATTATGTTCTTAAAAGATAAATCAGAAGCACTCAAGATGTTTAAATGGTATAAGGATATGCTAGAAAAACAAAGTGATAAGAAATTGAAATGCTTAAGGTCAGATAGAGGAGGGGAATTTATTTCAGATGAATTCACTAACTATTGCAATGAGCATGGAATTAAAAGACAGGTTTCTGCACCAAGAACACCACAGCAAAATGGAATTGTTGAAAGGAGAAATAGATCAATTGTTGACTGTGAAAGAACATTGATGATTGAGAAGAGCATCACTCAAACTTTCTGGAGGGAAGCTGTCAATACTGTTGTCTACACATTGAATAGAGTACAATTGAAGAAGGACACAAAGAAGACACCCTAAGAGCTTTGGTATGGTTACACACCCAATGTAAGTTACTTCAGAATCTTTGGTAGTCAATATTATATTTTGAAGAATGATAGAAATGGAAAGCTTGACTCCAAAAGTGATGAAGGTGTCTTTCTAGGGTATTCCACCAAAAGCAAGGCTTATAAATGTCTTAACAAATCATCTAACAAGATCATTGAAAGTGAAAATGTAAAGATAGATGAATTTGTAGAAAAGAATGATAAGGAAAGCAGAAAAGAGCCACATGACTACAATAGGTTTGTTTATACTGAACCTGTCACTCTACCCGAGCAACAATGTATCACTCCTGAGCAATTGAACATGGCACCCGAGCATCAGGGTGCAATTACCAAAAATCGGGAAATAACTCAAGATGATGTACCAAGCGATGGAGATCATAATGAAGGTCAAGAAGATGATCAAAATGGTGGACAAAGAGCTGAAACAAAACTTTCCAAGTATGTCAGAAGACATCATCCACTGAATCAAATCATAGGATACAAGAAGGTTGGAATGAGAACAAGAAGCAAGTCACTAAACACTAGACGTTTACTTTGTGATTTTGAGCCTAAATCTGTTAATACTGCACTTGAAAATGAAGAATGGGTCAGTGCTATGAATGAAGAAATAGAACAGATTAAGAAGAACAGTACATGGACACTAGTACCGAAACCAGATGACAATAATATTATCGATACCAAATAGATATTCAAAAATAAGCTGAATGAGAATGGAGAAGTCACAAGAAACAAAACAAGATTAGTATGCAAGGGGTATGCATAAGAAGAAGGTATTGATTATGGAGAAACCTTTGCACCCATTGCTAGACTAGGAGTTAGAATCTTAATTTCTTATGCTGCATTCAAAGGATTCAAAGTATACCAGATGTATGTCAAATTTGCATTCCTAAATGGAATACTTGAAGAAGAGGTATATATTGAACAACCAAAAGGGTTTGTTGATCCAGACAAGAGAAACATGGTATGTAAACTACATAAAGCCTTGTATGGATTGAAACAAGCACCTAGAGCCTGGTATGAAAGACTTCACTCCTATCTCATTAGCATTGATTTTATAAGAACAAGTCAAAATAGCAATCTGTACTTAAAAGAAGATACCGATGGTAATATTCTGATTGCTGAAATTTTTGTTGATGATATCATTTTTGGGGGAAATGAAATGTTATGCAAATCCTTTGCTAATGAAATGAGAAAAGAATTTGAAATGTTTATGTTAGAGAGATCAAATTCTTTCTTGGTCTACAGATTCTTCAACAAGATGCAGGCATATATATCACTCAATCCAAATACATCAAGGAAGTGATGAAGATATTCAAGATGGAAGATTCTAAACTAGTTGGAACACCTATAGCTACCGGATGTAAGCTGACAAAAGAAGACAAATCAAATGAGGTAAATCAGACCTTATATAGATCAATGATTGGCAAACTAATGTATGTTGTTCATACCAGACTAGATATAGAACATGCAGTTAGAATAGTTGCAAGATTCTCTGCTAATCCCAAAGAATCATAGATGACTGTTGTCAAGAGAACTCTGAGATATCTGAAGAACACCAAGGACTATGGCTTGTGGTATAAAAGAGAAGAAAAATTTGAGCTACAAGTCTATACCGATGCTGATTGGGCTGGAAATGTTGATGACCGAAAGAGCACAACTGGAAGAAAATTCTTCATGGGTGACAGACTTGTCACATGGATCAACAAGAAGCAAGGATGCATCTCTCAGTCTACTGCAGAAGAAGAGTATGTGGTTGCTACTGCAAATTGCTCCAATATTGCGTGGATCAAAGAGTTGCTAGAAGGTATGAATATGAAGATTCTTGAGCCAATGATTATCTATTGTGATAATACCAGTGCAATTAACATTTCTAAGAATCCAGTCATGCATGCTAAGGCTAAGCTTATTTCTATCAAGTATCACTATCTAAGAGAACAAGTGCAAGCAAAGGAGGTGATACTGGAATATGTTCAATCAAAGGAACAATTAGCTGATATATTCACCAAGCCATTACTAAAAGATACATTTGAGTACTTGAGACAGAGACTAGGGGTACAACCCTTGTCTATCGGTCAGTAAGCTGACTAGGAGGCTGCATCAGCCTACACACAATCAGAAGATCATTCATGTTGATGCAAGCACCGAGATGAACAACAATAGATACATCTGTACACAACAAGGTACAAATCTGCACCGAACACCATAGACATTGTATTGCTGATGGATAGGGAAATTCAAGGAATATATTATATAAAGGGATGGAAGATGATATAGAAGAGAATTATTTGACATTGTTGTCAAAGGGAGAGATTATCTCATTATCATAAGGGAGAGAGACTCATTATCATAAAGGAGGGATTATCTCATTGATCAGGAAAGATTATATCATTATCCATGAAGAAAAGTTCCTAAGAATCAAAAGGAAGAGTTAATCAATATTCAAAGGGAGCTATTGATTACATATGAAATATCCATCTAAGGGAGAGAAGTAACAAAGGGAGAGAGTTCATACAAAGGGAGAGATTGTTGTCAAAGGAAAAAGAAATTATCAAGAAGAGGAACAGTCAAGGCAGAGCACATCAGAATAGAGACAGAAGCTGCTACATCTATTCAGTGAAGGGATTAAATATTGAAGACAACCACTTTGTAAGAAACAAATATAAGCTATATGAGCTTACTAAGAACCAGGCATTTGTAATAGTTACAATAGGAAAGATTGATGTAACTGTTATATTTCATATTGTATTAGTAATAATATAGTGTGATAATGTGGTGTGTTGCCATCAATGCCAAAGGGAGAGATTGATGACATATAACTGATTGAATGTTTGAAGATGTTAAGTTGATCACCGAAATGCAGAAAAGATAATGCAAGACATTAAATCAGTTAATGGATTGTATTGTCATTGATGTCAACTTGATATAATCTAATCGGTTATAATCAAAGTGTCAAAGACTTCACAGATTCAGAGAGAAAAATATTATGCTTTCAGTAATGCATAAAAGACAAGCATTCACTAAGTGACTTCAAACACCGACGGCTAGTGGAACCCGACGGATAGAGATCACCGAAAGTTAAGTCATAGTGATGCCCGAGAAAAGAAATTGACGAGCATTACCGAAGAGCATAATCACAAGCATTACCGACAACTAGAATTACAATGTTAACCAACGAGCAGAACTTTGTAGTGAAGCCTGACGGACAGACAACCCCGACGGAGAAGCCTGAGGAGAACTGGAGTGTTGACCGAAGCTAAGAGTTAAAACACTGAAGTTAACTAGAGTTCAGAAATGACAAAATATCTAGCTGGCAGAGCTAAATATAGACTTAACTGGTAGTTATCATTGTTTTTATTGACAAGATAAAGCCAGAGATAAGTAAAGGATTTAAAGATGTTTTGTCCACTTGGCAAGAAGATTTCTACAAGATAAAACAAGAGTTATGCTTTAAATCAGGATTGGCTAAAATTGCGGATCACGCCAAGAACAAGAAAATCAAGAACCTAGAAATGGTGATATCATGTCTATAAAGAGACAACTTAATTCATTATGAATTAAGGGCAGTGAATGAAAAAGAGGATGTAGAAGAGAAACTGATGAAGAACAACTTCATACAGTCCTGATCAATCAAGCTAAGGAAAGAGCTAAAGATTTCCGCGGACACCAAGCAACAGAGCATAGCATCACCGAGCAGAAACAAAAGTGGAGCAAAGGTATTGAAAAGATATATTGATCAGAATGGTTTAATGAGCTTACAATAGATTTGAAAATCTGCAAGTATAAAATGTATATGTGAACATATCATATTGTTTTAGTATTTAACCATTGATTCAGAAAGTCTCTTAACTGAGCAGGATTTAAAGATCCTTTCTATATTGAGATACATCCCAAGGAGTATCATAAAGTTTGATCATGAAGATAGCATGAGATGTCAGATACCATTTGACAAACTAGAAGAGTTTGGACAAGGAAGGTACCATAGAGATGCCCGATATCAAGTGACAAACTAATCTTTTAAATCCTCTAACAAGGTCACACCTAACAGTGTGTTTGTAACCTTTAACAGGGTTGGCTCTTCACCGAGCTCACTTCAGAAGAGTGAAAATTTTGGGTTACCAGGCCCAAGTGGTTTTTCCCTTAACAGGGTTTCCACATTAAAAATTCATGTGTCAATGTGTTTATGAGTCATTACTTTAGTGTTTTGCATTACACATAGCTAATCTGGATTGATCGGTATACTCTAAGTAATTTACTGTAATTCGGTAAATTGAAATACTACTATTCGGTAAACATTAAAAATAAGGTTTAACAGAGCACTCCGAGCAGTAGTTGTTTGATAAGTATATTTCAAGGCATACATCTTGTAGGACTAAAGATAACTAGAGGCTTAATATTGTGGTACTAAATTTTTTGGGTTGATTTATTGGAATATTTTTGAGGCTGCTGATTCACCCCCCCTCCCCCCGCCTCTCAGTTATTACTAACAACAAATGCGTCTCTTAAACTACACGATCTTGTAACTTGTTTGAAGAAGAAAAGATAACAAAAGTTATAGATTACTTGATCAAGATACACAATAGAAGATCCAAGGTACAGAAAGAATTCAAAGGTTTAAGTCGCACATTGTAAACAATTTGACCTATTTGTTTTGTTTTCCACTTTCAAGGACTAAGGAGCATCATATTTGCCAAATTCACCGCTCATCCCTTATGTTGTGGAAGCCTTGCACTTAGCAAGACTTGATCCTTGGTGGACTCTTTATGAACCTTTCAACTTGGATGCGGCTATTCTCCACACAAAACAACACCATTGTACACATCCATACAAAAACCCAATTTCACATACCACACAAGATTTTCTTTGGCTTGAACCAAATTTTCTTTAGCTTGATCCTCATAATCTGTCTCCACAATACTATAAAAATGCAATGAAAACACATTGAGTTATGTCGATTTGTGTTTTAACAGCCCTTTCATTTTGTGTAGAAAACAACCAGAGCTTTTCAACATCACCAACGAACCAAGAGCCCATTGACTCATGAACTTTTTTGACCTCGTAAATGTTACTAATAACAAACATACATACATTCATTCCTTCCTTGGTAAACAACGACATGAAGTGGCAATCAATAAGAGCAACGTCTAAACAACAAACTAAAACGCATATCTTACCAACGGGGACACTTAATTTTTTTTTCCTTCCTTGGTAAACAACAATATGAAGTGGCAATCAATAAGAGCAACGTCTAAACAACAAACTAAAACGCATATCTTACCAACGGGGACACTTAATTTTTTTTTCCTTCCTTGGTAAACAACAATATGAAGTGGCAATCAATAAGAGCAACGTCTAAACAACAAACTAAAACGCATATCTTACCAACAGGGACACTTAATTTTTTTTTCCTTCCTTGGTAAACAACAACATGAAGTGGCAATCAATAAGAACAACGTCTAAACAACAAACTAAAACGCATATCTTACCAACCGGGACACTTAATTTTTTTTTTCAATTGCCCTTATATACTTTACTTTTTAGTTAGCTGTTTAACTATGGATGTCAATAAGAGATCTAGTTCGCAGGCGCCTTCTATTTCAAACTTTGCATGCATTTTTGTTTGCTACCTGATCCCATAGGCTGTTTGACCTTGTAAATATTATTAAAAGCATTCATTGCTTCCTAAGTAATCTTTCTGCCTCCGGCATGGTTGAACACTGGTGAGAGAAAGGCACACCAAAGATCCAGACTGTCTCCCATAAAACTGTACTTTGACGTACGACACGTACGCTAAATAAACAAAATCCACCAACTGCACTTTTCAAGCTGTCGGTCGGAGCCGCCAAAACGAACATAAATGAAGATCGCGTTATCCAAAACCCCAGCTGTCTTCAACAGTTATAATGCACTGACGGTGCTCCCAAAAACAGCGAAGCGCCATTCTTTATCTAGCTAGCGAGTGACCGTTTCCATTCAATGTTAACGCGTTTTCTTCAGCTAACACAGCTTTTAATTTATTTTCTGCCCGCCCATTCTTTAAGTTTCCCAACGTCGCTTTACAACTTTCAGTCAGGAAAGGTGACGAATCCATGCAGAGTCAACCATGCCTTTGTTTGTTTAGGTGAAATTAGTCTTTGTTGGCGTTTTTGTTGCAAATGTTTTTTGAATGGGTTTAATGGTGGATGATTCACATGGACGTGCCAGATGTGTTTTTGGGGAGGCGGGCCAGATGATTCAGTACATTCTGGAAGAGGACATTTAAGTCAAAATGGCAGACTATCAACTTGTTCCAAATCAATATACTATGCTGCAACTGTTGACGTTCTGCAGATTGTTTATTGCATAGTTTATTGCATTGTTTATAACCAGATTAGCAGAAAAACGATTCTCTGCAAAAACTGCTTGACTTTCTTGGATTTGATTGGAGTTTGGGTTTGAGTGGAGTTAAGCAATGTCGTTTTACATATAAAATATATGTTAAGACAGTCCACAGAACCAGTTTAACATATAAAATTTATGTTAAGACAGTCCACAGAACAAGTTGAGTTTAGGGTAAAATTGATGGTTGTTTGTTTGCATTAATTAATTTAGGTGTGAGAGGAGAAGGTTTTTATTATTCTGATGATGGATTATAGAACCATTGATTTCAAATATTGATGCAGTGTTTCAGACCACATTTCGTCATCTATTATCAGATAATAAAAAGTTAAATGAGGAAAATTATACCATTCTTACGATGGATCATAGAACCAGTGATCTAAAATATTAATGCAGTGTTTCAAACCACGTTCCGTCATCCACCATCAGATAATAGAAAGTTAAATGAGGAAAATTCTACCATTTGTATGATGGATCATAAAACCAGTGATCTCAAATATTGATGCAGTGTTTCAGACCACATTCCCTCATCCATCATCAGATAATAGAAAGTTAAATGAGGAAAATTCTACCATTCTTATGATTGATCATAGAACCAGTGATCTAACATATTAATGCAGTGTTTCAGATCACATTCCGTCATCCATCATCAGATAATAGAAGTTAAATGAGGAAAATTCTACAATTCTTATGATGGATCATAGAACCAGTGATCTCAAATATTGATGCAGTGTTCAGACCACATTCGGTCATCCATCATCAAATAATAGAAAGTTAAATGAGGAAAATTCTACCATTCTTATGATGGATCATAGAACAGTGTAATCCGAAATTTTGATGCAACGTTTCAGACTATGTTCTGTTCATCAGATAATAAAGAGTTAAAGGAGGAAAATTCTATTATTCTTATGATGGATTGTAGAATAGTGTGATCCGAAACTTTGATGCAATGTTTCAAACCATGTTTCCTGATTCATCATCAGATAATAAAGAGTTAAATGATGAAAATTATATTATTCTTATGATGGATCATAGAACAGTGTGAGCCGAAACTTTGATGCAAGATTTCAGACCATTCCCAGTGACCCATCATAGATAATAAAGATATAAAAGACAAAAATTCTATTATTCTGACGATGGATCAGGGAACCTGTAATTTTAAATATGATGCAACGTTTCACACCATGTATCTAATCTATCATAAGCTAATAGAGAGTTAAAGGATGAAAATCTATTATTCTGATGATGGGTCATCTTAAACGTAGATGCATGTTCCATAATCCATCATCACATAATAGAAAATTAACCAAGAAAAAATCTATTATTCTGATGCTGAGTTTTCTAAAAAGTTAATGCATGTTCCATAATCCATCATCACATATTAGAAAATTAACCAAGAAAAATTCTATTATTTTGATGATGAATTACACAACCTGTGATAAACATTGATGCAACTGTTCACACAATGTATCTGATCCATAGAGAGTTAAAAGGAGAAAAATTTTATTATTCAAATGAGAGGTCATCTAAAACTTCCATGCATGTTCTATAATCCATCACATAATAGAAAATTAACTAAAGAAAATTCTATTATTCTAATGATGAATCAGGAACGTGATCCCATACAGAAAAATCTAATACAATCAGATAAAAACATTATAGATTGTGAAAATCTGAGATTATTAATTAAACCTGATTCTATCTAATAAAAAATTATTTGATCTCATGGATTAGGGAGTCCCGTGTTACACGCGCCATGCAATTGCATTTTAAATAAGTTTGCATGCGAGTGAAACTAATTTATTTCCCCCCGATTAGCTTGTGCCTAGCTTTTCTCTAATGGTCTGAATTTTTAGAGTTTGTATACTCAAGGCAACATGTAACTAGATTGGGTAAAATAGAAAAAAGAAAGCATAATACATTTTTGTAATTGACCTGACTGCTTCATTGTAATTCAGAGGAAGTGTTGGAGAACAAAAGTATCTTAATTCATATGGTAATTTAAAGTACAAACCTAATAATTTTATGACAATTTAAATTTAAAAATATTTTAATATTGGTCAAGAGTATTTCTTAATGCAATTGTGTAGGGTGATTTCTATATTCATGGTTTAAATCATATTTTGTGATTTATTATTATCATGATTCACGTTTTTCTTTATTGTGGTGATGAATTACAATCTATGTTGACATAATTATACATAAATAATTCTTAATCACTTTAAATAAATAAATTGGGATTTGAGAATTCATATTGTACTTACTCTATGGAAGAATTACTCTCATCGTTCTCAAGTTTATTGGGCTAGTCCTAAGCCATTACAATGAAAATTAAACTTTGATGGAGGTTCCAAAGGTAACCCAAGATGTTCAAGGTGGAAAAACTCTTTACCAACTATAAAGTGTCTCATGTTAGGCCTTCAAGATATGTTAGGGAGGAAGGTCTCCTAAAAAAATCTTATAGCCTAGCTAATATTAATGCTACTTAAGTTATTCCTTGGTGGGTTGACCTCCCTTTATTCTAAGAGAGGTAATATTTTTAACAAGATGCATTATTGGGAGGATTCTTCAAGGATTGTGAAACTTTGAATAATACTTTGGTGGAGACATCATGTACGTTCAAAACCAATTGTTCTTGGCCTTGTAGGCATGGACCCAACATGGAGTGGTGGAAATAGGGGCCTAAAATTGCTAGCTAAAAAATTACTCTATTACCATAGGAGGAGATTGTAACCAATTGGAGACAGCTTTGTGTAAATCTATAAAGGAGACATCAACATTTGACATATTCCCAAAAGAAGAGTACTCACTAAGTACATGGAAGAGTTAATGTATTTTCAATCCTACATATTGTGTGAAATTCACTAGGAATTGGAAGCCTAGATGGTTGGAATGTGAAGATTTGAGTTAGATATCTGTAAGAAGCTAATCACTCAAATCTTTGGATTGTCCATGATAGGAGAAATGAAGAGTCATGAGAAGTACCATAATAGACAAGAAGTGTTAAGATCATTTCTATGGGATGAAAAAACAATGAAAAGGATATAGACACATTATACTAGATCTCCATTACCATGAAACTAATACAAAATGGCATTCTGAATTATGATGTATGTTGCGCCTGAGAGGTGGTTTTAGGCCATTTACACTTATCATTTTAATTTTTTGAGTTATTTTTACATTAATTATTTGGTGAGATTTCTCAATGTTATATCTTCTCTCAAATACTTTATCCTTAGATTTAATAAAAGAATTTGGGTTTCTCCTCTACACTAATTACTCATTTTGTATCTTTTTAGACATGCAATCTCCTTGAAACTCTAACCATTTGTTTTAAATACTTGACCATCCTACTTCTTATTCTTTATGCTTGTATCCTCAAAAGGTTATGAAATCTTCTCATGATTTTAAGGAATTCTCTTCTAAAATAGTTCAAAGTTCTTCCTTCAACCCTAACTTTCCTTAACAAGATAGTCCTTTTTTAGCCCTTGATAGATTTGAGGATCTTGGAAGAAATAAAGTTTTTGATTGTGAAGGTAGTAGAAACACTAAAATTATGTAAAAGAGAAGGGGAAAATGGTGGTGAGAAATAATGGCTTTGTTATAGGTGTTAAGTGCAAGGAGTGAAAATCAACAAAACCAATCTTAAGTGATTAAATAAATTTACTATGTAGGATGATCTTGATAAAGGTGGCGAGAACCCAAAAGTGAAATACTTTTGCCAATATTTGGTGCCCCCCCTTAGATGTTGTAACTTCCATGTTATTTTCTTGTAGATAGAATTATTGGTAATGATAAGTTACTATCCACAATATGATCCTTGAGTGATTCTTCACTGATATGAGATATTAAGACAATGATTTTCAAAATATAGATATATGCATTGAAATGAGGACCAATAATAATTTAAAAAAGATATATGACATAATATGAGCACATTATAATATGCTCATTTAATAATACGTTGGTAATATGGCTCAAGATTTCTCAAAAAATTTAATCCAGAATGTTGGTGATTTGAGTTATAAACCTCAAATCCCTAAGGCTAGATAATATCCCAAGTGTTGGGGTGTCTAATGTGGGAGCATCCAATACTGTATGGGCAAATTTTTGCATCGCCTAAAACTATTGTATTTTCCTTTTATTTTTATTATGTTGGGGAATAGGGTTCACTATTCTAAACAATGCAAACTAGGAATCAAACTCATTTAAACATTAACATACATTAAATAATAACTCAATTGGACCAACTTCAAACCAATTGGAAAGAGATAAACACAATTATTGAGTATCAAGAATTATTGTTTATTTTGTATTTAGATAGGTTTGGATAAAATTGAACAAGAACTCTAGGAATTCTAGAGAAGGGGATTTACTACTCTCAATATGAAAAGGTCTCAAGGAGAAACCCCCCAACTATCTCACTAAACTGGTGCTTTGGTGAGCCATGAAGATAAGGTGAAATGAAGCACTAAACTATACTAAACTACTAGTGTCAACTAAAAACATATAATAACTATAAAATATAATAAGATAAAAAAAATTAGATTGTAGTAACATAAAGCATAAATAATAGAGATAAAAATACTTGAATCTAGAAGCCTCAACCTCAGACACTTGTTCATTCTGAGGATCTCTATGCATCGTGTTATTTTTTATATGAACAAAGTCTATAAAAGTTATAGAAACTCGTTGAGAGAGCTTCCTTTGTCCTCTGGTCCTGTTCGTCACCTGCACACATCAAGCCAGGAAAAATGTTGGGGTTGTATAAGGTTTTTCCCCATTCAAACCCTCATTTTGGTGTTTCCACCTCCATGGAGAGAGAGAGAGAGAGAGAGAGAGAGAGAGAGAGAGAGAGAGAGAGAGAGAGAGAGAGAGCACTAATACATTTGAGGTCAATTTTCAACCACATGCCATTTTGGCTTGTGATGTTTTCTTTATTTTTTGTTTATGTCCCAATTTGGTCTAAATTTTGACTCCAGTTAAATTTATTATGGAAACTTTGACCAAGTCGGGATATAAACAAAAAAAAGAAAAAAAAAAGTGAATGAACTCACTTCATTTTTCATTTTGTTTTAGGCGCGGGTGGGGGGAAGGTTTCAGCAAGCAGGTTGGAAAAACATTTAGCTATTTTGTGGTGGATCGCGGGTGGGAGGAAGGGTTTCATCAAGCAAATTCATGTCATCACCATTTTCTCATGCTTACCTAAGCTGGTCCACTCTTGTCTCTAATTCTATTATTAATCTTCATCACTACTTTCTCTTTACCTTTTCTTTCTGCTTTATGTGTTTTACGAACCTACTGGTTATGAATAGCAACAAATTAACCAAATACCAATACTGGCCTCTTGTTCAATTTCTTTTTTTCTTTTTTACATATAAAATGTAGTGTATGGATTCCGCTGAAAACTTCATCTCTGCTCTCTTTTATCATAGGGTTCCATTTCCATGAACAATGTTACAATTAAATGTCTAAATATATCAAAACCTGTATGTTAGGTATGCCCAGGCGACCGCCAAATAAAATTTCAAGTGGAACCCATAAATACATTGTAGCATGTTAAAAGATTTGATGGATAAACTGTAGATTTGTGTGGTTTACTGTTGGATTGAATGCATGTTGACCTATACATGGAAACTTGACCTTTACAAATGTGTGACCTCATATATATTTTTATTTGAATCTCAATCTTCTTCTATCACTGTTACCTGAAGCTCTTGATTATTTGTAATTTATACCTATTTCGGTGATTTTTTCATATGCTTCCATTTGTGTTATCCCTGTAAAGTTCTATCTTTTACACACTTCCCTTGCCTCCTTAGAGTATATTAGATCCTAGTGGCCATGATATCATTTATGATTTATTTCCAAAGAATGGAAATCCCTCTTTTGGATTATCTTTTGAATTCCTTTCATATCCTAAATACATGTTTCCGTGGGTTTAAAAAAGGGGTTTATCACTTTCTATTAACTATTGATATCAATGCATTGAATGTACCTGCATCTTGATGTTCATTATATAATGCAGATCTTGTATTGGTCGATCCATTGTGCTTGCATTGTTCTCTATTCATGGTCTTACTTTAGCATTAGATACTCATTGTTACTTTAGAATCTTTTTTTTTCATTATGTATCATATGAATAATTTGTCTTGCTACACCATTGATCTTAAGAAATTGATATCATGCCTTGAATAATAGTACTATTATGCTCATGTAGCATTGTTTCCACTTCACATGCATGATTATCATTATGTTATTACTCTGAGACTTACCATGCCTTCATGGCACACCAGTAGCTTTCTTCAAAGTAATGAAGAATATCTGCAGCTTTCTCACTGTTTGAGATTTGAAACACTTCTTATTAAAGAATGTAGTGAGTCCCATGGGTTGGTGGGGTAATTTTTTATGTGGCCACTCTATTGAATTTCCTTGACTTTTGGATCTCCCTATGCTCCTACGTCAAGAGCTAACTTATTAACATCTCAACCCTTGTAGGTTGGTGGGGTGAAGTGTTAAAAGTTAAGTGTTGAAGTTTGAGATTTACTTTGCACCTTGGTGGTAGTTACAAGTCAAGCAATAGATGACCCACAAAACAACGGGATGAAGAAAATTTGACATTGAGGTTAGTGAAGATTCTAACCTTGCAACCTTGTAGACATTAGTGGATGGTTTGTGACACACTTTGTGAGCAATTATATTCTTTCCCACTTGACCGGAGTGCATTATTATTGAAACAATGTTATTTCTAACTTTGGTATGTTTAATTTTACTTTCAAATGTCAGGTATCCACCTTTTCACGCAATGTCAAATAGAGAAAAGCAAGCCTTGATTGTTGCAGTAAGTTGTAATGGAAATTTTGATTATGTACTTCTTGTTATTCAAATAGACATTAGTAATCTTATTGAAATATTGACATGTGTAAGAATAAATTTTATTTTAAAAAAATTCTTGCATAGAGGAATTAGTATGCACAATGCTTGACAATGATTTTTCTGGTCAATCAACTACAATATTTTTGAATGATAGCTTACATTGAATATTCAGGGCATGCTTGTTGTAAAGAACAAATAGCGTCAGCCAGCCATAATTCTCTATCTTCCAATTCTTCTCACCCACTTTTTAAATGGATAACAAATAATGGATTATGGTAGCAGACACTAGTTGTTCCTTGATATATTGTTGCATTGATTATAATAATGAGGACTCACCTTGATCTCCTAAAGATAGTATCTCAGTATCACCACCTAGTTCTGATCCTTGTTCCTTATCCTACATATCAACCTCCCTAAGTGATGAAGAGCTTGTGATGGATTGGGTCATAGTATACATGTGCCTAAACTTTTACCTATAACTTCTTGTTTCCTTACTTGTGATCCTTCAACTACACCTTCCATTTTATTTGAACCTTTGCCTTCGTTCAATCTTGAATTATTAATTGTCCTTACATCCCCTTTGGAAGAAGAATCCTCACGTTTGATTTTCCATATGTAAAATAAAACATTGATTTCTTAGTTTGTTTATTTATTTATCCACCTACTCTCTTAGTCCATCAGTCACCTCCCTCATCAAAATAATCAATTCTATTAGCTCCTTCACTTGTGATCAATTAATCAATTGATTTGATTTCTCCTCATGCTCATATTAGGTGTCTATATAATTTCCCTCGTCCTTATCCGGATCAGGAATAAGAAGATGTTACATTTCCTCATGAAGTCCACTGACATCTTGGACAATATTTTCCTCACTGTATATTCATCTATAAAAATTTTCCAATAGAATTCTAAATTAACCTTGTGTTTCTACTCCTTTCCCTTAGATGTGAGGATCTTTTGAAATGGATCAAAATGATCTCCAACCTTGTAGTTTCGAAGGTGGTAGAACAATAATTCTATGTTGGTTGTCTCTACTGCTTGTGTTGTGGGACACATCTCCAACATTTTACCAAGTGTGATATGGAAGACCATACCTTTCCTATGATTCTCCTTATGAATATGATCAGACTTAGATAATTGTCTCACCACCTCAAGTAACATTAACTTGTCTGTAGGATACCTTGAAAGCTTGTAAGGCTAAGAGGTGAAATGGTTACTTACCACTAGCTTGGTTCATGTGAAGGACCAAATGAACACATAGAGATGCAAGTGCAGATGCACAAAGAATAATCACAGTATGCAGATGACAGGACAGAGAAGAAGATGATAATGTGTGGGCCACAAAAAGAAAAGGCTCAAGAATTTGAGACGATAGAGATAGAGAAAGAGATTGTAGAGGTTGCTAATGGATTTTATGAGTGTGTGGATGAAGACATCTAAGTGGGGACAGTCAAGTGTCCATTGAAAGTTCTTATGGAAAAGAGAGATGACAGGGCTATAAAACAAGCCATTGATGACATGTTTGAATTCCAAGGAGGATGGAATAGGGAGGATAAGTTGCAGGAGGTCTCAAGGATGACAGCGACCTTGGAGATTGAAGAGTTCACACTCTTGAAGACAGATTTGGCAGAAGTAGCCACAAGTTGGAATAAAACAATGAAGAAGAGGTTGGTATGGCCTGTCAAGAGGCTTAGTGAAGAGAGGAAACTAATGAATGGAGGACCCACTTTGAGGGTACAAGGAGTTGATGGTGGGAGGTCTATCCATGATAGAAAGAAGGCAAGTTTTCATGGACAAGAAACAGATTTGTGGGATGAGTTGAATGCCATAGTCGAGGAATGGCAAGAGAAGGGTGGAGTGATGAGAGAATGCCTAGAACAGGGGCATGAAGAGGAAGAAGTATATGGTCATGGAGAGACCTTAGAGTCAGGGATTTCTACAAGGAAAAAGAACTCACAAGGAGTGTGGGAGCAAACAAGGGAAGTGTTGGATGAAGGAGTAAAGCACCAAGCATTTATTTTGGTGAATATGGAAGATTTGATTGTTTTTGTTTCTAACATTGTTATGACAAGGTTGCAAGGATATTTTCTTGATGCTGATGTGAATGAGGATTTTTCAGACATCCATGAGAAGAAGTATGCAAGGGTATGTTCTTGGCACATCATGTTTATTTGCAGGAATATGCTACCTATGGACAGAGGTTGCATTTGTGTAGAAGATCCTCAACAAGAGGTAGACAAAGACTGGAGAAAGAGGAAGAAACTCTCGAATACAAGAAGACTTGGATTGATTTGATCATTGAGAGTATGGTGCAGTGCACCTTGACATGCAAGAGGAGATGATTGAGTTGGGATAGTGTTGAAGGGTTAAGAGCCTTGGTGCATGGTTATAGCAGCAGAGAATCTAGCCATTGGGGGGGTGACTTTGTGTTTGAATCCATGTTAGGATG
>MU223086.1:425680-440986 GCA_018584345.1 Thuja plicata
CTAGCCATTGGGGGGGTGACTTTGTGTTTGAATCCATGTTAGGATGGTATAAGGATGGTGAATCATCCATTTATTTGATGCTATGGTGTTGGGAGGTCGCACATTGACCAAGCCCTAGATTTTAGGGGTTGTTGAGAAGCAAATTAGGGATTTTGCACTTAGAGAGGCCTTAGAACAAAATTAGTTGAAGAATCCATGGTTTGGGGTCATTTCATGACTTTGTTGAAAGTCTCAAGGTCTGGGGTGAAGATTCATTAGTAGGTGCTTTGAAAAAGGGGTTGAATTAGCCCTCCTAGTTCAGTGATAGTGGTAGTTTTGAGGGGTTTGGTCCAAAACAATTGGGTTTGGTCTTGAGATATGTTGTGAAACTGGGAAAATTCTATTCAAATGTGTGATTTTTTTGGAGAGTTGTTTGGAAGATATTTGAGAAAAGAATTAATAACCCTCGTTGTTGTACTGGTAGGACAGTGCATGAATGGACAATTTGGTCAAAGGTGATAGAATGGTCAAAAGAGTGGGTCTAGGTGTTGGTGAGTGGATGATGTGAGTGTGTTGGGGTCCTTAGAGGAGTTAGGATCACCATTAAGAGTATAGTTGATGGTTGTGGTTGCAGAAGCATGGTGAATGAAGGGTGCATGGCATGGAGCTTGAATTCATGATTGGATGGTTGAGTGTGAAGAAGAGGATAGATTCAAGATGTGGAGCCTAGTGGAGTCTAATGTGATAGAAGTTGACCTCTGATAGGTCTATTGAGTAAGATTGAGTCCAGAAGTGATCTTGGAATGAAGATTGAGGAAGTTGTTGTCAAGGAACAAGGAAAAGGCCATGAAGCTTATGAAAGAAATGGTTACTTACCACTATCCTTTGCATCATGAATCCTTAATTCCTTATGTGGAATTTTTTTGAAAACTGAATGAACTAGGATCCATATCACTCTCCCAATTGCATTACTTCCTTGAAAAACCTCTTATGTAATCTTCCTTGTAACAAGCATGTGACATACATAGTAATTGTATCATTTAGCCTCATGTAGTATCCATTTTCATGAAGTTGAAGTTTAGGATGAAAATCATATATCTTGATTTGTTCCTTCTTGTTCCCTAGTTCACCCTTGCATATCAAACCTGTGTATTTTATGTTCCTTGTTAATAAAGAGACAATGTAAAATCTCATGTAGAAGGTTTTTGTTCTATCCAAATTCCTTAACTGGATGTCTTGGTTGTCACTTATCATCTTAGTGCAATTGATCATCATTGTTATATCTGATATTTCTTGGATGAAGTAAAACATCCAATTCTCAAATAAAGCTCCTTGAGGAGATCACATGACTCTGCTCAGCATGAAGATCATATTACTATATTCATTCCTAAAGTATGTACTTATGAGTTTCTTAGGAAACTTGGAGTGATGCCTCCTAGGTTCAATAATCCATCAATTTTTATGCTCATACATGAATCTGGTCACTTTTTGAACATTGAATGAGCTTCTTATTTTTTCCTTACTTTCATCCTTGAATGATAGGTAATTACAAAATTTTCCCCTTACTGCCTCCTCACTTAGAAATGCAAGCACCACTCCTTTTTAAGTGTTAGTTGTTCTTGATTTTGGATCGTAGTATCTTGCACACTCCACCATGAGTTCATTGCACTGGATAGCTTGTGGGAAGCCTATTTCATGGTATATTGTACTTTTCATGTTTTTGTGGTCATTAGTGAAGGCAACTAATCTTGGGTTCTAGATATCCTTTTCTTCATCCTCTTCATGTTCAAGTGCTTTAATCATTTGAGACTCTTGAGACATGTGCTTCATGTTCAGGTTCCAGATATCCATTTGGAAGACATATGAGACTCTATTTAATAGCATTCCATAATCATTTGCATCTGCAACTTCCTTTCTTTCACTCCTTTTTCTTAGGTCATTGTCCTATATGAAGCTCAAAGTTAGTATTCCTATAAGGAAGTCAACTTGACAAAACAAATTTTAGACTTCAATAACCCTTATTTTGTTAATGGTTTCTAAATTTTAGGGTTAAGAAAATTAGAGAAATTGGAATTTCAAATAGTGAGGTCTAAAGACACATCAATGAAGTTTGAATTTAACCCCTAAAACTTATAAAATAATATTGTAAACATTGAAAAACATAATTTACGAACAAGTTCCAAGATATGAAGATGAAAATCAATGAGATAGCACTTTAAAAATATGATTCATGAACCTGATCCTATCAATGAATTCTAAAGATACTTGCAATTTTTTCTTACCTGTCTTCTCATTGAAATACATGTAACAGTTAAAAAAAGTATGTGAATTTAACCCATTTACTTGTTATTACAGCAGACCCCCTTTAGTGTAGCAACCTCGTGCTCCTTGGAACATGAGGGAGCACCATAATTTGAGATCACAGCCACAAGAGGAGGAAGATATTGATGCTCCTGGAAGGCTTTTCTGGGTTAAGAAATATAAGGAAAAATAAAAAAAGAAGTGATTTCTTAAAAATGCTCTTTGATAAAACTTGTTTGATTAACTTTGTTGGATAATGAAAGAACATTGTTTTAAGTAATTAAATATGAATGTTGCCTATTAATATTGAATTTTATGTCATGTTAATGAATATTGTAATTATGTGTTAATGAATTCTTGATTAGTGCTGCGTATTAATGAATGTTATATCATATTAATGAATGTTATGTGATTGTATTGATTGAATGTTATAGTTTATAAATGGATGAATGAAGTGTGTAATTAGATGTTAATGGGGAATTTAAATTAATGTTAGGGGGAGGGGGGTGAGGCCAGATGAGCTTCCACCTTCACATGGTTGGCCTTGTTAATTAGAGAATATTAATGTATTCTCGAAACCAAGAGAAGCTCAAACTAACATACCTTCATTATTTAATCAATTTCATTCGTTCTAGGTATTTGCTCATAAGTGCATTTTGAATGTGTCATTATCAGGCAACTATCAAATAAAAAACTGGAAGGGCCAATAGTCAACTTTTCTGGCATGATTTGGCTTCATTTTGTGTAAGTATTCTCTTCTTGAAGTGTTAAATCAGTTTCTTTGGACTCCCATTTCCTCACATTAAATACATTTGTCTAAGACTAAAATATCTTTATATAAATATTGAATTATTAAGTAGCTTGGAGAGCTTGAGTCAAAATCAGGTCATGAGTTTAATTTAGCACAAGAGTGTGCCACTTTTTGATGCATAGTTGTGTTACACATTCTATCATAATAGACCATTTCTTTCATTCTAATTGGTTAAGTTATTATTTTGATTGGTCTTTATTTTGACACTCAATTGAAGGACCCTGTGCTTCAAAGCATTACTGGCATACCCATTTTTTTAGGTAAGTTTGATGTTCTAAAGAACCATGAATATCTCTTTCATTGAAAACTGTCTGTCTATGACAGGTAATTTCATTTTAGAATCCCGAGCTTACAATTAGTAATGGCATGTCCTCTTCTTCAGGAGGGGGTGATTCTGATGTAGAACAGAGCAACAAGATCCTTAAAAAGGAGCCTTCTAAGCTTAATAATCATGATCTTCAAGCTTCATCATAAATGACTTAGCATAATAGTAGAGTTGGTATGACAGGTATGATATGACAGACAAACTAAAGAGGATTCTACAAGAAACTTGGAATCCACTCAAGGAGTTAGCCTCACTCAAGGGTCAAGTAGAGTACCCTGACTTTGTAAATCAATCCCACAACCATGCTCATGAGTTCACTATCACTTTCCTTGTTCCAATCTCTCCAAGCACCAATACCATCCTAGGCCACCTAGTGCACCTAGTGCCTCCACCATGTCAAATCTCCAACTAGATCTCTCACCTTGTTCCCAACACCATATATCATCTCATCATGGTCTATTCACCATGTTTCAACACCCCACTCACTCTGGTCTATTCAACTCCCACCATTCCTCTCTTGTAGCCCTTCTAGGCCTGTTTTGTAGCCCTTCAAATCTAGTATTCTGCCATTTTCATAAAAGGTCCCCAAACACCCTGGTGAATTACCTACCTTTTCAAATACCATTTTCAAAGTTATTACTAAACCCATGTTAATCTTAGTCCTTCATCATTTGACTGGTGAAAACTTCCATCGCTAAATGTTCTTCTTCTAGGCCTAATTAGCCCTCTCCTAACATAGCAACCCTATCACCCACTTACTTCCAGGTCTCCATGACCCTTAACAGTCTTGAAAAAGGACAAAATACCACTACTTTTTAGCTTTATTTGGTCTTACTCATAGATCGACACTCTCATTTGATAAACCCTCACCTTTTGGGTTAATAACCTAGGGATTTGTAGAAACTACCCTTACCTACAACTCACAACCTCAACACTAGTTCTAACACCTTCCCCTACATCCATATATACATATTTAACCATCACATACCCCCTCTCTTCATCGGGTATCTTCCAACCACCATTGTTGCTTAACAAGTGCACCCTTTCACTAGGTCTTCACCACGCTTGCCACTGCTCCCTCATCATCTAGCGCCCTTCCCTACATCCAAAACCATATATAAAACTATTGCAAATAAAATAATGGGAAAGAAAGATACTGAGAGGGGGGGGTGAATTAGATCTTCAAATTTAAACACTTAAAACAAATTGATCCATATTCATACATATATGAATCTAATGTAATATCAAATATCATCCACATAATGAAGTAAATAACTCATAACACAAGAACTTGGTAACCCAGAAACCCAAATAGGTAAAACTGGGGTGGGGATGACACCCACAAAATTCTTCACTACTGCAGTAATAAAGTGTGCTTGTTAGGGATACAAAATTTGATTACAAAATGCAATGTACCTGGTTAAAGGTCTGCCCGGTTAAGAGCTAAAGATCATTACAATCTACCCTGTGAAAGGATTTCAACTTACAATAAGGTAAACACTCTATTAGGAGATTTAGAAAGGTCTGTTAGAACCACTTTGTTAAGAGATTTTCACCTGATATAATGATTAGAATGTTTCAAGTAATGATCCTTCGGTATGCACTCAGATGCTGATGACGGATCTCCTCTTTCCAGTACCTTCTGTGATCTCACAATCTGATATGTCTTTACTCTGTTGTTCACTATGTTTTCACTCTGCTTGATCTATGCTTCTTAAAAAAATAACCCTCTGTGCATTTCTCTTGAAAATGCAGTCATCACTTCTCTCCACACACTTTTAAAATAGGGTTTAGAAGCAATCTTATATATCTATTCAAGTATGGTAGCGAGATCTAGATCAACGATTAAGATCTAATACTTATGTCTCCAATGCATTACAATTAATGATTAAAATAGGTCATGCATAGGATAAAAAAATTAAATGCATAACTAACTCCATAGGAAAATATTAAATGCATACATAAGTCAGCCCAAAAAGCTTATACAAGTCGGCCTGAACACTTAACCTCAAAGTTTGAATCATTCCACACATGTATACAAAAATTGTTCTGCTCGACACTTAACATCTCTGTCGCTCGGCACTAAGTATCCTACTCAGATCGGCATGATATAACTTGGAAACTTGAATACTGCTTGGCAATGTTGCTCGGCCTTGGATAGTTTTAGCTTGGCCATAGTAATAGCCAACTAAAACTGCCTAAGTGAATGACTAAGTGTTGGTCACTAATCATCAACAGAACTTAGAGATTAACAATCTCCCCCTTTGATATTAGTGGCAAAAACACACTTCTCATTTCTTCATTTCATTACATAAAAAATGTATCCTAAGTATACTAAGTACTCCCCCTAGGAATATACTTAGAATTATACATACAAAAAATTTACATAGAATACATGCCTTCAAAATGTACATGTTCTGTACTGATTTATCATACTGTGTCCTTACCAACTTCCCCCTTGTTTTTGTCATTGATTGCAGGTGGGGTTAAGTTATACTTGTCCAAAAATTGTTTATGAAGCTGTAGGGTGGATGCAAATGTAGCGTCCCAATTTTCCTTGGCAATCTTCATAACTTCCAATTTTATCTCTAGCTTGGCAGCTAGACTCACTAGATTTGCATTTCTCTGGGATAACTCTTTTGCATCTGAAAGTTCCTTCTGTATTACCTCCAAGTGAGGCAACAGACTTGTCTGACTAGTGATCAATTTGGCCCTAATCCGACCATCTTTAGCCATAAGCTTGGATATTCTTCATTGTGCATTGATCAACTTAGTATAATGTAAGGAGCTAGAGGTAGCATCCTTACCCAAAGTATTGGCAGTTGATTTCAAATCTAACTATAGCTTCTCAACAAGTTGTAGATTATCCTTTGTGAAGAATTCAACATCACATAGCTTCCTGTACAAAGAATAAACGTTTTCTGTAACTTTCTCCAAAATTTCTACAAGAGTAGAAAGTTCAACCTGTTTCGTTGCAATCTCTTCTGAGATTTTCTCTAGAACTTTGCTCTTGAATCTCCTCTTGGACCATTGTAGAATTTTTTCATTGCTATTTATGTCATCATCAGTCACCTTCTGTACAATGTGAACTAACTGATCAATAATTGGAGCTTGAGGCATTTCATCTTCTAAGTCAAAAGCCTTTGCAAATATATCCTTGATGTCATGCAATACTTGCTTTTGCTTCTGTTCTATTTTCATTTCTTCCTATCTCTTCTTCCTCTTAAGTAATTCCTGAAGAGTCCCTATTTGTTCAAAAGACAATTCATTGGGATCCCATTGTGGAATCACAATTACCTCATCTAATGTGACATCAATAATTTGAGACTTCTTCTTCATAATTTTCCTCCTCTTCAATTCTGGTGAGCTAATGCTTGGCTGCATTTTATCAATACCTTTTCCTGTGACAGTATCAATATCCATTGCCTCTTTCAATTCTGTCAAGATTGTCTGATGATCAAGCATACCTCCAGTTTTAGGACCTATGGGAGTGGATGATGCAGAGTCTGGTAGATCAACCAACACTTGCACTACCTCTTGTTCCTTAGGCTTGTCAACACTATCCTTCATCACTACTCCACTATCTAAAATTGTATTTACAATCTCTAAAATAGGTGGATTTTGTGAAGTTACCTCTTGTGCATCTATTTTTTGTTTCCCTTCACCTATCTGATCATTGATGACTTTAAGTTCCTCATCAATTCTTTCTCCAGATGCAGTGGTTTTTCCTCCTTCAGTCTCAGTTGCCCGAATAGGCAACTCAGTGTTTGTACCACTTGGCATATCCTGTCCCTCGACATTCAAATTGCAGGAATCCTCAATTGTGAAGTCAATTATACTATCTGTATTTAGATCAACAGAATTTTATGAGTCTAATGCATCTTTAGTCTTTTCAGTAGCAATTTGATCTTGAGTCATCTGTGGCTCAGGGGTAATCTCAACTCCTTTAGCCTTCTGCTCAGATGTTCCTTCATCAGATTTCTTTTCTTTTGGAACTACTAGTCCAAAGATTTCCTTCCAAATCCTAGTACTCTGCTGTACTAATCCTTCAATATCATTTTTCAAAATAGTATAACCTCTAAGCTTAGGAACAAACCTATTCTTATATTCCTCAATGAATTTTGATCTTTATTTTGATGTCAACTCAGGTATCACTTTGGCTAAAGTACCTTCCCTGATCTGTCTCTTTATAGTAAGTGCAAATTCCCATTTTCTCGACAAAAACTCATATAGTTCATTCAGCACATGGTTTCCTATCTCTATAGGAGTTAACTTAAAAGTAATCATCATATCTAAAAGTGCAACCTGAACTTTATGTTTGTCTCCAATACTCAGTTTCTCATACTTAATGAATTTGAAAGTAGCTAACCCTACTAAATTTCTCAAATTGTCACATACCTCATCAATATTAGTTGGTTTCTTGAATTGTTCTATGGGTATGTTGTTGTGTTCATCAATCTCAGTCTTTTCATCATCACTATCTGTCTCCAAGTGCAGTTTCCTCCTTGGTCTCTTTACTGGTTTACTCGGCTCAGCCTTAGGAGCAATTTTAGCTTTCTTTCCAGAACTGCTTTCTCCAACCTTCTTCTTTCCATACACTTTTGTTTGTACTACTGGAGAAGTAATAGTGGATGCTCTAGTCCTCGGATGATTAGTTGTAGGAGGTGTAACCTTATATTTAGCTTTACTCAACTTGGTTACTATGAAAATTGTTGGTTTCTTACCCTTAGCTTTCTCAGTGATCTCCTTAGATGCAATGACTTCCTCTTCTGTAGATATATCTTTTCCTTGTCTAGTGGATAGGCCTAAAGGTGCATCCTCAGGTTCTTCATCACTATTCAAACCAACCATTTTCTTTAGATTTTTCACAATCTTTTTCCTTTTTCTCTCCATGGTTCCCTCCTTTAAACTTCTTGAAATTATTACTTTAGCTTCATCAAAATTACCAAATCTTTCTGTTGTAGTATGAATTTCCTTGGATAGGAGTGTAATGATGGTTTTTGATTCTTCATTAATGTTAATTTCATAGGGAAATGGTTCCAAACATGCTACCCTAGGTGTTACATCCTGAATATATGTGTGATTCATATCAACTAGAAAACAAATTTCTTCATAGTGCTTCTCCACTAGTGATCTAGGAATCCTAGTTCTTAATCTCATTCTCTTTTTAAATTCCACAAAATAGCTCCCCATAATACTATTGAAATTACTTCCTAATTTCTCAATACATTCACTTATATGAACTGTAATGGGTCTATCCTTTTTCCAAACAATATCTCCCAATGTAGGAAATGTATTCTAAATGTGGAAAAATATGCAAACTAGTAAGGAACCAAACTTACATGATGAGCTCTTAGCTTTTCTGATTGATGCTAGGTTCTCAGCTAGTTGTGTTTACTGTAGCTCGGCAAGATCATATGTGTGATTCTGCTTAACAATCTTCCATGCTTGGTCAATGGTTGTGCAAGGAACACTATCCAGTTGACTCGACTGATAGAACTTATGTGCAATTACTCTTACTCCAAAATCAAGTTCTAAGTCTTTAATTGTAGAGATAGTCATACCTCTGTTGTTCCATACAGCTTCAGTATTCACTATAATTTCTTCTTTACTATTATCTCTCATTGTCTATTTCTTGTTAACAACAGGATATCCAGTCACTTGATGAATCATATTTTTAGTTATCTTGATTGGTCCATTATCCATCCACATACACATATCATGATCTCAGCTAAGAATGACCTTAATCCATTCACCTTTGAAACCTTATGGGAAATCTAGGGCACGAGTTAACCCTTTGTTAGCTAAATGCTTGAATTCTCCCTTCAGAACTCCATCAACACATAATTTTCTGTAGGATTTTCTTAGTTCAGTATCTCCTACTTCACCAATTTTAACCATGTAACAAGATCTAACATCATGGATCATACATACCTTGGGTGGAATAGATGAGAGAGCTCCGGTCAGATCAATCTGAATCACACTTTCAGGAATGGATCAAAAATTGAGAGGTGCACATACATCATTCCATACTAACTAAACTTGCTCTTGTTCTCCCTCCATACTTTTGACTGGTGCGGAAGAGCTTGCAACCATAATCTTGAAGTTAGGGTTCAAAAAATGAAGAATAGAGTACCTCGGCAAGTAGCACTTCATACTGTTCACCTTAGGATTGCTGATGACACGTTGATGAAATCTTCGATGCTAATTTCATTAAGATCAATTCTGCAACTTCTTCAATCGCTCCGTAAATAGTGAAAATCACAAGGTAAAAATGAAGAATAAACTGTTCATCCTTTATTGATTTTGAAAGGTCAAGGTAGGTAAGAAATTACTGTTCTTCCTATTGAGTTAGTGCAAGCCAGTTGTCCTTGGCTTTCTAACACAACTTACATCCCACTCAGCTCACTAAACTCGGCCAACAAACTTGGCACACACTAAAGAACTCGGCCTCAGTGTCCACGACTAGTGCTCGGCACCTATAGTGCAATTGGCTCTTCTCGGAATTTTTATCTTCAAAATGTGTCTTGGTGCATCTTAACATATGCAAATATGGACTTTGACATATTTTATGTTAGGAACTGATGTAAGATAAGAATTTTAGATGTAGTTCCTTCTATACCTCTTTTGCTTAGTTGGAGATGATGTGATCACCTGATCCATTGGATTGGGTGACCTCGACTGTACTAGCTTCATTGTTGCATGGTTCAGATTTCTTAACCCATGTCTGGTTCATCTATGCTCTAATATGTTCAACAGTAGGAGCAGGTACCCTAGTCTTACAATCTTTCCTTGTATGACCAATTTTCAGACAACTGTGACAAACTAGGCTTCCATTCATCCAACTCTTGGACTCTCCTATGAAATGTGTCCTTATGCAGTTTTTTGGAACATGTCCATACTCACCATAGTAATGACAACTATGCCATGTGTTGTAGTCCCAATTGTAAGTATTGCCTTTTCTTGGTGATTTCTCTTGTGCCTTTGATGTCCATTGTTGTTTACCTTTAGATCTGCAATCTTGTGCTCTATGACCATATTTCTGACAGTTATAACAATTACCATTGATTCTAGGTGTGGAAGGTGCATTTATTTCCTTTGTCTTACATTCATGTGCTTGATGTCCAAACTTATTACAGTTAAAGCAATAACCATTAAAGTTAGTTTTAGGATTGGACTTACAATTCTTTCTTCGGCAAATGTTTGTTGTATGACCTGGTTTCCCACAGTGGTGGAAAACAGGTTTTTTGTTTCTTGGTTTTGCATACCTTCTTTCACCTATCTTAGATGATTCTCCTTCTTCAGTGGTTGTATATTGTTCAATGTGACCTAATCCAGAAGAATCTTTAGGTCTTCTTGATGCTTCCACTAGTTGTTCAAAGTATCTCAAAGCTGCATTGGGATCATTCACTTTGTTGTTAAGTTCTTTCTCAGATCTTAATTCATCTTTCAACTGACTGTTCTCAGATCTAAGATTTACAATCTCCAAGTCTTTCCTGTTGATCTCCTGATTCACAAGTAGCAGTTGATTTTCCATGTCAACTTGATTGACTGTCATTGTTTGTACATCATGTGTTCTTTCGTCAAGTCTGATAGTCATCATTCTTTTGTCTTCTTCTGCCATAGCCTTGTCATCTTTGGCTTTCATTTTTTGTTCAAAAACTTCACACATTCTTATTGATTGGGCTTCTTGTTCCTTTTTTAAGTTTCTGACATCTTCACATAGTGCACTATTCTTTTCCAATAGATCTGCTATTGCTGCATCACTCTCAGTAGAATCTCCATTCTGAAATAGATTTGTGGTGTCCTCTTCCTGATAATGAGTGTCATTCATTTGTTTGGCCAAATCTTTCCTTGATGTCAAGGACTTCTTTAATTCCTGTCTTACTGTCTCAAGATGTTATAGTGCTAGCTGAATATCAATCTTTTGATTCTCAATGACTTTACCCATCTTGTAGATCTCCATCTTAAGATCTGTACTCTCAAGCTGATTATGACTTTCTAGAGAACTAAGCTCTGATACCAATTGTTGGAAATACAATAATGGGAAAGCAAGATACTGAGAGGGGGGGTTGAATCAGATCTTCAAATTTAAACACGTAAAACAAACTGATCCATATTCATACATATATGAATCTAATGTAATATCAAATAGCATCCACACAATGAAGTAAATAACTCATAACACAAGAACTTGGTAACCCAAAAACCCAAACAGGTAAAACTAGGGTGGGGATGACACCCACAAAATTCTTCACTACTGCAGTAATAAAGTGTGCCTATTAGGGCTACAAAAGTTGATTACAAAATGCAATCTACCCGATTAAAGGTCTGCTCGATTAAGAGCTAAAGATCATTACAATCTACCCTGTGAAAGGATTTCAACTTACAATAAGGTAAGCATTCTGTTAGGAGATTTAGAAAGGTCTACTAGAACCACTCTGTTAAGAGATTTTCACCTGATACAATGATTAGAATGTTTCAAGTAATGATCCTTCGCTATGCACTCAGATGCTAATGACGGATCTCCTCTTTCCAGTACCTTCTATGATCTCACAATCTGATATGTCTTTACTCTGCTATTCATTGTGTTGTCACTCTGCTTGATCTATGATTCTTAACAAAATAAACCTCTATGCATTTCTCTTGAAAATGCAGTCACCACTTCTCTCCATACACTTTTAAAATAGGGTTTAGAAGAAATCTTATATATCTATTCAAGTCTGGTAGCAAGATCTAGATCAACGATTAAGATCTAATATTTATGTCTCCAAGGCATTACAACTAATGATTACAATAGGTCATGCATAGGATAAAACAATTAAATGCATAACTAACTCTGTAGGAAAATATTAAATGCGTACATAAGTTAGCCCAAAAAGCTTATACAAGTCGGCCTGAACACTTAACCTTGAAGTTTGAATCATTCCAGACATATATACAAAAATAGTTCTGCTCGGCACTTAACATATCTATCGCTCGGCATGGAGTATCCTACTTGGCTCAACATGATATAACTCAGCAACCTGAATACTGCTCGGCAATGTTGCTCGACCTTGGATAGTTTTAGCTCAGCCACAGTGATAGCCAACTAAAACTGCCTAAGTGAATGACTAAGTGTTGGTCACTAATCATCAACAGAACTTAGAGTTTAACAAATACAAGGAATACACTAAGGCATCTCCCACCAAACTACAGTGGTCATGGGGGTGGGAGTGCCCTTACATGATAGAGGTTTACAACCCTTAATCCGTTGACTGTACCCTCAAACAATTAGCTTCATATCCATCTGAAAGTAACAATTAGCACTGGTAATTGTTTTTGTATAGAAACAATAGTGGTAGATAAGCGTATTAGGTATAGAAACAAGGATGTTTTTCTAAGGAGAGTGGTAGTCCCAGATTGAGGATATTACACAGTCACACCTTAATTATGGGAGCTTCCTAGATTGTTCATGCCTTAATTTTAATGGTGTTCCACCTTAATTATGGGAGAAATGATGTACTGCTTCTAGTTATAACAATTAATATGCATATACCAAAGAAAAATTATTTCAATTCATGATTTTGATGGTTGTAACTATATTTTGCCTTTGTTTTCTCTTGGATTTTAATGGTAATTCCTTACCAGTTTCTGATTTATTGTCTTGGGTTCTTTTTAGAAGCTTACATTGTATTTTGCACACATCTCCTTTTAGGGTCTAATCAATCTGCTTTGGGTTCCAGCAATCTCTTATGAGATAGCATTACATCTATCCTTGACCTATTTTGGTTGAAGAATATCCTGTCAACAATGGTCTATGTATTACCCTTTCACATTGAGCATATTGTATATGTATATTTTTCATTATTCTCAATGCTTAGGAAGCTAAAATATTGTACATTGTGTATATCATACAGAACACGTGACAGTGGGTTTTGCAAGAAGTGGAGGAGCTGGTGGACAAAATGATAATAAAGGTATACATATGAAATTTTATTTCCTGGTGAATAGACAAGAAATGCACAAGATCGAAATCTGCAAAAGCAATTATTGAACTATGTAATATCCATTATCTGTTTATATTCAAATTCAAGGTATTAATACTTTCAAATTGGTTGTTTGAGCTAACAGTTGATTATTAATTTAAAAATAATAAAAAATTCTTGTAAAATGATATGTATGATATCATTTCAAGTTGGAGCTGAAATGGACATCTTTAATTTGTGACTAATCAATGTCTCTTTGATTTCAAAGTATCTATAGTTTATAAAGTTATGATTATAGATTTTCTTTCGAGCAGTAGTGACATGTTAGATTACGCAGGAATGTAATTTTAGGTGTTGCAATTTACATGATGTTTTGAATCACATAACCTTGATAAGTGATATGTCATTGGATAACACTTATGCAATTATCCATGCCTATATAATCGCATTTCCCAAGAGATAACTTTGATTTCTCAAACTGCATAGGTCTTCTGTTCATAAGTTTTGTGCCGTAAAAACAAAATTAGGCCTTAAATTTTGTCCTTTGAGCTTAACAATTGTCAACTGTTCACAAGATTGGAACTGAAACTAATATATGAACAGTCCAAATTTACATTTATATTTCCCATCTTGCTACTAAACATAAGTACTCTATAAGAGTCAGAATAGTTTGGATGGCTTCACTTAGCTCTAATTTTCTTAATTATGCTAGAATTAAAATATTTCAAAGGCTACCTTATGTACCACTTAAAATGTTTTAGTGAGCACAAAGGTGGACATGCGGTTCAATGTTATGGGTGTTGGTTGGATGCCTCTACGAGTCAGAGAAAAATTATTTCAAATGGTTAGCTTGTGAACTTTCTGGATGTTGGGTCAAGCTTCTTATATTCTCTTAAGAATGGCTTGATTTGAAATCGAAGAAATATGTTTTTCGGTCTAAATGTCTTATCTTTCTTGCTTTTACATCCCATGGACAAAATAATTAGTTTTCTAATATTGTCAAACAGGAAAATAATCTAATCAACAGTGCAGGAGAAATTGTTATTTCGTCCACCAAAACCCGTTCCCAGAAGTAATTATATGCTCTTAGCTTCTGAGGTCCTTTACATAGTCACTGTTCATATTTTTGAAGAATTGTCACCAATTACCTGAGAATATTGACTCATCTAAACTAGTGTCAAATCACAGGGACAATATTAACGATGCACTGGGAAAACTTCAGGTATTATTATTGTGTTGCTTGAATGATTCAAACTATAATATTCATTTTTTATAATTACATAGATTTAAATAATGTTATTTCCAATATAAATTGAATTTATTTTTTGAGCGAAACATAAGGCTGCTCTTGTTGCCATGTATTGTTGCTAGTTAGCATTAGTAACGTACTTGAAGATTGACATTCAAATGACTTAGCACCGGTTTTCTTATAAAGCAAGTATTTTTAATGACAAACAATAATTGATGTTGTTGTTTATGTTCCACCAGCTCCAACAGAGGAGAAGATAAAGAAGATCACAAAATTGTAAGAGGCTTTTATCATAATCAATTTGTATTCTATTGGTTCCATGCATGACATTGTTTTAAATGCACTTTACTTTAAAAAACTAATGATTTGTTTTAAAACCCTTGAGAGGTTCAGATAAGCCTTTGGTATTCTGCCACATAAAGTTCAACTGTGGAACATCATTCTATTTAATTGTGGGAGCTTCCTCTATGTTTTTAATCTTCCTATATCACAACTCTATTTTCTTGACTTAAAAGTTATTGTGTTTGGATCTTCTCTTCATTTTTTCTCTCCTTGAACATATAACTTGAATACAAATGGTGCCTTAGAGACCACATATTCTATTCTACTACACTTAGGACATATGTTGTTTTATTGATTATAAAAGTTGTTCTCTTAGCAACTTCCTCTTCTA
>MU223086.1:486669-497527 GCA_018584345.1 Thuja plicata
GCTCAAAGTGCAGAAGGTTTCAAAACCTTGTTTCTGTTATTCTATTCTATGCTGAATCAGTGTTAGGGATAAATAGAGTGAACCCTTAAAGGGTATTTTCATATCAGCAAGAAAAGGAACTAACAGGGTGAACAAGAGAAGAGGAAAGATGCTAAAGAAAATCTGAAGGAGAAGAAAGTCTTCATTTCAGTCCTGATCAACAAGCTAAAGGAAGAGCTAGATTTTGCAGACACTGACGAACAGTGAGACAAGCATCACATAGCATAACAAGTGTGGAGCAAAGGTATATATTTGATTATATTGATCAGTGAGGTAATGGACCTACAATAGATCTAAAAATATTCAATTGAGTTGTATGTATGAATAGATCATTAGTGTTTCAGTTTAACCATTGAAGCATATAAGCCTCTTAACCGAGCAGGACTTAAAAGTCTTTTTCAATTGAGGTACATCCCAAGGAGTATCAAAAAGTTTGATCACAAAGTATCATTGGATATGCTCGATACCTATTGACAGGCCAAGTGAGTGTTTGATCAAGGATGGTAGCATTAGATGCCAGATACTAGTTGAAAAACTATTTATAAATCCTCTTACAAGGTCACACCTAACAGTGTGTTTGTAACCTAGCAGGGTTGGCTCTTAACAGGGCTCACTTCAGAAGAGTGAAAATTTGGGGTACCGGTCCCAGTGGGTTTTCCCTTAATAGGGTTTCCATGTTAAAAATCCATGTGTTATGTGTGTATGATTCATTTCTTTACTATTTTGTATCTTACATAGTTGATTCTGGATTGATCGGTATACTCTGCATATTTATTGTGTTTCGGTAAATAGATGATTTCTTATCGGTAAACATACAAAAGAAGGTTTAACAAAGCAATCTGACAAGTAGTAAATTGATATAAGTATTTCATGGAATTCATCTTGTACCTGACAGAAGATAACTTGAGATATAATTAGTGGTTACAAGTTTGAAGGGTTGATTTAAGGATTAATTTTTGAGGCCACTGATTCACCCCCCCCCCCTCTCAGTTATTACTAACATACCTCTTTTTGTCCTTGGTAAGCCAAGAAAAAAATCNTTCCCCCCCCCCCCCTCTCAGTTATTACTAACATACCTCTTTTTGTCCTTGGTAAGCCAAGAAAAAAATCCATGCTGATATCACTCCAAGGTTTCTCAGGAATAGAAATTGGTGTATACAATCCAGTATTCTGACTTACTCCTTTTGCAACTTAACAAATTCCACAACTTTTCACAAATTTCTTATCATTGTTATACAACTGAGGCCAAAAATTCATTTCCTTGAGTAAATTCAATGTCTTATCAATACCAAAATGTCCATCCAAACCACTACTATGTTTTTCCTTTATCAAATTATTTCTCATTGATCCTCTCGGTATGCACAAGTGAATACCTTTGAACAACATATCTTCTTGAGTGAAATAGTCTTCATACTTACTCGGTTGACTTGGAATACGTGTTCTGCACACTCTCCACTGCTCAGAAAAATCAGGATCATTTTTATACAAATGCTTCATGTCATCAAAACCAAGAACCTCAATTCTAATTTTAGTCAACAAAGATCTTCTTCGACTTAATTCATTTGCAACTCGGTTAGAAACTCCACTCCTATACTTTATCACAAATTTGAAACTCTGCAAATACTCTACCCATTTCATATGTCTTTGGTTCAACTTACTCTAACTACCCAAATACTATAAAGCCTTATGATCAGTATACAACACAAATTCACTTGGCATCAAATAATGTTTCCATTTCTTCAGAGCTTAAACAATAGCATAGAATTCTTGATCATAGACAACATATTTCTTTTTAGCATCATTCAACTTTTCACTAAAGAAAGCAACAAGTTTACCTTCTTGAGTCAACACAACTCCTATTCCACTTCCACTTACATCACATTCAACTTGAAATACCTCATTGAAATCAGGTAAGGCTAATACAAGCAATTCAGAAACCTTTTGCTTAAAAGTCTCAAAACTCTTATCAGATCCATGTGTCCATTTGAGTTCTCTTTTGTCTCCTCTCATTATCTCAATCATAGCATTACAAATAGAACTGAAATTTCTGATAAACTTCCTGTAAAAACTTTCCAATCCATGAAATAATATTATCTCACTGACATTCTCAGGTGTAGGCTAACTAAGTATAGCTTCAACCTTCTCAAGATCCATCTTCAAACTATCTGTTGAAATCACAAAACCTAAATACACAAGTTCCTCTTTCATGAAGGAATAATTTTTCAAATTTATCAACATTTTTTCCTCTTTCAATCTTTGTAATACTTGTCTTATATGCATCAAATACTCTTCTCTAGTCTTATCTAATTATATAATAACACATTTATTCAAGAATATCTTCAAAACCTCCATTCATTAACCTCATAGATGTACTCGGTGCATTAGTTAAACCAAAGAGCATAGCCAACAAAACTTCTTTTGTCTTGAAAGCAATCTTCCATTCATCACCTTCTCTAATTTTGATCTGATGATATCCACTCTTCAAATCAATTTTGGTAAAATATTTTGCTCCACTCAAACAAGCCTTTATATCATCCATCCTTGGCATAGGAAACCTATAATTAAATTTGATCTTATTGATTACTCTTGAATTAGTGCACATTTTCCATTCTCCATTTTTCTTAGGTGCCAATATAGCCGGTACTGCACATGGACTCAAACTTTATCTGATTAAACCCTTGTTCAACAACTCATGAACTTTTTGGTTGAGTTCTTCATTCTCGGTCAGTGTCAACCGTTGTGGTGCCTTATTTGGTAAACTAGCTCTAGGAATCAGATCCATACAATGACTAATATCTATCATCGGTGGAAAACCATTAGGCACATTAATTGAAATTATCTCCTTGTACTATGTGAGCAATTTCTCAACTTCTTCAGGAACTTTATCTTCTATGTTCTTACTCGGTTTTTTAGGAATCAAAGAATAACAAATATCATTCATTTTCAAATCCTTAACAAACTATCTACCTTCCATCAAATAAACTTTCACAAATGTACATATCTCACCAACAAAATCTTGAACCAAAGGTAACAAGATTTGCTTCTTACCATCAACCCAAATAGTATATCTATTCACTCTTCCATCATTTATAGCATGTCTATCTTATTGCCAAGGTCTACCCAAGTATAATATCACACAACACCTTATCATAATACTTCCCAATTTTCAGATTCACAAATCATTTCTCACTCACTAGTAATGTATGCTCATCCTTGATCCATGAAATCTAAAAGGGCTTCGGGTTCTTCATTCTTTCCAACTGCAACTTTGTGACCATTTCCTCAGATGCCAGATTATCTGAGCTTCCACTATCAACATTTACTTTCCAAACTTTTTCTCCAACTCTGATTCTAGTCTTGAACAAACCTTTCTTGATAGGATCTTTCTTATTATTCTCATTCCATAGTATCCTTGTGACCATTAGATTTCCTTCCTTCTTAGGTTCATTCAGTGACTCTTCTTGCACAAAGCATTTTTTCTACTACCGACTTTCTTTCTTGCATGTGTACACTCAAAAGATCTATGTCCTTCACCACAATTGTAACAAGTTCCTTAGAACCCTCTTCTTCTATAACCACCTCAGGAGTAGTTGCCTCTTCCTTAGAATGAGCTTCCACCTTTCCACTCAGTCTTTCCTTTGTCTTGATCTATTTTGTCTTGGTTTTTCTTGTCCATATCAGATCTACTATTTTCCCCATAAGATCTACCTCTTCCTCTAGGGAATCTACCTCCTCTGCCTCTTTGCCATTTTTCATATCTTTTGTTCAATTTCTCCTCAGCTTTTAGAGAAAACTGATATGCTTCTTCAATGCTCTCCATCTTTACCAAGATGATCTCATCTTGTCTATAATTTCTTAATCCATTCAGATATCTTTCTATTCTTTCCACTTCATATTTAGTGTGTCCATATCTAATGTCTAATCTATAGAGTCCCTCGGTGTAATCTTTTACCGAGCTATCTTTCTGCTTCAAACTTTCTGTTCTCCTAACTAGGTTAATCTGGTAATCACAAGGGAGAAAATTTCCTTTCAATTTGTTTATCATCTTATCCCATACCTTGATCTTGTCTTTACAATTCTTCCTTTGATCCAATTGCAGATGCTCCCACCACAAGGATGCATGACCTTTCAACTTTGTACTTGCAATCTTTACTTTCTTCTCCTCTTATACATTCTCATACTCAAAGTATTTTTCCATCTCACTTATCTAGTCTCTCAACTCATCAGAATCTAAATTTATACTATACTCAAGAGGATTAAAATGAGGTGTGGAATTCAATCTTGTCAAAGCTCCCAAGAATCTCTCTTCTTCCTAATGCATCACAGGTGCAGGTGCGGCTTCTCCTTGCACTTCTTCAAATTCATCATCACTAACATCTTCAAGATGTATTCCACTACGCTGGGCTGTCTCAATAGCTTCCAATCTTGCAGCAATCTATCTTAACATATCAGCTAGACCTGGATCTGCATTTCCTCTCCCATGAACCATCTTGAAACCCTCTACAATTGTAGGTCAGATAGCAATATTCTACCTCACAATTATATCAACCACTAGGGTTAGAGCTTACAAGAAGGAACTTGGATCTTACCTTCTCTCTGATACAAATAGACGCAAGGAGGGTAGGAAGACCAGGTCCCAAGGCACTCCTAGCTATCCAAACCAAATTTCATAACAACTCGAAAGCAACAACACAGAAAGGGAGAGAAGAAATAAAAAAACTTTATATTATTTTAGCAAACATCATACATGTCAGGATATAAGGCCTTCCCAGTTTCGGTCGTATACATTCAGATCTTTGACAGAATAATCTTCATACATGTGAGGTCACAGACTTGCGATCCAAATATTTTAACACCTAATCTCCTATTCCCAAATTTATCCCTAATCTAAGAATAGAAAACCAAAATATATACAAGAGCTTGCCAAAGAGGTCGGGACTCAGATCGAAAAGATTCAACGTAGGAAACAACAAAGACCCAGATTTAGGTCCACATGCATCCCAATGAGAAATCTCATCATTAATTATGCTACAAAAATTAAATGCAGAAGTCCGCAAAAAGATCCAACTTCAAAAACACAACTCAGTAAGAAGGCTAACCAAGCACAAAGACCAGTCGGTAAAAACCCACCAAGTAGCCAAACAACTATTGAGACACATCGGTAAAGCTTGCCACCGAGTAGTCAAAATGACCACCGAGACCCGTCAGTAAAGCATGCCAGAAAAAAGTAACTGAGCCCAAGTGGAGAACAAAAAATTCTTCAACCGAGTGAACGAAAGCAGTTATCGAGTAGTTTCCAACAAGCTACCGAGCCAAAACGAACATATTTTTGGTGTATACAGGATCTCCAAGAACCCAAGATGCTCTTGCATCGCTACATTTTCCCCTTTTTGACATAATGTGACTTGTTGTGTTGTGTCTAAGACTTTTAGATCAAGTCCTACCCTAACATGCCTTGGTGAAAGCAAGTGGCTTTATGCCCCCTCAATAAATTAAGCGAAAATGTGTCCGATGAGCGTTAATTTGTTGACAAGATTGTATTTCCATATGATGATGATGTATGAATTGATGATATGATTCCTATATGATGATTATATGCATTCCTATATTTTTGTATTTTTCTATGCATGTGTAGATTTATCATGTATGCAAGACTTATGATGATAATTCTGAGTACTGGGAGGATTGACTAAGTTAGTTAGAATAAAAGTAGTAACAAGATTGAATTAGTACAATAATTAGTTAGAAAAATTAATGAACTTATGCCATCCATGAAGATGTACTGAGACGTCGGATATTGTCACCTATTTTCATCATTGTGCCTTATTTGAAAAGAAAGAGATACAAATTCATCTAGATACTAACCATCTGGATACCACTATGATATATGATTAAACAAGAACAAAATAAATAGGGAATGTTTAACATTATTCCATGGTTATCTCAGATTGTGGATGTGTGTGTCTGTCAGATGCCTGCAAATACTTATGACATTCACCCTAAATCATCCTTGCCCCAAAATTTTATCAAATACTCCACAAATAGTAAACAAAGTAAACGTGATCATGAACCATCATAGCCACTATCACCACTCAATGGTATCCTTGAGGAGTATAGGAACACAATCACGAAAGATGACTTGACTAACTTTTTCAAAAACCTTACTAATCATTTTTTGGATTTATTTGAGGTTTGATCTGATTTAAGGAATAGACTACCCGTATAAGACTGATCTATCTGGTTTCAAGTGTATCCTTCATTGTATAATACATTTGATCGACAAATTTAATTTTGATCGATAGATGAAAAATTAGATTGTTGATAAAGATGAGTCTCATGAGTCCATTTCTTATTTATGAAGCTCATTGCTTTGATATGAGATTGATGTTTGATCGTCACTTCCTTCTTTTTGTGACAAAGATGATTTTTATTGCAAGGGTTTTAGATATGTTTTTAATTTTTTGATTGGTTTCTTCATGACATTTTCTGATTTTTTTTTATCATTTTTTCAAGACTTTTTTTTATGTCTTTTTGGACTTTATTCAGGACATTTTACAAATTTTTATGGATTTTTTCATGACATTTTAAAAAATTTAGGGGTTTTTTTAGGACATTTAGACTACCCCCAATCTGTTAAACTAGTATAGATCAAGGATAGGCATAAAAATTTAGAAGGATTGCACTTATTGGGTTTCTTTCTTGGCTTGCTCAATGATGTGTGCTGGTGAGTGCAAGTTAATCATTGAAGTTCATTGATGGCGAAGAGGGATTTCATGTTTGCCATGTTTTCACCAAGGTAACAGTTTTTTGTTTTCTGACCCTTTTTCATGTTTTTTTGTGTCACACAAGATGCATGTTTACCAAGTTTTCATCAAGGTGACTATTTTTGAATTTTTGCATTTTTTTGAAAAATAATAGATGCATGACATGACATGGACGAACAACTAACAACCTTTCTAAAGAAACTATCCCTTTAGGAGTTTTATTTCCTTTTAGCTAAATGACTTCTTCTCCTGTTTCAGGATTCTTTCTGGACGTATCTTCTCGGGGAGGAGAACTACTTCCTTCAAAGAATAATTCATCAAAATTATCCTTTGTTTCTAGAAAGTTGATGATTTGCTAATTGTCATTGAACACTTGTTAATGATCTGAATTTTTAGGAACACTAGGATGAAAAACTAACTGAATAGTATATCTATCCTTCTTGAATTCCTCATGAGGTAATAAAAAAGTTTCTAAAACCGCAAGCAAATCAGCTTTGTCATTGATCTCTCTAGAAATTGTAGAAATTTTGAAAGCATAAAACAATTCTATATAGTCCCACACCAAGTTTCTATAATTCTTGAGTCGTTCATTTTTGGTTTTGTACTGATTTATCACTTGACACACCATGAGCTCAGCATCACCTTTGGCATGTAAATTCTTGATCCCTCTATTCTGTGCAACATCAATACCCAGAAGCAATGCTTCGTATTCAACAGTATTGTTGGTGTTGTTAAACTACAGCTTGTAAGAATAAGGAAAATTCTCACCTTGAGGAGAAATTAAAACAACCCCAGCACCTAAACCAGTTGTTGCACAACTTCCATCAAACTCGAGTACCCATACCTCATTAGAATCGATTACATCAGGAAACTGAAAGGCAGATGGGTCATTATTAGTTGAGCTTCAAGGCATAGCTTTTTCAACCATTGTAAAAGAATTCTTTGAATCCCCTGGTGAAGTAGGCGCTTCATCCAAAACTTTTTCTTCCTCAACATCCACAAATTTGTCTTCATCTATTAAGGATATTGATGCTTCAGACTAATAATCCTTAGCAAGCTTCAAGACTTTGGTGTTGTGAAGATAATAATTTCCCATGCCAGCCAATTCAAAAAGAAGCTAAGAGAGAGGATCATCTGATTTTACAACTGTATATTTTGTCTCCCTCTCTGGAAGTAGCTTCTACATAACCCCTTTAACATGAATTCGTGCTTCAGATATATCCATGCTTAACTCACCTCCTACGTCTTTACAAAAATTTTGGCCAAGAAGCATACCATAGGAAGCAGGAACATTAGCAACAAGGACAGTCATTTTAATCTTCTTTTTAGGGAAAGAAGAGAATGCAAACTAAGCATCCTTGATTTATCCTTTCAGTGGTACTTGTTTATTATCCATGGAATAACAATTACCAAAGGACTTTGTCAAAGTTAAACCTAGAGCATTAGCAACCTTAGCAGACATGACATTATCTGATGCTCCAGAATCAATGACACAATTGCTTAAATTGTAACCATTAATCAGTAGGGAAATATAAAAAGGCTCTATCTTTCTTGGAATGTATGAAGGAATTGTTACTAAGTTATTTGGAAGATTATTTGAGTCTGGGACAGCAATAGAAGTTTGTGCGGGTTGAGATTCTTTGACAAAGTTATTAAGCCTCTCCAGCTGATCTGGATATGCTTGTAGATATTCTACTTAGAAAATTTGGATCTTAGTCTTCTTGGCATGCTCTATGATATCAAAGGCTTGGAATGAACTTTCCAAAGACATAGGAGAAATGTTTGACTGAATTTTTGGATTAGACATACTAGGTTTCGGTACATTAGTATATACTGACTAAGGAGAAAAAATTACTTGGCTATTTTTAGGAAGAATAGGAAGAGGATTTCCTCTTTTGGAAATAGTAACAGGCACCTAGGTACCTTGATTTGTCTTCTTCTTCCTTTTGTCATTCCATCATTTTTTGAGACCGTGTCATAACCGCATAGGCTTGAGAAAAATCTTACTTTGGATCAGTGCCATCATAGTGTACATATCCAATACTAGAGTCACTAGCTGCTTCTTGATCTTTGTCATAAGGAGCAACATTATCCTCTATTTGATAATCATCTAGTGTTACACTAGCTTGATCAATTTCACAATACCCCGTGGTTGTCCTTCCTGGCGGAGTTTCAAGAGAAAGCCTCTCCAGAAGAGGAGGAAGCTTTGCTTGATTCTTTGCCACATAATTATGAGCAGCATTAGGAAATGTTCTTCATGGAATGTCCTTATATGGGGCAGAAAATGATCCTTGCGAAATCTGCTTTATAAGTGCAAGCACTTCATTTGCTATTTTCTAAAGCATTGGATCCATACTACCTGAAGTAGATGCATCATTGAAGGAATTTCCATTGGAAAAATCTTCTCTTGTCTTGTCTTTTTGAATCTTTCCTACCATGATAAGATCATCTTCAATCTTTGTTGCCAGAGTTTGAGCATTAGCCAGGCGTATGGGAAATTCCCATCTTAATAGGAAACTGACTTCAGGCAACTGTGTATTGATGAAGAAACATTTTAAATTCTCAGGAGTAGGTCGCGAAGTAGTAGGAATCCTATTTTCCAATTTTTTGAATTTAGTAATGAACTCACGCATTCCCTCCTGTGCATCCTTCTTCATTTGTGTCAGTTGAGTAAGCAAAGCATGCTCATCTTCTGGAGGCTTGAAATGTTCTTCAAACTTGGTCTGAAGTGAGTCCCAACTTGTAATAGAACCAGCAGCAAGATTAAAGAACCAATCAAAAGCAATGCCTTGCAAAAGTCTCTACAAAAAGCCTTACAGACACATCTTCATGCTCTACTCTGAGAACACCACATGCAATGTAGAAAGCTTTTATATACTCATCTGGGTGTTGGTTTCCATCTTCGTAGAACTTGTTAAAGTTCTTACGAGATCTTGGAGGCAGAGTATGTACTGGTGGAGTAAGGTTGAGAGGACCAAAAGTTGTTCCCCATGGACCAACAACCATTGTAAGAAAAAGTGAGATAAATTCAACTAATGGTTTGAAGAAGAAAGGAGTTTCCTCACTGGGAATATAACTCTTCTTCTTTGATGGTGGATAACTCATAGTTCAGGTTGTTAGGAATAAGGTGTCTCAACCTTGTATATTTCCTTACATTTGATATTTTTCAAATGTTAGCACTTTGGACAATGTGTAAGGTAATCATGATTGAAACGGTTATGATGGATTCCTATGACAGTCATTAATTTTTGTAAGAGCTAATTGTGGAAGTTTCAATGATGGGTGAAGATGTGCAAGACATGTGGAAACTAATCAGTTGAGTATTGTACACTCTTCTGCAATCGTGGGGTTCGGGGTATCGCCCCAAAAAAAAATTTTGGGTTCCTATTTTCTTGGAGAATGGTAAAACCTTAATACAGCTGCCTTTTGGAAGTTGCGCTAAAAAGTGAAGCACATGATATAAGCATTTTTTAGGGTTGTGAATCTGAAAAAAAAAGTTAGTGTACTGTTGGAATATTTTTATGTTGCTAAATTTGACTTCAAGTGTCGATTATCTCCTGAAAGAACTTGCATTGCAAGTGTATTGTAAACAGTATTAGTTTTGATTAATACATTGTGCAGGTTTTGGAGTACTGGGGTTTTTTACCGAAAGGTTTTCCCCAGGGTAAATCATTATGTCATTCTCATTTTTCTATGTATGCATGTTATTGTATTATCCTTTTGTAATTTCTAAGGGTTAAATCTAAATTTGCATGATCCTCTTCTCGGGAGTTTAGCGTAGGGAACTATTTTCCTCACACTTAGTTTCCTTTCAGTTGGTATCAAAGCCTGGCCAGTTTTGGTTCTATTTTTTAGGGTACAGGTTTTTTGAGCTAATCTCCAGTTCAGTGGGAGTATTGTTGCAGAGTATTCATAACCTTATTATAGAAAGAGATGGCAGGTTCTTCATACAGTAGAATGGAGGTGGAAAAGTTCAATGGCACAAACTTTGAGTTGTGGAAACTCAAGATGGAAGACATGCTCGTAGACCGTGATGTATGGGAGGTGGTTGATAA
>MU223086.1:500576-524696 GCA_018584345.1 Thuja plicata
AGTAGAGATAGGTCTAACAGAAAACTTTGGTTGAGTCAGAGTAAGTATGTGAAGTCTGTGTTGGACAGGTTTAGCATGGCAGATTGTAGACCATTGTGTGTTCCTATTTCTATGGGAACAAAGTTATTTATGGATGATTGTCCAAAATATCCTAGTGAGGTGGAGGACATGAGCAAAGTACCTTATGCGAGTGTAGTTGGAAGCCTTATGTATGCTATGTTCTATACTAGACCAGAGATTTCCCAAGCAGTGGGAGTCCCAAGTTGGTTTATGGCTAAACCTGGATGGGTACATTGGGATGCAGTTAAGAGAGTGTTCATATATTTGAAGGGTACATCAGAGTATTCCATATGCTATCATGGAAACTCTTCTGGAGCTCCACATTCAATTTGTATTCATGGGTTTGTGGATTTAGATTGGGCAGGTGACATTGACGGCAGGAGATCCACTAGTGCCTATGTGTTCACTATGTTTGGTGGTGCCACTAGTTGGATGAGTAAGTGACAACTTGTGGTTGCTTTGTGCACGACAGAAGTAGAGTACATGGCAGATACTCATGCTTGTAAGGAAGCCATTTGGCTTAAGAGACTGTGTTCGAATGTTGGTGTTGATGCAGGATAGATTACAATTTTTTGTGATAGTCAGAGTGGTATTTGCCTTGCGAAGAATCCAACTTTCCATGCCAGAACCAAGCACATTGATGTACGATTTCACTTTGTGAGAGATATGGTAGAGGATGGAAAGGTGAGTTTGGAGAAGGTAGATACAGTAAAGAATGTTGTAGATGCATTGACAAAACCTGTGGGCACAGAGAAGTTCAGATGGTGTTTGGAGTCTATGGGCCTCTCGGCCTATAGAAATTAAATCCTGTTATTTCCTTTGGCTCTTACAAGGTGTTTGACAAGTGGGAGAATGTTATGAATAAGGTGTCTCAACCTTGTATATTTAATTACATTTGATATTTCTCAAATGTCAACACTTTGGACAATGTGTAAGGTAATCATGACTGAAATGGTTATGACAGATTCCTATGATGGTCATTAATATTTGTAAGAGCTAATTGTGGAAGTTTCGATGACGGGTGAAGATGTGCAAGACATGTGGCAACTAATCAGTTGAGTACTCTACACTCTTCTGCAATTGTGGGGTTCGGGGCATTGCCTTAAAAAAAAATTATGGGTTCCTATTTTCTTGGAGAATGGTAAAACCCTAATACGGCTGCCTTTTGGAAGTTTCCCTAAAAAGTGAAGCGCATGATATAAGCATTTTTTAGGGTTGTGAATCTAAAAAAAAAGTTAGTGTATTGTTGGAACATTTTTATGTTGCCAAATTTGTCTTCAAGTGTCGATTATCTCCTGAAAGAACTTGCATTGCAAGTGTATTCTAAATAGTATTAGTTTTGATTAATACATTGTGTAGGTTTTGGAGTGCTGGGGTTTTTTACCGAAAGGTTTTCCCCAGGGTAAATCATTGTGTTATTCTCATTTTTCTATGTATGCATGTTATTGTATTATCATTATGTAATTGCTAAGGGTTAAATATGAATTTGCATGATCCTCTTCTCGGGAGTTTAGCGTAGGGAACTATTTTTCGCACACTTAGTTTCCTTTCACAGGTGAGTGGTGATGTAGGAGCTAGAAGAGCAAGCCTAGCCTGTTGAGCCCAACTCGGTGTAAATGTTGACGATTCACCCTTCCTCCATCGATAGTACTGCTTAACTCCTTCCATTTTGAATCACTTGGACCAACTCAAAAGTAATCACCTTGAAATAATTTTTGGATGGAACTTCGCTTATTTCTCTCATGTAGAATAAATGAATAATCCTTTTCTCTTATTTCAGAAAAAGATCACAAAGTGAAGGTAGATAATAGACTAAATAAAACAACAATAAAACATTAAAGAAGAAAAGTGCCTATTAAAGGCACAAAGTCCTTCGTTTCTTCTCTGGGATGAGAAACTCAAATAGAAGCTCAAAGTCTTCTTAAGTGAAATTCTTATCAACATTGTAATCAAAATAGTATTCGATCCCCAGCAAAGTCGCCAAAAACTTTTGGCTAAATATTTTGCAATTCACTAAGACTAAAACTTGAAAAATGTGTATTTTAGGTAGCAGTGTGTGAGATTACTCTCTCCTCTCAGCAATAGGGGAGGCTCCCTTCTTACCGCAGGTGGCTTCAAGTAGAAATGAACTGTAACACATACAATTCCCCATGCAACAGTAATATCGGTGGCTCAGAGATTGACTTAAGAATAATCGACTGAGACAACAATGAATTTATCTAAAGATGAAGTGATACAAGAGCTCAAAGTCTCTTGTCCTCACTTCAAATAAGTACTCTATGTATCTAAGTTCCAATACTGAAGCCCAAAGTCTTTAGTCCTTAGAGTATTACAGCCACTATTTTCTATAGTAATCCTAATACCCTGAAGCTCAAAGTCTTCAGACAACTTGAATTAAAGCACTCAAATGATACATGCAAGATAAATATTAATTTAAGAAAGGATTAACCAATGTGACATAAGAAAACACTCGTTAATTTTCAAAACCAACAACACAAAGTTTTCCAATTCTTGTTCCTTTATTCGAATGCTCAACTTTACACAATGAAACTCAAAGTTTTCAGAATACAAGAGAATTTCCTATAGTTTACTTGCACACAACAAAATATGATAATTTACAATGAGCTCCCTCTTTTATATAGGAAAAGAGGAGAGAGGAAAGTGGAGAAGAAAGGGGAAACCCTTAACCACTTTCATTTATTCAAACCTTATCTCTAACTAACTAAGACCTATTCAAAGCTTATCAACAACTATATTTCATGGGAATGATTTTACATATTTATGTGTAATTTGTCAGAGATTCTACACTTATACAAAACTAAGTGTCCTAACAACACTTTTTAAAGAAGATTGATGCACGTCTCAAACTGGCAAAGAGACTTGTGCACAATAGCTGGGTCTAGTGAAACTATTTTTTGAGAAATGTTTATAGTCTTACGTGCACAACTCACTACTTTTGAAATTTCACCATTGTACCAACCCAGATCCTTTTGAATTTGATTCAACACCATCCTATAGCTTGCCAATTTATCCATAGAGCTGCAACTAAAGGTATCAGTTTCTAGTTCTTGATGAACCATTTATACAAATCCTGATAGGACTTTCTCTTTTGGAATCATCTCCCCATTCTCTAAAATCAACTTACATGCCAGTTATTTGAATATCTTAACAAAAAATTCCTTGGGATTGATGCATTCCTATAAAGCCTCATGTACTTCTGTGATCAGATTCTTCAAAACTTTTTCTTTTTTAACCATCTGATCTAGGAATTTGAAATACATGTCCTTCAAAGGAACTATTTCATAAGTACATAAGACATCCAGATCAGTCTTTGCCATTCTTCTCCAGAAATCTAAATCTTCATTTAGAGTATTCAATTGCTGATCAAATATTTCAACCAACTCATGTAGCCTATCTATAGTCTTCTGGTAATTCCTGAGTATAATGTACACATCTCTAATAACTATTATTCCCTAGAGCTCCAACTGACTGCCCTAGTCATTTACCATCTTTCCCTTCTTCTCTAGTTCAACATGTTGTTGTGCATCCTTTGAACACAAGTTCACTTGCTAAGAAGAACAAAGCTTCTCAAGAGCATCATGAAGATGATTGTTTTCCTCCTTTAGAAAGTGTTTCTTTTGCCAAAGTCCATCAGTCCTCTTAGTATACTAATCTAGCACATCATGAGCATCCATTTGACAACTCACAAATGACTACTTTCCAATCTCCACCCTTATGATCTTATAATCTATGATCTTAGGTTCATCTTTTTTTTTTCTTACGAGTGGCTCCACTACTTCAGCATACTTAACCTTCTGATCATCAATAATGATTTTCGAGAGTACTTTATCTTTCTTACTTTTCACAACTTGGGTGTTACCCTTAGGGTAAATTTCTAACTCCTCCAGAGGCACCTCCAACTTCTTACTTTTTTGTGTAATAGTGCCTAACCAAGTAGGTAAGACAGGATGATTTTGAACCATCAATGGTAACCATGGTAGTTACTGGTTCCCCCTATGAAGAAATATCTATGGTGGATGCTTTCAAATCACCTTTATCCTCTTTCTCCATCTGGAACACCAGATAATTGTTAGACATAAGTGTATCTAACTAAGGAAACTCTTTAGGAAGCTCATCAAAAACATGTGACAAGTCTTCCTTTTGCACTAGAGTAGTAGAGAATATAGACGTAGCTGGCACAATACCGTTTGAATGAACTGGGGGAAACTGTACCATAAAATAATCCACATCTATGTCTAGCATGGAAATTGGAGGTTCATCCATTTCTGGGGCTGACTCATGCATTCCTTGAATCTCCCCTGCTGCTTAGATTTGTTATGCCTTGGGAGTAGTGGAAACTTGCAGTTCTTCCTCACTATCTGAGAGATTGATCATCTCTGGACCCTTTTCCCTGGATGATACTTCTGGTGTAGGAGCCTTTACCATGAGTTTTCCTCCTTTGATGGCAATTTTTGGAATATCCTTTACCTCTGATGCAGAAGACTCCCCTTTTCCTTTACCTTGGATTTCAGACTTTATACCTACAAGACCAGCTAGATCGAAGTCCCAAACGGGCTTGATTTTGATGCTTTTTATGCCCCTCCTCTTCAACCAAATATTTGTGTTTGCCAAAATATTCTGGAACCTATCCCATATGGATACATTCTCCTTCACTAACCAACACGGTGGTAAGATGGGAAAATTCTTGGCATGATGCTTTTTGTACTCTGGATCCAAGATATCATTATCATCTATGACTCCTTCTAGAATCTTAGCAAGATGGAAATCTATTATTTTCTTGACAGTAAGCCTACAATAATTCATCTTGATGATCTTTGTCCTAGTACAAAGATCAATCCAAATGTCCTCTAGGCGATGTACATGACTGAATTGTCCTTAGATTTTATCATTCATGCCTCTCCACTCAAAAGAGCTTCTGGCTATGAACTTCTTTAAGTTAATTTCTTGAAGTTTGAACTCCATATTTTTGGCCTTCGGAATTGTGTCAAGTGAATACCTGCCAATCCTTAAAGGATTGCATGAAGAAATGCCAAATCTAGGTCTGTGCAGAGAATTTTGATAAATTTGTATAGCCATAAGCTACCTAGCCAACTCCATGAGAATGATCTTATCTGTCAGATATCTCAGAAAAGTATATGGTTCTCCCCTAAAATACCCCACTATAAGGTAAGTGGAATTTGGGAACTGAAGAAAAAGGCAGCCATATTCGCTGACTTTACTCCATGCTTCATCAAAGACTTGCCTGTTTGCGAGTTCCTTATCAAACAAGCATTGATAATGACCATAAAATGCATCTTGTACCCTCCTAAAATGGATGCGACTAGCTCTTAGGGAAAACTGATCATAAAAGGTCCACATGGGTACTTTCATCCTATCTCCTTTAGTAGATATCCCTGAAAAGGAACCCAAGACAGCAACAATGTAGACGATATATGAATTCATGTAGAAAGCACTTGTGTTGAGTACTCGCACCAATTGCTCACAAATAGAGTCGCTTATGATTTCACCCCAGATGAATCTCTGTCTTGATTTTAGAATCAAAGATAGCTACTTATACATCCATGGCTCAAAAATATTGGATTCCCTTAGACCTCTTACTCTTCTCAATAAAGTTATGAGGTCATGGACCTCTTCCTTGAAATTAGATCTATGTACTCCCTTTGGCCATCTTACCAGATTGGGTCTTTTGGTAATCAACCAATGTTAGTTGATATACTTCACACAAGCTGTCTTCCCATTCTCCCAACTTTTGAGAGCTTTATCAACTGTCATGTCTAGTATGACCGGAGTTGGGGGAACCTTAAAAACCCAATCAATGGTGTCTGGATCCAAACTGATGACCACTTTCCTATCTTGATATTTGATTGTTCGAGAGGTAGGATCAAAGTGTTTGACACAAGCTATTATGAATTTTGTCTCAAGTGCATCTACTAGAAAAGTAGAGACATGGTGTATATAGCTTTCCCAGATACTGATCATTTCATCTTTAGTGGATGTATCCACTATTTTTAAGAACTCTTCTATGTTCAGATGCCCGATCTCTATATCTCGGATCTCCTCGACATAAGAAACGATCTGATAGGGCCTAATGGAGTTCTAATACTTTTCATATTGGTATTTCATCTTCTTCTTTCCCTTGTCTTTAGGAGATGCATATCTTCCTTCCGACATGACCAGGTTCACAGCTACAGTGACTGTCACATGAAAATGCCAGAAAACAAGCATTTCGTCATTAAGGAGAGAAAGATCCATTGTTAGATGTACAAACAAGAAAAGAGGGAAGCCTCTTAAGAAGATGGAGACAATTATTCTGATGCATATATGCAAAATGGGTTGTGAGGCAAAAAGAATGAAGAAAATATCTTCACTTATAGCTTGGTGGGCCCTTTGAGTATGACCACATATGAGAAAGAAAGGTGAGATTTTTTGACATGATTGCATATGAGGTAGTTCACATTTTCCTTTTTCAAATGGGAGTATGAAAAAGGTGTGTTTTTCTGGAGGGATTGCATGTGGAACAACACTTTGCATTTCTTTATGCATTTTGGGGAAGAACATCCTTGAGAATGGGGTTTTTAATCCTGACTGCATATGAGAATAAATGGCATTCTCATATGCAACTTAAAGAATATGAGAAAAGAGAAATAAAAGAGATAACATATATACAACAAAACAACAAAACAAAAACACAACCAAAGAAAGAAATATACCTTCTTTTTTGCATGCAAAAAAAGGGAAGAACACAAATCTTTCTCTCTCAAGAAAAACTCACAAAATTCTGGGAATGATATATGAATTTTGAATTTAGTCTTGGAGGAGAAATGAGAAGATATATAGACACTTATTTTTGACAATTTCTTCATGAAGAATAAATACAACTTCATGAGTCATAAAGAGAGAGACAAATGTCCAAAATGCAGTGAAGATTGACATAAAAACAACATGCAAAGAAGAAGTTTTCAACAACATGTGCCCTAAACAATAGCCATTCCTTCTTTATTAAATGAATCATTAAATTTATTTGCAAGAGAGAAAGCATTTCGAATTTTCAAAGGGAAGGAAAACATTTCAAAAGACTCACCAAAACCGCCCAACACAAGGAGAGAAAAATGCAGAGATTCGTGGAGAAAATCCTACAAGCAAAAACCGATTCTTCTTACTATGCCCTAGGCAGATTTATCTCCCCAAAATGAAGAATTATGTGGAGAAGAAACACACATTTTCATGCAAATTATAGTTTAAAACCCCGTCATGGCCTTCCTACAGAAAAATGTTGCATTTCCATGGAGAGATATGCAGTGAACTTGTCTAGAAGCAACACCATAAATTCACGCATTTTTGAAGGAGGAATACATGCATTTTGGTTTACATGGAAGTGATGTATTTAGGTTTAAAAATGAAGCCATTAAACTTGCATATAAGTTGTGTGAGCACATTTCAATGTGTTTTTAAACACATCTTATGCAAACTTAAAATGACGCCATATGTGTTTAATGAAGTCGCGAGCCACATATGCTAAGACATCAAAAATCAAACGTCATAGGATTTTAAATAAAACTGCGGGCCTTTGAAAGGGAAAGACATATGTTCAAAGAATTTAAAATTGATGCCATGCACCACTAACATAGAGTGATAGGTTTTAAGAGGCCTTCAATATATATGTTAACATGTTTATAACTTAAAAATCGACGCCTCCTAACTTAAAGCTAAGTCACGTGTTTTAAGGGGGATCATTGTATTTATTTAAACATGTTAAAATGATATGCAAATGGTCTATAAAATTACACCATCCTTTTAAAAAGAAATCCGTGAGTCTTAAGGAAAGCAAGATAGATGTGTTTTGAAACATATATGCAAAAGCATATAAAAATGGTGCCATGTTACTTTTAAACTGATATGCAAACATGGATTTCGTAACATATAACAATGCCCTTTTAAAATTGATGCCTCGCTGTCCCTTGCATGACTAGCCTTCTCAAAATAATATCACATATAATATGTGATGCATGGGAATATGCTTCCTAATTTAAAATCGACACCATAATAACAGTAAAAGGTAAGATAGCTTTGTAATAAACTTCATATGCATCTGGAGAAGAAAAACCCCATCATTCCCCCAAAATGTGAAACTTTAAATATGAATATGATTTCATTACAAACTATCTTATTTAGCTTGTCAAATTAGAACTTTTAAATAACATGAATATGTCAACGTTATTTAATAAGTCTATATGCAACTTCAAAGTTTAACGACTTGATATGCAGATGTATTTGAAAAATCCACTGTCATTAAAAATACCAAGTAAATCTTCACAGAATGACATGAAATTTTAAAATGGAGTTTGAAAACCATTTTGCATACAGGATAAACTTTCAATCCATAATTTTAACAAGAAAAAGTCCACCTTTTAATGATTTTAAAAACATGCAGTCTGCTCAAAAAATCCCATTGGCAGGATATTGAAAAGCTTACAAACTAAGTTTGACTAACCCAAATGACACCTAGAAGGACTCAAAATGATCGGGAAGATGAAAACTACAAACCTAAGCCCAAAGAAAAACCATAAACAAGAAAGTGAAAGAAATAAAAACAAAGAAATACTCAAGGACTGGATGCTTTGTAAAAGATGAAAACTGAACGAGAATCAAGGGATAACTGATTCTGTTAAGTAAACCTCTCCTAGAACACTGACCAACTTAGAGAGAAATCCTACCAATTGTTTAGGAATCATGTAGGGTTGTTCAATTTTGTGAATGCAAAATTGAGGACAACAAGATAAATAGAAAAAGATAGGGACAACAAAAAAAGATAGGCCCAAAAAATGATAGCTACATGTCATCCACTAGTCCTGGGCCTGAATGACCATTATCTGCATCTGATTAGTTGAATTCTTGAGGTCTTCTATTTCTTTATCATCCTTTGGACTTGACTTTTTTGTGCTTTCCCTTGTGTGAGTACCAGGTCCAGCAGTCTCCTTCGTCTCTTTGTCATCCTTTTCCCCTCTGTCCTAATCAAACTTTTCCATCAAGATCTCCGCATGTCTAGTATAAGCTTTGAGGCTCACCAGGAATTTCTCTCCTATCTTACGCACCATTTCCTCAAGTTTTTCCACCTTAATATTCAGAACATTGATTTTCCTTTCACTGTCTTCTTTCTCCGCCCTATCATTGATGTCCTTCAGCTATTTCTCCAACTTGCCAACTTTGTTCACAATTTCCACCTAGGCTTCTGAGTTACCAACCACCTCTTTCATTTCATCCAGGCAAACAGCAACAGGCTTCTCACCAATGCTAATGATTTTTATGAGATTAACCTCAACTCTCATAATATCTATTTGGGTTTTCATATTAGCATTGTCATCTAATATATTACCCACCGTATAAGTGAAATCTGCTAGACAGTCCTTGCTTTGCTTTACATCATCAGGCATAAAGGATTTACCTATTTCCTCATTTTCATGGGATTTGTTTCCTCATACCCTATTTCCTCTTTTTTAGTTCTTTTATCATGTTCTTCCTTCATCTTTTCATCCTCCTTTTTCTCATTGGTATATGTTTTCCCTGTGGGATTTTTCTCCTCTTTATTACCATCTTCATTGTCCTCCCTATTTACTTCCCTATCATCTTCCCCGAGATCAATCTCGGTATTCAACCCCTTCTCCATCCCATCCTCCTCATCTAAGGAAAGCACAATTCTCCTCTTACTAGGGTTTTTACCTTTCCAGTTGTTCTTAGCTCTGTCCATCACATCTCCCCATTTCCTTTTCTTGATCTCTCTTTTCTATTTATCCTCCTTCTCTTCATCCTCTATTTCCTTCTCTGTTTTTGTTTCCTCCGCCAGAGTCTTCTTCTTGGCAGAAATGCTTTTCTTAGCTTTTTTCTTACTCATTTTTCTCCCCTCTGGATTATCTTCAACAATCTCCTTATCTATATCAGAGCCCTCCAAAAAGGGCTTCTTCTAATTTTTCTTAGACGAGGAACCCTTCTTAGTAGAATTTTTAGGGGTTTTATACCCCTTGGATTCTTCTTCATCGTCCTCTATTTCTTCCTCATACATACTATCATCCTTGTCACCTTCCGTTTCTTCCTCATCCCCCTGGTTCTTTTTTTATCAAAGGTCTTTTGACCTTCTTAGTTTTCATAACATCATAGATTAACAACATAAGACCCTGGTGAGAGGCATGATCGCCCTTCAGATCTTTCTGCAGACTATTAATTGTAAAATCCAGTGAACTAAGAAAATAAAAGGGCAAACTAACTTTCACATTGTGTCTGAAATGATTTAATAGCATAAAATGATGACCATAAGCTTGGGAAAACCTACCATCGAGCGTTATATAGATGATGACTGCATAAAGAACATACCTCCATGGCCTAGATATCCACTTTGGGTTATGGTAGGAGCTATCCACCTTGATTAGTCTAGCCTTCTCTTCTTCAGACTTTGGGAATTTCTCCCAAGCCTTATAAAAAATGGCTTTGTCTCTGTAAACTTGATACCCTCTGTACCCATCCCAGTAGCCTCAGCAACTATCTCCTCTGTAACTTCCATATACTAGTTTCCCACCATCACCTTACCACCTTTCCAGGTCTTAGAAAAAAACCTAGAAACAGTAGGGTTTCTACCATGAAGCCTTTCCAGAAACACTGCCATCCAACCATCCTTCATAATCTTCCATACTTTTTTCATTTCTTTCCATTCATCACATTTTACAGGTTCTACGCGCTTCTTACTACCGCCCATCTTAGCTCTCTGGCATGAATTCTTGTTTTTGTGATAATTCTTAAGAATGTCATTAAGAATACCACACCTTGCTCATAGAAAAACCAAATTCACCTAGAATCCATGCCATATCCAACTCATATTCACCACTAAGTACTTTCTCCTTAGATAGTAATTATGAAAAATCACTTCAGCATTAAAAAACTTTATTAAACTTACCATTTATGAACTTTTTTTTGTCTACTCCTCAAACGGTCACAATCCAATAATGATTTATCTTGATAAGGCATGTCTTCTCCATCATCCCATTGCATCACCACCTCCATTTTACATGCCATGTTGGCAGCCCAGTCAGCAACACCATTGGTTTCTCAAAAAGTATGAGAAACCATACACTTTTCAAAAGATTGGATTATTGCTTTTGCTTTTTGCATTATGTTATAAATAGACCACGAGGTGGGAGTTTCATTATTTAGGCATTTAATAATATTGAGGTAATCTCCCTCTAACCATACCTTATTACAACCTTTCTCCTTAGCCAAGATAATTCCTTGAAGGGCAGCATTCACCTTAGCATTATTATTAGTTTGGAAGCCAAAATGGATAGCTTTAATACCCCTGCAAATTCCTTGTTCATCTCTTATGAAAATCCCACATCTAACCACCCTCGGGTTTCCCTTTGAGGCACCATCAAAATTGAATTTCATCAATCCACTAGGAGGGAATTCCCATCTTTCTTCCTCTCTCTTATCTTTATTATTCTGTTTCTTGAAGTTTCCCTTTATTTTCTAGTTATTGAAGAAGGCAATATCCTCCTCATTTAAAGGTTTCATAACTCTATCCTTTAACAGTAAGTTTTCTTTGATAGCTCTCTTAATTCTATGGAAGACCTCCTTTTCACTAGCCTCTTTGTTTTTGAAGACTCTATCATTTCTTTCTTTCCAAACTCCCCAGCAGACATAGGGGAGGACAAACTTCCACACCTTGGCCACAGTTTCATTCTTTGAAGGATGGCACCAAGATTTAAAAAGACTATTCATATCCTTAGGGAAAAACCACACAATGTTAAGAATTTGTAGGAATTAATCCCAAATCACCCTAGCATAGGGACAATTAATAAACATATGATCCACACTTTCCTAATCTTGATTACAAAGGTAACATCTGTTCACAATTATCATACCTCTTTTTCTAAGATTGTCATTATTCAAAACCTTGTTTTGCATCAAAATCTAGAAAAAGACATTAATCTTAGGGGTGAGGTCCTTAATCCAAGATTTAGCCCAATATGGCTCATTGAGATCTTCAAATTCCTTGTGATATAGATAAGATATAGTTACGTTCCCATTCAGACTATAGTTCTATATGATCATGTCTTCCTCTTCAATCAGAATAGTAGAATTTAGAATTTTATTGAGTTGTCCCATTGTGTTGTCAATAACCATTAGATCTTTCCAGTGATCCTTGTCCTAGTAGTCCTCCACTTTACTCCCAAATCTAAGTTTTCATTGGCTCTCAAAGTCCTTCCATCCAGGTAATTCCTTGAGGGGGGTTTGTAATATCCACTCATCTTCCCAAAAAAGAACATTTTTGCCATTTCCTACTTTCCATTTGATACCTTTTCTTATAATTTCTCTATTTTTCATATTATTTCTCCAAATAAAAGATCCTCCAACTCCCCTGTCCCTATCTAGAAAGGTAGCTAGGTTTGGGTGCTCCTTATTGTATTTATTATCCCATATAAGAGTCCATTCTCCCCTAGAATTGTAGTATCTCCAAATAAGTTTGGCAAGGAGGTGGTCATTAAGATTTCTGATTTTGCATAACCCAAGACCCCCTTTGTTAAAAGGAGGACAAACCTTATCCTAGGAAATAAGAGCTATCCTATTCTTTTTCTCCATACCTATCCATAGAAAGGTTTTTTGAATCTTTTCAATTGCTTCTCCAAACTTTTTAGGGATTTTAAAGATACTCAAAGCATAAAGAGAGAAACCTTGGAGGGTGGATCTAAGAATCTGAACCTTGCCAGCTTGACTTAGTAATAAACCCTTCCAACCAGCTAGTTTGTTGTGGTATCTATCCACTAAAGAACTCCAAAAGGTTTCAAGAGGTTCCAAACAAAGAGGGAGACCAAGGTAGGTTCTAGGAAGAGTCCCCATATCACAACCCAAAATCCTCACAATCCTTGTCTTTCTTTTTTTAGGGACATTAAAGAGAAACACATAAATCTTTTCCCAATTAATAGTCTGGCATGAAGCTATCCCATACTTAGTCAGAGCATTTTTAATGTTGGTATCATTTTTAACAGAAGCTTCACCCATAATAACTGAGTCATCAACAAACTGCTGATGGGAGAAAACTTGATTGGCAGAAGAAGGATTTAAACCTTTTATTTCCCTTTTGCAAACCTAGTTCTCCATGTACCCACCTAGAAATTCATCCATAAGGATGAAGAGGATAGGGGAGATGGGATCCCCTTGCCTTAAACCCCCAGTCAATTTGAAGAAAGAGGTAGGAGATCCATTGACCAAAACTGAGAAAGTAGCAGAAGATATAAGTTGATATATAAGCTCAGTACTTTTCTTATTAAATCCAAAATCCCTCATCACTTTCGTTAGAAAATCCCAATTAACCCTATCTTAGGCTTTAGATAAATCCAGTTTGAGAATGAGGCCTTCCTTCCTCAACATCACCAGAGAGTGCACATTTTCATGTATGGATATAATGGAATCCAAGATTTGTCTACTATGAACAAAACCATTTTGCTGCCAGGATATCAAGGAAGGGAAAATAGATAATATCCTTGTGGTGAAGACCTTTGATATAATCTTGTAGGCAGTATTACATAAGCTAAAAGGCCTAAACTAGTCCATTTTATCAGCCCCCTTTTTTTTAGGTATTAAAGCTATAAAAGTGCCATTCAACTCCTTCAACAATTTTCTAGATCCAAAACACTCTTTAACAACATTAGTAACATCATTTTCAATGATATTCCAGTACATTTGAAAAAAGAACATAGGATAGCCATCCGGACCAGGGGCTTTATCTCCCTCAAAAGAGAAGACAACCTTTTTAATTTCAGAGTTTGAGGGAATAGCATTGAGAACCGTAGTATGGTTATCATTCAAGATACGAGGAATGCACTCCAGAAACTCCCTTTGATCTTCTCTATTTAGACCTTTGTCTTTTTAAAGAAGATTTTGAAAAAAATTCTTGACCTCCAATCTGATGGCCTCTTCATCATTCAAAAGGGAGCCATTAATATTAAGATTAGATATTCTATTATCCATTCTATTCTTAAGAGTAGTCATTAAGAAATACTTGGAATATCTTTCTGGATCTTTGTCTCCAAAAAGTTTCTTCTTTGGCAATTATGTCATGAACCTCAACCAGTTTCTCATTCTCCTAATCTCTTGATATCTTAGCATACCCTTCCTTATGAATACTATCCTGGATGTCCTTCAACTCCATACAAAAATTTTCCTTAGTAGAGAAGATGTTGCCAAAGGTTTCTTTATTCCAATCTTTAATATTCTCCTTAACATGTTTGAGTTTTTTTTCCAGAATAAACATAGCAGTTCCTTTGATTTTGATCTTCCACCATTCCTCAATTTTCTGTTCAAGTTGTGGATGGATAGTCCACATTTTATCAAATCTGTAGGGAAAGTTCCTTTTCTTGGATATGGGATCCGCCAGTAAGGTAATAGGGTTATGGTCTGTTCCCACCCTCATATGACCAGACAACGAGAAATAGTAATGAGTGAACCAATCAATGCTAATGAGAGCTCTATCAAGCCTAACCTGGATAAGTTCCTGACCACATCTTCTATTAGTCCAAGTGTAATTAATTCCCTACAACTCAATATCATGGAGAGACTGGCTATCTATAAATTTCATAAGGTCCATTCTACTTTCCAGATTAGTTTGGCTTCCTCCTTTTTTTCATTTTCTTTTAAGGGAGTACTAAAATCTCCCATAACAATCCATTCCTCATTACTAAAACTATTTCTCAGAGAGGAAAACTTATTCCAGATAACCTCTCTACTATTTTTAGTGTTAGGAGCATAAATATTAGTTAGCACCCAAGAAGCATTATCCTTAAGATGCATGAACCTAATGCAAGCTACATTATTTCCCTGATAAATAACATCTCCTTTTATGATGTCACAATTCCAAACTATTGTAATACCCCCAGAAGCTCCCTCAGAATCTCCCCCCACAAATGTTTCCATTCTTGAAAAATTTGAGCTTTTCCACTTTCTCTTTAAGTATTTTGGTTTCTTGAATTAAAAAAATGTCTGGTCTATTATCCCTAATCATATTCCTAACAATATCTTGTTTTTGGGGATTATTCAATCCCCTTATATTCCAAGAGATAATATTCATACCTTAACAAAGGATCCCACCTCTAGGATGGTAAGCTGGCTTCCATCCGCTATGTTCTTCTTAGTCTCTTTGACTCTTAGTTTGTGGCTCGAGGGTCTACCCGGTGAGGATATCATTCCTCCCACCTCCCCGGTTTTGCTACTCCTTATTTCTATTTTTTTGTTTGTCTTTCCCTTATCATTCTTTGATTTTTTCTTCTCCCCAAGATTCTTTGTCCCATCTTCTGGATCACTCCGGTTCCTCGAAAGAACTTGTCTTATGGCCACAACATCCCCCCATTTAGGCATTTTTGCATCAAATAAGGTTTTTCTTATCCCCTAGGGCGTATTCTATGAGTTATATGAGGACCCTTGACCTAAAATAGTATACTATTGGGTGTCCTGCCATGTTGCATCCTCCTCCACTTTGTGTATTATAGTCTATGAACTCCATTCAGATTGGTTGACATAATTATAGCTGCTAGGTTTTTCATTCCCTTCCCCCTCTTTTGCCACTATATTTGTGGATTCCTTTTGTCCTTCTTCCTGAATTTCCCCCTCTTCCCCTTGTTCTTCCACTTTTTCCCAAAGACAATCATTGCATTCATTACTCTCTGAGCCCCCATTTTTTATTTGGTCATTGGTCATGCTCTCATCACCAATCTCTAGTATTAGAGCATTTTCCATTTTTTTTATTAAGTTGGGATGCTCTTTATGTCTCTCCCCCATTTGTCTTCACCTTCCCCACAGGAACCCATTTATTTTTCTTTCTCTAGATGACCTTTGTCGGACATTTCTTAGCCCAATGTCTAGCTTTCTTACAATGAAAACACGCAAAAGGAATGGTTTCATATTCAATCTTTTGTTCCCACACTCCTAGTTTTGAGTGAATATTAATTTTCTCTGGCATATCAGTGTCCTTTGTTATCCCCACACATATCCTTGCATATGTTATCCTTCTCCTTGAAGTTGTAACATTATCTATTGATAGTAGCTCCCCAAAGGAGTTTGTTATCCCAACAAATATATCCTCCATCCAGTATTCCAGAGGAAGGCCATGGAGCTTAACCCAAACCGGTACCTGGTTTACCGCTTTCTCCTCAAAGACCAGATTAGGACACCATTTTTGGAGGACCAGAGTATTTTTCCTATCATCCATGGCCCATTGCATAATATTTTCATTCTATCCTCTTCACAAGAGAAGAATAAGGACAAGCGTCCTTTTTCCATAGCAACCACATCCAATTGCCCTTTCAGGTCCCATTTCTGACAAGCATAGGCCCTTACTAATTCAATGTTGGGTCTAACCCCCAAGAATCTCCCAACCAGAGATTTTTTCATCCTAGCAATAGTATGATCAATAACTTGGTCCAGAATTTCTATTGCAAAACTCCCTTGAGAAGGTCTCGAAATATTCTTAACAGGTGGTAAGGATGACTTACCTGATGGTTTAACTCCAAAGAGGGAAGCCCACTTTTTTCTGCCCTCTTGTTTTTCCCCTGACTCGGCAGACCTGGGCCCCCCCAGGTCCCCAAGTGAAAGTCCAGAATCAGGATCCTTCCCTTGTTTCCCTTTGTCCTTAGCATCTTCCAGGTTGTTGTGCTTAGATTCACCTGCTTCCTTTGCGCCAGTCCCGCTCAAATTCAAATTCAAATTTTTTCACTCGCTACCTCCCCACTCTCCTCTACTATCTCCCATGAACCTTACCAGATATCCCTACAAAAATTATCATTTGGATGAAATTTTTTCTTATAAAGTTTAATGTTTAATAATTTGTCTCACAACTGATTCACCCCCCCCTCTCTTAGTTGTGTTGGTGGACTATTATTACTAACACTATAGCACTGTATGATTGATTTATTGGGTTGAAAGGTTTCATGACAAGGGTCACGTCCCTTTAATAGCTAGTCTTCAACAAATCCATGATTTGATTGAAAGGTTTTATACATGTAATGTATGTAGGTCCCTTCAACAATCTCCTCAAACCTTCAGTCTTCACCTCTTACTGATTTGATTAGAAGGTTTCATGCTTGGAGTTTATGCATGTCCCTTCAACAATCTCCTTAGTTTCTTCTAAGTCCACCACCCATGCTAGATTTATTAGATCATAATAGGTGGTTTCCTATTCATGCTTGACTCCTATCCTAAAAGACGTGTGCTTATGATGGTAGCAAACTAAGACGGTTTCTTGTTATGAGTGACACATATCTTCAGGATAGGCAACATGAATAAGCATTTTAAACACCAACCTATGACATGATAAATCCTTTAAGGAAATTTTGGGTTCAACCCTTGTGGGAGCCACATTTACTCCACATGCCTTAATCCTTTGATAAAAATGAACCTATACCTGGACATAACACAAACATTGTTAAAAGTAAAGTAGCTCAATTATTATGATCATTATTTCCAGAATCTCTTCTTTATGCATTTTGATTTACATTTCTATAAATGTACAGAAGTAGATATCTAGAATTATAGGTTAATCTCTTCCGTTGCCAAGTCTGTATGAACTGGCCCCATCTCTTTCTCTCTTCTTTTGTAGGACAACTTCGGATGTGGGTCCTAGATTGAAGCAAATAACAAAATTCAATGAAAACACCAGGCAATGGGGGGCCTAACCCTATCCTCACATTTTCTTACTTTTTTTCATTTACAAAGATGTATAATAGATTTGATTTCCTCATTTAAATTTAAATGCATGCTTGCATTAGCCTAAGCCACGGGATGTGTGGCTGCGTGATGAATGCATTTTCATAATTGTATATCTCTTTATTGATAAACGAGTTCTTTTTATCTCAAAAATGCACTTTCAATTCATAGTTTTTTAGAGGAACCATTGCTTGTGTGGATCATTTCCATTTTTGTACTTCTGTAATCTGAAATGAACAAAGATTTCTTTCAGTTTGAACTTAAGCATTTGTACTTTTCAAAAATCTGATTTTTTGATAGTTAGGACAACAAAACTAAACTTCTGAAACTTTTTCAATGAAACCAGAAATGAACCAACCACTGAGCATCAATCTGATAAATGAATGTAATCAAGTATAACAGGCAATTTAATCAATCAAAATGAACTTCTTTCACTAGAAAATAAGGGTTGATAACAGCCCTGACAATTAGTACAAACATGGTGAAAATTGGTAACATTTTTGGCAACCTCTCAGGGGTGTTTGTCTGCTAAACAGGAACAGACTAGCTGCCTTTTGCATATTTATTGGGCACAGAGTCTTCAACTTAGTAAAACTGAATCTTCTCAAACTTCTAAAACACAAGCTAAAAACTGAAACTAAACTGAAACATTTTCTAAAAGCACTCGGAGAAAGCAAACTACAACTGAAAACCAACTTTGAACTTCATCATTATTTTATGAAATCATGCTTATGACATGATACATCAAAATTTATCCATGAATCATGTGATCGTCACAATTTATAAGGTGATGATGTTGTTCAGGAACAAGAACTAAAAGAAAACTAAAGGCAGAATGAGCTTGAACAACAACCTTGAATGCATAATACATGTTTGAGCATGATGCTTATGACATGAGACATCAGAAATTATCCATGTCTCATGTGATGGGTATGATGTTCATGCTTATATTATGTGATTTATCTTGTTGTTTTTGCTCATTCTAACCTTAAAAAGCTATAAAATAAACCAACTGAAAATAACTTCCATTATCATCGTGATCACATCAATGAGTTTTGCATTATCTATAACTGGGAACCCTGTGAGATTCTCGGTTATGCATAGTGTATGCCTCCTTGATTTAATAATTGTGATAGTAGAAGTACTAACTGAAACTAACTAAAACTAACTAACTATGTGCCAAGCACTTATTCAAAATAACTCATCTCAAAAGCAACGCTTGAGGTGTAACCCATTCACTAGGATTGCTAACTCTTCTCCTTCAAGTGTAGATAAATGGAAATCATTGTGTGGCATGTTGGTTGTTATGATATATAGACCAGCTCACATAGCATCAAATTTTGAATGCCTTCCAGGTCTGCTTTTCAATTCATCCCATTTTAATACAATGTCTCATGGCTGGAAATTCTTGGGAGATGCTTTCTTGTCAAATGATCTCTTCATTTGAGCTTGATGAAGCTCAAATTTTTGCAATGCATCTCTCCTCTTCTCTTCTAAATCATTCAGTTGATCCAACCTTGCTACCATAGGCTCTTCATTAATCATATCCAACTGATACATAAAATTAAGTGTTGGAAGCTTAACTGAAATAGGTAGTCTAGCTTCCTTATCGTAAACCAACATGTAAGGAGACATACCAGTTGACCTTTTTTGAGTTATTCTATGATCCTAAAGTGTTGATTTCAACTTTTCATGCCAAGAATATTGATTCCCTTGTAAGGTCTTTTAAATGATCCGAATAAGGTTCTTATTTGTGGATTCAGCTTGCCCATCACCGTGTGGATAATAATTTAGTGAAGTATTCATATATACACCTTTCTGAATAGCCCATACTGCAACTTTATTTCCTATAAATGCAAGTGCATTATTTGAAATAATTGAATCTAGTACCCCAAATCTGCAAACCAAATCATCATAAAAATTCAAAATAGCAGTCTCATTTGCATCTTTGAGAGCAACTGCTTCTGTCCACTTCGTGAAATAATTAGTGGCTGTCAGCACCCACTTGTTCCCTACACTTGAAGGTGGGTTAGTGACACCAATAAAGTCAAGACCCTATTTCATAAATGTTTGGCCCACTTGAATACGATACAAAGGCGGCGCTACTAATTTCTCTTTACCAACAAAAATTGCACATTGTTTGCACTTCCTTACCCAGGAATGTGCATCTTTAAATACATTTGGCCAGTAATAGCCTACTTTCATTATTTTAAGAGCTATAGCTCTTGGTGAGAAATGGCCTCCAGCTGGCCCTTCATGAAACTGATGTAAAATATGATCAATATGATCTGGTTTAGTGCATCTCAACAAAACACCTTGCAAATCCTTCCTAAACAATATATCATTAAGTAAATAGTAAGGAATGGACTGCAATCTCTAATACCTTCATTTAGCCCTTTCCAAACCTTCAGGACAACATCCTATTTGCAAGAAGATGATCATATCATCTAACCAATCATTCTAAAAATCTGGAACAACAAGCTATTCATCATCTTCTAAAGCTAAAACAACATCATAAATAGCTTCGGGAGTGTTATCTCCATTTCCTGTAAGTTGTTCATAGAAACCTTTACCTCTTACTAGCTTGGTGACTTTGATCTCAATATCATACTCCATTTCTTTGGTAATCCAACCAACTCTTTTGGTATTAAAGTCCCTATTCAGCAATAAATCCTTAACAGAAAGATGTGCAACTATTAGTTTAATCTTGTTGTTCAAAAGCACATGTCTGAACTTATTCAAACTTCTTATTAAAGCAAGTACATGTTTCTCAACAAATGAATAATGTAACTCATAATCTTTAAGACTTTGACTGAAAAAAGATAATGGTTGCTCAAAACCTTCATCATTTTTTTGAACTAACATAGCAGTAATGCTATCAATGCTCCCATAAGCATATAAAATGAAATCTTTTGAGAAATTGAGATTTAATAAAGTAGGAGTAGCAGCTAATCTTCTTTTATCAATTCAAAACTATGGTTGCCTTCTTTAGTCCACCTGAAAACCATGTTTTTCCTAAGCATTGTTGTTAATGACATCAATAATTCAACAATATCTAGAATAAATCTCCTCACAAAATTAATCCTACCCAAGAAAATTTGGAGACCTTTTTTATGAGCTGGAAGTGGTAAGGCTAGAATAGCGCTTACTCTTTCAGGTTCAATGGTAATACCCTCTTTAGAAACAATAAATCCCAGTAATTTACCTTCATGAATAAAAAACACACTTTTCTTGGGATTTAAAGAAATGTCATATTCCCTGCATATTTCAAAGATGACTCTTAAATGCTAAAATGATCTGATGCACTCTTTGAGAAAACAGTAATACCATCAAGGTAAACAAGTACAAACTTGTACATTAAGTTTATGAAAGCCTTATTCATTTCCTTCTAAAAGGTTGTGCCTGCATTAGACAAACCAAATGGCATCTTGTGATAAGCCATAGTTCCCCATTTGGTAGTAAATGTTGTTTTAAATTTATCTTCTTCCTTTACCAAAATCTGATTATAACCAGAGAAACCATCAAGTAGTGAAAACCATTTTGATCCTAAAACAACATACAAAATCCACTCCATTGAAGGAAAAGGATGTCTATCCTTCAATGATGCTCTATTCAAATCACATAAATCAATACATAATCTGATTTCTCCATTCTTCTTTCTAACTGGAACCAAATTGGATACCCAAGAAGTATGCTTGATTGGCGGCTCCACCAAAATTACCCAAACATCATGCTTTGGATGAAACATGATTAGCGCCTTTGGTTAATTAACTTAGACTCATAACTAAACATGAATCTGAACACGCATATCCCATAGATAGACACAACTGAAGAATAAATAAAATTACTGTCGGCTTTCTGAAAACAATCTTCTGAAATTGTGTATGGTAAATAGAGTAACATAACTCAACTGTTACTGAACATCTGAATCTGTGTGTATGTACATGGTATAGTAACTATGTCTGAAACATAAAAAGAACTGCGCAAGGCTTCCACATATCCATACTGAAAAGTGAATACAGTTCACTACTGTATACTATATATTGTCACCAATGACAAACATACAGTCAACTATTTGCACAGAAGAAAATCTCCAACAATCTCCCCCTTTGACATTGATGGCAACATATGCTATGAAAAACACCATCAAACAAAAGTATCCTCCTTCTTTTTAAAATCTTCTTAATATCCTCATCACAGGTTCCTCTTCACTGCTACAGCTCCTCTAACTGTGTTTTTATTTTCATGACTATATAATCCCCCAGAGTATATGCTCCCCCTTACTATATACTCCCCCTTTGACATCAATAGAAAAGGGTGCCAAATACCATTAAGCACAGGCACTACTCCATAAGTAGAGTAGTCAACTATTCTTCAGTCACCAAGGACTGATGCTCTTGCTGCAAATTCTAATCAGACTAAGGAAAGGGAATTACTCCCAGCTTCTCCCTAAGATACTCAAAAGTATCTTTTGATAAAGGCTTTGTAAAAATATTTGCTAACTGCTCTTTAGTGCTCACATAATCCAACTTTACTTCTTTGTCTACAACTTTTTCTCTTAGAAAATGATATTTTATTTCAATGTGTTTTGTCTTTGCGTGCATCACATGGTTCTTTGACATATTGATAGTGCTAGTTTTATCACAGTGAATAACAATAGGATAATCAATCTGAATTCCAAAGTCTTTTATCATCTGTTTGATCCAAACAATTGTAGAACAATTCAATGTTGTTGCTACATATTCTGCCTCAACTGTTGACTGAAAAATACAATTTTGCTTCTTGCTTGTCTAAGTGACCAATCTGTCTCCAAGGAATAATGCTCCTCCTGAGGTACTCTTTCTGTCATCAACACAACCTACCCAATCAACATCAGTTTACACATGAAGTTATACATTCTCTGTGTTAGGATACCATAAACCATAGTCTATAGTTCCCTTTAAGTATCTGAATATTCTTTTTATTTCCATTAAGTGATTTTATTTAGGTTCAGCTATAAATCTTCCAACAATGCTAACTACATTAGAAATACCAGGTCTAGATTGAGTGAGATATATGAGTTTTCCAATCATAGACTTGTATAGTGTTTTGTCAATTGTTGTGGAATCATCATCTTTAGAAAGCTTGCTTCCTATTGTCATGGGTGTGCTTACTGGCTTGCAATCTTCCATCTTGAAAGTCTTTAATATCTCCTTCACATATTTAGTCTGATTTATGAATATGCCTTTGTCTATTTGTTTTACATTTAATCCCAAAAAATATTTGATAGGTCCAATCATGCTCATTTCAAATTCACTCTGCATCTCTTTTGCAAATTCTGCACTAAGATTATCATTACCTCCAAAAATAATGTCATCAACAAAGATAGCAACAAGTAGTAAACCTTCAGGTGTCTCTCTGATGAATAGGTTTCAATTTGCTACTCCCTTTTTGAATCCAATCTTTGTTAAGTAGCCATCAAGTCTCTCATACCATGCTCTTGGGGCCTGTTTAAGTCCATAGAGGGCTTTCTTTAGTCTGCATACCAAGTCTGGTTTGTCTAAAAGTTTGAATCCTTTAGGCTGCTCTATGTAGACTTCTTCCTTCAAGTCACCATTCAGGAAAGCCGACTTGACATCCATCTGATATACTTTGAAGTTATTGAATGTTGCGTAGGATAAAAATAACTTTATAGCTTCTAGTCTAGTCATAGGGGCAAATGTATCAGAATAGTCAATTCCTTCTCTTTGCGCATATCCTTTACATACCAATCTTGCTTTATTTCTTATCACTGTCCCATCTTCATTCATTTTGTTTCTGAATATCCACTTAGTTCCAATCACGTTCTTGTCACAAGGTCTAGGGACCAATTCCCATGTGTCATTATTCATTATTTGGTCTAATTCTTCTTGCATTGCACTTTGCCAATCTGAATCATTGCATGCATCTTCAACACTTAAGGGTTCAATCTGTGAAAGTAAGCATACCTCTTCATCAACAGTTGAACCTTTTGCTCTGGATCTTGTCAAGACTTTACTGCTCTGATCTCCAATGATATCTTCTTTAGAGTGGTATTTAGATGTGTATTTTGAGAATTTAGGTGTGACACTCTCGTCTGTAATCTGTGATTCTTTTGGACTTGGTTCAGGTTTATTGCATGATACATCAATATAGTCAATCATTTCTTTAATAAATGTATCCTTATTGATAGGTCTAGGTTCATCTTCAATCATAGGTGCATATTCATAATATCTCTCTTGAATCATGAACTTCTCATCAATCTTCACATGTGCACTCTCAATGATTTTCTTCAACCTTAAA
>MU223086.1:525407-577722 GCA_018584345.1 Thuja plicata
TTGTGCCAAAGCCAACTGTCATCCACTTTTGCAACAAAACAACTTACTTCGGAGTTAAGATGAAAAACATTACCTTTGGTCTTTGAGCCTGATGCAATCATGTCTCCTTCTTTGTTGTTAATAATGCATCTATTGTTTTTGAATTCCAACTGATATCCTTTATCTAATAATTGTCCAACACTTAGTAAGTTATGATGCAAACCATCAACATAAAGAACATCATCTATCTCGTTCTTTCCATCTAAGGTGATATATCCTCTGCCTATGATAGGTGTGGGAGTGTTATCTCCAAATATGACCATGCCACCTTTGTACTTGTCTAGATGTACAAATCTATCTTTGTCACCTATCATGTGATGTGAACACCTGATGTCTATGATCCGGTCTATTCTGATGTCATCTTGTGAAACTAAAGCCAATTCTTGTGCTTTCTTTTCATCTTCATTTTCTATTGTTTCAATCATTTTTTCATTATCTTTAATTGCAACGAATCCAATTTCATCTTCTCCTGAATCATCATCAGTTACACCATCTTCAGCATGATAGCATTCCTTGGTATATTTGGGTTTTTAATGTGATCTGTACTTCTTGACTCGTGTAGGACACTTGGATGCAAAGTGGCCAACTTTGTTGCATGAGAAACATTTGAATGGTAGTTGTCCTTCATATTTTCCTTTACCTTTCCTGTCCTTCTTAGCAATCATAGCAATGATTTCTTCTAGTTCTGTATCAACTTCTTCTTTCTCATTATTACTAGAGATGCTCAAGGATTTCTTGCCATGGACTAAGGCTTTGAAAGTTGTTTCCATTTTAGGTTTTGTCTTCAATCTTGATATCTCAAATGCTGATATTTTGCTAATCAAGGTTTCTCTTTTGAAGTCCTTTGAGAATTTCATGGTTTCATCCAAGATGTTTATCTTGCTTTCATAATCTATTGTCAATGTGGTCATTAATTTTTCCATTATATCATCCTCTGAAATTTCTCCACCATTGTTTCTGATTCCTGAGACTGCTTCATTAATCCTCTGATTGTAAGCTCTGATGTTTTCTTCTAGTAGCATCTCTAAATTGTTGTATCTTTTCTTCCATGTCTTTCTGCACGCATTCTTGGCTTGGATGTCTCCTTCAAACATGTCTTCTAGGTATTTCCAAATTTAATATGCTTTGTCTTCCTTCTTGATCTCAGAAAATTTACTGTCAGATAGGGCATTGATTAGGGCTTCTTTGGAAATTACATTTTGGGTGAATACTTCCTTTTGTTTATTAGTAGAATCTTCTTCTGCAAGGTCCTTCAAGGTGGGAACATCAATTTCATGAGTAGCAATCTCATAAATCTCAAAACCAACGCACTGAAGATGTGTTATCATTTTGTTCTTCCTGTCAAGATAATTCTCTCCATCAAACTTAGGACTCTCTTTCCTGAAGTACGCCATTTGATTTACCTTAAGCTATTAGGATTTCTCTCCAAGGCACTTGGATCTGATACCCATTGTTGGAATAGTCCCAAGGGATAACTGAGAGGGAGGGGGTGAATCAGTTATTGAAAAGTTTAATTCTTTTCTCCAATTAATTACTGAATATCATTAAGCACATACACATTTAAGATAACACAAAATAGAACACCACAAGTTTGGTTACGGGGAAACCAAACTAGGTAAAAACCCCGGTGGGAATTAGCACCCACAAAGAACTGTACTTGAGTATAGTAATCTCTATTAGAAGATCTTTACAACCCTATTAGGAGTTTTAATTTACAATGCAATAAGTACAGTGACCTGGTTAAGAGTCAGACCCTATTAGGAGTCTTTTACAAATAACCCCGTTAGGGGTGGACTCGCTGTCCAAAAGCTCACTGCTAATCTGATGAAGGCTACAAACTTTAGTAAAATAGATATACACTATATTTGATAATGAACTGTTTGAGTAGACCTATTGTCTTGATTAGTTCCAATGAATTATATATACTCTCTGCTTCTTCACATAGATCTTTATCTGATGAATGAAATGGCTTTATTGTCCTAAAATAATCAGCATTCTATTCTGTCCTTTTTTTGTCTCTTTTCTTATCATTCACACTTGGTGATCTTAAAATGAACTACTATAAGTATCTTCTCCAAAAGATATGATCTTTGTTAGCTTTAGGAATCCCTTCAATGCTTCTTTAGTTAGCCAAACCAAGCACACAACATAATTAGAACCGCGCAACTCAAACTGAATAGACGCATTGCTTCACATAGTCGGCTCCATCGAAATTACCCAAACATCATACTTCGAATGAAACACGATTAGCGCCTTTGGTTAATTAACTTAGACTCACAACTAAACATGAATCTGAACACACATATCCCATAGATAGATGCAACTAAAGAATAAATAAAATTACTGTCGGCTTTCTGAAAACAATCTTCTGAAATTGTGTCTAGTAAACAGAGTAACATAACTCAACTATTACTAAACATCTAAATCTACGTGTATGTACATGGTATAGTAAAAATGTCTGAAACATAAAAACAACCACACAAGGCTTCCACATATGCATACTGAAAATTGAATACAGTTCACTGTCGTATACTATATCTTGTTATCAATGACAAACATACAGTCAACTATTTGCACAGAAGCAAATCTCCAACAACATGGAGGTCATGCACATACTCAAGAGCCATCAATGGGATTACTATCAGATATAGATTCCCAATGCATAGAATGGAAAACTTAATAGAATATTTGGGAGGTGCAAGGTGCTATTCAAAAATTGACTTGAAGAGTGGCTACCACCTGATCAGAATCAGAGAGGGAGGTGAGTGGAAGATAACTTTAAAGACCAATGAGGGTTTGTTTGAATGGGTTGTTATGCCTTTTGGTCTTTCCAATGAACCAAGTACATTCATGAGACTCATGAATGAGGTTCTTAAACCTTTCATTAATCACTTTGTTGTTGTCTATATAGATGATATTTTTATTTTCAGTAAGAATGAACATGATCACCTTATGCATTTTGATATGGTGTTGAAAAGGTTGCATGAAGAACAGTTGAGGATCAACTTGGAGAAGTGTGTGTTCTTACAAGAAGAACTTGTGTTCCTTGGCTTTGTCATATCAAAGGGAAACTTAAAGATGGATCCCTCCAAAGTTGAAGCCATTTTGAATTGGCCAACTCCTAAATCAGCCAGCAAGGTAGAGAGTTTTCATGGACTAGCTAGCTTTTATATAAAATTCATTAAGAATTTCAGTGGGGTTAGTGTACCAATGATTGATACCATAAAGGGAGGTAGGAAATGTCACTCTATTTGGAATGATGATGCACATAAGTCTTTTGAGTATTTGAAAACAAGGTTTGCACAACAACCTATACTAGTCCTTCCTGATTTCCATAAGATTTTCACAATAGAGTGTGATGCAAGCAAGCGAGCTATTGGTGGTGTCTTGAGCCAAGAGGGTAAACCTATGGCATTATTTAGTGAGAAAATCAATGAGGCAAAGAAAAAGTATTCTACTTATGATTTAGAGTTATATGCTATGGTTCAGTCTTTAAGAAAATGGAGACATTACTTATTCACACAAGAGTTTGTTGTTTATACTGACAATCATGCCTTGAGTTTTCTGAATAGACAAGAGAAATTGAATCGGAGGCACTTGAAATGGATGGAATATCTCCAAGCTTTCAAATTCACCATCAAGCACAAGAAAGGGGTAGCTAATAAAGTTGTTGATGCTCTCAGTAGGAGGAATCTACTTATTCAAGAAATCCAGTTGGAAAGTGTGGGCATTCCTACTTTGAAAGATATGTACAAGTATCATACTGATTTCTTAGAGTTTACCATTCAAGAAGGGTTATTGTTTAAGGGAAGTCAATTATGTATACCTATATGTTCAATGAGGGAAAATATTATTAAAGAAAAACATTATGGGAGCTTGTCAGGGCACTTTTGGATAGATAAGACGCTTGATTTAGTGAAAAGGTTCTATTTCTGGCCTAAAATGCAGTCAGATATCAGAAGGTTTGTGGAAATTTGTTTGATCTGTCAGAGGGCTAAAGGCCATACCTCAAATGTGGGCTTGTATACACCACTTCCCATCCCTGCTAAGCCTTGGGATTTAGTCAGTGTGGATTTTGTTTTAGGACTACCAAAGACCAAGACTGGTTATGACAGTGCATATGTGGTTGTTGATAGGTTTTCAAAGATGGTTCACTTCATCCCTTGAAAAACCATTCATGATGCTTCTCACATTGTAGGTTTTTTCTTCAAAGAGGTTGTTAAACTTCATGGTCTACCCTTGTCCATCATCTCAGACAGAGATCCAAATTTTTTTAGACACTTTTGGAGGATACTTTGGAAGAAACTTCGTACAACTTTGTTACTGCCATTTGCTTACCATCCTCAATCAGATGGTCAAACTAAAGTCATTAATAGGCCTCTTGGGAATTTACTAAGGCATCTCACACAAGAACATGGTACCACATGGGATAACATATTGGTTCAAGAAAAAATTTCCAATAGTGATTCAGTGAACAGAAGCACTGGTTTAACCCCTTTCCAAATTGTGTATTGTAACCATCCTAGGGGTATTTTGGAACTCGGAGATGTGAAATATTTAGCCAAGAGGAGTTATCTAGCAGAAGATTTTGTTGAGGTCATGAAGCACATTCATGAACAAGTCCAAGCCAAGCTAAAACATACATCCACTAAATACAAAGAATGTGTAGATAAAAAGAGAAGGGATTTGCAGTTTGAAGTTGGAGATATGGTGATGTTTCATCTTAAGAAGGAAAGGTTACCTAAGGAGAAATACACTAAGTTAATGATGAAGAAGTTAGGTCCTTTCAAAATTCTCAAGAAATGCGGAAACAATGCCTACAAGATTGATTTACCTCCTAGTGTTGGTTTATTTCCTATCTTCAACATTAGTGACATCTATGCTTTCAAAGGTACTGTTGTTAATGTCTCTACTGTAGGAGATCAAGATCCAGACTCAGAGAAATTGATCCAGGACTTACCCAAGCCATTTTCTCCAGAGATAGAGTACATTGTTGACAAGAGAGTGGCTAACCAAATGAGAAAGAAAACTTACTATGAGTTTCTAGTCAAATGGAAAAAACCAAACACTGGAAGATGCTTCATGGCTAACACCTGAAGCCATCGAAAAGACTGGACTCAAATTTGTAGACATACCAACTCAAGAGACTTGAGTTTTTTTTGTCAAGAGGAGTATGGTGCCAAGCACCCCCGGCTTATTCTGTGATATGATAGTTTTGTCCACATTTTCAGTTCTAGGATAAATTTTGTTTCAAGAATAAAGGATTGATTCCTTAGATCATCCTATTGTAAGATCTTGGTCTACTTTGTAAGGTTAAAGGGTCTTAAGGTACTCAATGAACCTTAAGGTCTCCCTAAGCCATTAAAACCAGAGATCCTGTCATTTTGATGTTTTGAACCTTAGTCCAAGGTTATGTCATGTTTAGATTCTCCCTAAAGTTTTTGGAGTCAATTTTTTTGTCTTTTGCAACATTTCCAAAAAAATGTCAAAATGTTGCCGAGCAAAGTTGTATTGTTGCCGAGCAAAGTTGCATATTGCCGAGCTAACTGACATAGTTTTATTTGGTATTCTATTAGTTACAACTCTCATAGGGAATTTGAATCGATGGTATGATTCTATTTTTAGGTATAAAACCACTCCCTTAGAGAAGAGAATGAGAGACATGAAGAGAGAGATGTACAACTTGACAAGTTTTGAAGGAATATGAACAGTTTTCTGAGCATTCTTAGTGTGTACGATGTTGTGTGGATCCACTAAGAAAAAAAAGCGGCATATTTTTTTAATATTGTGAGTTTACTTTCTATTGCAATTGGTTTCATTCAGTTTAGATTTGATTTGCATAAGTTAGAAGCATTTTGGTAAACATAATCTAGGAAAGCTAAAGTTGGGCCTGTTCAAGAAATGTAGCCCTAACTTGGAATTTATCTAGTGGATTTGCACAGCCATCTAGAAAATGAAAGGTATGGGCATGTACTTTGAGATTCCAAAATCTCAGAACTCTGATGTTGTGTTTGTGATTTTTGAGATCAAGCCCTAGGTCAAATATCCTCATGTATTTGACCAGTCAAGTAAGTGAATATATGAAAAAGTGAATGGATCGAATGATGGGACTTGGTAGGTTGATATTTTGAGGTATTTAAGGATATTAGAAAAATCCTGGGTGGTTGTGGTAATTATGTGCACCCATCTCTTATCATCTATTGTGCAAACCAGGCCTAATTTGGCCAATTAGGTATGTGTGCCTTATAGGGATTTTGTGGTGCTAGAGAAGAGTCACTTCCTGCCACTTTGGGGTTTGTCATAAATTCTAAAAGGGTATCAAATTTTGTGATTTTTTTACCAGGTCTCATCCCAAAATCAAGAGTTAAGTCCAAGAAACCTCGAGAATAGACCTAGAAGGATTTCTAGGACAATATTGGTTTTAGTGATTTGAGGTGTGTTCTACACAAACCAATGGGTGATTTCATACCCATAGAAGCTAAATGAAGTGTTTCAACCAATAGATGGATTGGTTGTTAAGAAGTATGAATATTTCCTTGTTTGTAGCCTTGTAGAAGGAAAGATCAGTGAAGAATCAAAGTTTCTGAGTTAGAGAACTTGGGTTCACTTTGTGGCTTCTTGTAGTGTTCCTTGGTACCACATTCACATGATGCTAAGAAGGATGGGAAGGGTTGGATAGGGGTTGAGAATCACAGAAAAACTCATAACTAGTTGTAGTAGGTTAATATGAAGAAAAAGTTGGGGTGTTTGCAGCTTGGAATGGAAAATAAGGAGGTAGAGGGTTTCTGCTTCCACGTAACGAAGAGGGAAAGATGTGATGGGTGAAGTATCCGTCCATACTAAAGAAATGTGAAGAACCATAGTATCTCAAGATGATGCTTTAAATGTGAGCATGAGCTCTCCCAAGGACGAAGGACCAAGAGCATGTCAGTAGAGACATAAAAATCTATGAACTATTCGATCGCCTAGTGCTTGGTAACTACCTCTTTAAGGATGAAATACTGAGGATTTCACCGAGTCATTAGCTTCGTAAATCGGTCCCACGAGGCGTGCCAGAGAAACTATTGATCCCTAATAGGCCCAGACCTATTAAACAAAAATTGATAATTTTTGCGTATGGGGGACCTTATGCACTATGTAGAGAGACCTTTGAGACTCCAGAAGCCAACTTTTCTTGTTTTTCTTTTGGAGGGTAGAGAGAAGAGAAAGGGAAACAATGACTTCCATGTGATTTTCCATTACTTTTTTTGACTTCCTCAAGTCCTCCCAAAGATAAAAGAAAAACTAGGGACCCCTCACCTTTAGGCACATAAACTGCATGTAATCCTCATAATGAGAGACGGACGAGATGCAAAAGTTGGATGGACATAGTGCAACACATATGGATCTCCTTATAAGAAAGCCCAATTTGAGGCCCGCAAGAGGTGTTCTTAAGTCTACTAAAAATAGCTAATGTTACTCGCTAAGATGACATAGTATAACTCAGATTACAAGAGTTGAAAGAGTATCAAGCATGATTCAACTTATTTCAATATATGACAAAATTATAAAAGTCTGAAAAGTAACAGATGATATATATGCCCCCTAGAATGACACGGAGCTCAGGATTATTCAAAAAATTAGAGAAAGACACAAAGTAAAAGAAAACAAGTCATAGTCTAATATATTCTCTCCTTTTGTTTATCTAAATACTAGCTAGGATCGAAGAATGATACAATATCTATTTGGAGTGTTCCCCAAGATTAGCAAACCAAAAACTCCTCTAAAGAGGTTATGGTAGGACTCTAAAGCTAAAAATTTATTTTTTACAACATGCCCTCGGGCTTTACATAGGAAAAATCCTTGGAGTTGGACCTCATAAATGTGACTAGAAAGTCTTTTGTCAACTCAGCGCGCGCATAGGAGGTACTCCCAAAAAGCCATTTTCTTCAACAATGATAGACTAAAAAATTGGCACGCCATTTTAAAAACTTGAAAAGTGCCTCAATGTGCATCATCAAATGGGGAAGTACTGTCATCCCATGATCAAAATTAGGACATGTGTCAAATCAGTGAAAGTTTTTGAAAAACTATCGTTGAAGCTAGTTAAGATATGTGCAATGCTGACATGTGGCGACTCGATGCATGAACCTGTCGGGGAGAGAAGTTATTGCAACTCAAGTCTTGAGAGTGTGGTGCACCCAATGCTCCAAAACTCCATCCTTTGCACAACTATAGTAGATGATATCTATAGGGTCTATGGGGCCAATAAAATCTGAACAATATTTGAAGTATTTGTGCTCACAAGATTCATTAACAAATCTGCAACATTTTTCAGAGTATCAACTGTCTCAACTTTTATTCTTCCACCTTCCACCATGTTACAAACAAACTGGAATTGAACTTTAGTGCACTTCATTCTAGCATGGAAGGTGGGGTTCTTTGCCAAAAAAAAAATCACACTATGACTATCACAAAAAAAAAATCATTAATCCCAACATCTAAATACAATCTCCAAGACAAATGACTTTGTTACAAGCATGAAATTTTTCCATGCACTCTTCTTCTATAGTAGACAATAGAAACCACATCTTGCTGCTTACTCATCTAGCTAATAACATCACCAAACATAATAAAAACATAACCATTGGTGGATCTTTTTCTATCAATGTAACCAAGCCAGTCAGAATCCAGATATCCATAAATACTAATAGAATGTTGAAGTCCTATAGGGTAACCATGGTAGCATAAGGAATACTTGGAAGTAGTCCACACATTTCCAAACATTCTTAATTGCATTCCAATGTACTTATCTATGATTAGCCATAAATCGACTGAGGAATTTCACTCTTTAAGCAATGTTTATTCTTGCATAGACCATATCACACATCAAACTATAAAAAATGCTAGCATAAAGAGCTCTAGTTATACCCTCTACCTCACTAGAATATTTTGGACAATATACACCATATAACTTTGTGCCCTACACAATATGAACATACAATGTTCTATAATTTTCCATGTTAAACATCTCTGACCCAATACTCACATACTTACATTAGATTACCCAAAGTTTTCTATTTTCTCTATCTCTCTTAATTTCCATCCCCAAGATGTACATATTTGTTGCTAATTATTTCATTTCAATTTATTCTAACAATTGAGAAATAAAATTAGAAATCTGTTGACGCAATCATAGAGCTCAAAGAAAATGCATCTTCTACTTGTAATTTTAGTATCCTATGTCATTTGAGTCTTTTTGTGTCTTCATATTTACTAGGGTAGTGAAAGGTATGCCACATATGATATGAAAGATAACTTCAACAAAAAACATTAATTTCATGACTTGATTGTGCAATATTTATTTGATAAGTAGACATAAGAAATCTCTTTCACATAAAGTTGGACAAAAATTCAAATAAAAATTAAATGTCAATACCTATTGATAAACTCACAAAGCTCAAAGAACATGCTACTTCTACTTGCAACTCATAAATCCCATATGTCATTTGAGCCTTTTGTATATCTCCATGTTGCATTCATATATACTATATTAGAGTAAACTATGACACATACAATATGAAAGAGAACTTAAACAAAAACATTAATTTAATGTATTGATTATGCAACATTTACTTCATGGCTGACATCAACCATAAATATAATGAACTCATTATGCAATATTTATTTAATGTGCTGATCTCAACCAACTTATGCGTAATATGAACATGTATGAACATTAAAAATCATTTTAATTTTTGGTTATACAACATTTGATTGGGTGCTAGCCAAGTCACATGTAACATTTATTTGATGCATGGGTTGCTAGCCAATATAATTAGAAGGCAATGACATTTGATTGGTTCTATATTTTTTTCTTAACTAAAAAAACATTCTAACAAATTTTTTACATGGATTAATTAACATGTCACAAAAAGCATATTTTAATTTTTTTTTAAATTCTAAATAAACTTTATACAACTTGATTAAACTTCACATTTGAACAAACACCTAACACAAAATTATATCATTTATCATTATAAAAATATATCACTTGTCAATACGCTATTTGGAGAAGACAAGAGGCTAATGCATCTATTGCCATTTCTTTTACTTATTCAATGAATCATCACATAGAATTAAAAGAAATCCAACACCAATCTTATCCATTTTTGTATTGGTTCATTTTGAGATAGTAAGTGTATAAATACAATTATTATTCAAATTTTATTATATTCTCAATGCATTAATTTTCTTTTATAAAAATTCATTCATTTCAATAATGCAAGTCTTATTTAAACATTATTTTGATGCTCAAATTTTGACTCTATTAATGTTTAATTGTTACTTGAATGAACACTAATGTAGCCATCACAATAGTCCCTTTGTTATTGTGAGTTGATAGAGTAAAAAATCCTATTTTATAAAATTGCATTATTGATTTTTACATTTTTTGAAAAAAAATAACAAAACTTTGAATTATTTATGCTAATTGATTTACAATTACTAGAATACCCTACTATTTATGATATTTAATATCCCTTAGCCTTCACTCCATTTACAACTTTAACTATTCGTATAAACCAAATACAATGTGATTAAACACATTGCTTATCCAAAAATTATGTTGTCATAATAATAATTTAGAACTATTTAAATTCACACTAAACATATTCTATTAATTCTATTACTATTTCACAATCACTAACTCTAATTAAATATACAAATTAATCAAACAAAACCCACATACATTGGAACTCTTATTCTATTAAAGGAAATTCAAAGTTAAATAAATTATTAACAAAATAAGACATATAATTTACGTTTATGAAATAAAGCATTCCCTCCGACAACCCGCAAAAAATGAGGAGAAAATGATTAATAATAAGCCACGGTGGAAATGCAACGTTTCATATATGATAACGAAGACAAACATAATTTTTTTTTTTCTGATTTTCAATCAGGCTAAAATTCAAGTATTCTATTTTGTGTGGGGGAGAAGGGCCGTGACATGGCACTGTGAAGATGAGCTATAGTGTCATGACAGACAACATTAATGGAAGAGGAAAAAACGACGCCCATTGCATTTGCGTTCACTATTCTGAGTTGGGCGCACCAGAATAAGGGACATGGCTGTCCAGAGCTTATTGGGTGTCCGTCACAAGGCACCTCTCCTCTGTCACACAACTTCCAGTTCTGCTCATGGAGGTACTCTTTTCTTCAATCAAACACTCGTCTAAATGCACTTATATATTTAACAGCTAACTAGTTTTTCCCACAGATGAATGCTCGAGGAAGACCGCTTCAATAGTATGCTCAAAATACATGCTGTTTAAGCAAAATGGCTGTACAATGGTGGAAAGAAGGTTCAGATATCCAATCCCATTTTCTGTCTCATGCAAGGCCACTAGTACCAAAGGTATTGTGCATATGTTTTAACCCAAAATTCAAATTGTGGGTGGTGCCTTCTATTTTAATTTCGAGAAATTGCTACATTTCAACCTCTCCTGGAATCTTTTATGGGAAAGACTTCCAACAGAACACAATGTTCTGATACCACTATGTTGGATTAAAATCCAAATAAACACAGAACGCACAGCTCTGAAACTAATCTGAATGAAAAAAAACTCCAAAACATCCAAAGGCACATAGCTGCTGCTCTGTTTGCCAATCAACTGGTAATACAATAGAATTAATACCCAAACATAAAATAGTTAGATACAGGCAAATTTCTTTTCTCTTAAACACAAAATGAACATTTACAAACTAATTACTAACTCGAATTACAATAGTTAATACAAACAAATTATTTGCAGCGATCTGGAGCTACCCCCAATCACACTCAATCTTTGGAGTTTACACGCTGACTTCTACCTTTGTTTGGAGTTGCCTCCCACTGCACTACACTCCTTTCACTCAACACTACTGCTGCACAAACATACCTCTATTCTGCCAGAGCTCAATGAACTTGCTGCTTGTTAGTTAACAGATTTGGTTCACACAAAATCAATAATAAGGACTCTATTTACCCAAATCGAGAATCTCAAACTAACAAACATTTGAGTTAACAATACTTTGTTTCCCTCTGAATTTTTATGTGGTACAGCTCCCACTTATGATTGATTGTTTTTATGCATTTTTTGGATAGATGGATTTTGGTATGCTTTTAACCTGAAAGCAGAAAAGCAACCAATACTTGTTCATCACCATGTAACAAGCATGAAACAGCTGAAATGAACGGGAAATATCAAGACTGTTTTGGATATATAACATGAGCCAACATTTTTATTTTCTCTCAACACAAAGATTGATAACTTTTTAGAAACTTTCCTATAGAATTGCCATCACCAATTCATAACACACAGGTTGGTAATTGATAGCAGCAGAATAAAAACCATAACTAGAGATATGATGAATTCTGATAAAGAATATTTCTCATACAAACTTAGCACACAGACTAAACATTCACGAAAGAAACATTAAACTTTTGCGCACAGACAAAGGAAGATATCAGGATAACACCAGCAAAAGTCCTTCTATTCTATTATCAGAACTTTAATCACAGTACTATCTCTATCAAAAATTCAGACCCTTCAATAGTCCCTTGAATACATATTTACAACATCCAACTATGTAACTGCCAAAGTTAAGTAACTGATTCTTTTTAAAGCATCAATTTCAAAATAGTTTTTTGGTAAAATGAAAATGTCCGTTTTTAACACATACGGAACTTTTTAAAACAATTAAAATATTTAAAAAAGAAAGCCACTGAGACTAAGGTGGTGGAGCCACATTGGCTTGAGACATTGGAGGTGGCTGCGATGCAACAACTTGATCTTTGAAGTCTCTATAAGTTTTCAATACTAGAGATAACTCCGCTTGCCTGGGAATAATTATCGACTTCAACCTAATATCCCACTGTAAGAACCCCCTCTGGTTCTACCCCTAAAGACTTAGTTTTGATCTTTTTGACATTTTGTCAAATGGTTGGCATGCAATCCTTAAGTTCTGATTTCTGAATGTATATGTGTTTGCTTTGTTTATATTTGAATGGTTTTACAATTCCAAAACATATACCAATGCATGAAATTCAAATTATCTTGCAAGCTATGCACAAATATCCCATTTTATTTCAATTCAAGTATTTGCAATTATTTACAATGGTCATCAAGAATGCATTGAGGAATTTATTAATTGCAAAATTAAAACCTGGAGCTGATCGCTAGAATTGAAGAACACCCTCAGATGAATTGCAGCTCTCTGAAAATAGATCACAACTTGATGCCAATGCTTGCAAACATATAATGAAGGCACTTCCTAGCCAAAATGTGCCTCTAACACTCCAAACGCTGCCCTTAAGATGAATGCCGCTGCCTCTAAATGACCTGCGGCTGCCAAGAAATACCAAATGCAGACCCTTCTATGGCTGAGTCTGCAATTGACAATGTCCTCTGTCCATGCAAACAGCGCTGAGATTAATTGGGGCTGCTAACCAACAATTTCTACAATCAATGAAAACAATCCTAGCCTTTGGATGAAGCCAAAGCCTGGCACAATTCAATGGACATTTAACCACCTCAAAGTGCCGAAAAATTTAGTAGAATTTGACAAATTCTCCAAGCCTGAAACTCAAACCCTTGTCTCAACCTCCTTCAACAATTTCATCAAAAGCAAGTACACACAATGGAATGGATCGATTTTCACATATAAGGCTTTTACAATTCTCAATAGAATTTGACTAGGTAGCTTCAAATTCACACTTCACATAACTTAAAACACCACTCAACTTTTGAATATATTTGCTTTTGATGCTTGAAATATAATATTCAATTAGATTTCCCTCCAAGACTTAGGCGCCATAATACACTTTATTAAATAAACATTTTATGAACTTGGCACTTTATAATAAGCTCACTTGATTATTAATTAAGTATTTTATAACTTAATTAATAATCATTAATAAAATCAACAGCTTATTAATTCCTCTAGATGAACAACTCAGAAATCCAGATACTCACTGCCTGAGCCAGATGCCTAAGTGCCCTGCCAAAAATAGCAACATGGCATAACTGACTTACTATAAATAGTAAGTCTCGGAATGAAAGCTTTGTCAACGTCACCACAACTCCCCACTGCTACAAAACTGTTCAGGTGCCTCGCTAAAGATAGAAATGCCGGATAAATGACTTACTATAAATAGTAAGGGTACCAAATTGACCTAAATGAAGAGCAATCCTGAACAACTCTGACCTCCGAAAGGGAATTGGCCCACTCAACTGCCAACCGGGACCCTCTAATCAATTGACTTAGCCTACGAGGGCCACTGATAGGCTAATCCAAACCACCAACCATGGTGAGCTAAAAAGGGGACATTACACCCATACCACCTTTGCAGCTCTAATTCTATCTATTTTGGCCTAAAGGTTCGCAGGTTGAATCAATATTGCAATGCTTGCTTGTCAGAAAGGGAGTAGATGAATTTCTAAATTTCTTCCTTGATGTAGTCCACTGTTGCATCTTCGCTGCTGTTCTTCTTCTTGAATCTGCAAGCAATACTATTAGCTAACTTTATTATTTCCGCATGGACTTTTTTGCATTCTTTCATGGTTTTGTTCAAGTCATCGATACATTGTTTGACAAGTTGTCCTCTCCACTTCAAAGCTTCAAACCACATTGTGCATCTTACATCATTCTGATCTATTAGGATCTTTTTTGAGACAACATGGGTAGTATCCATCATGACTGTTTCTGCTAAATCCACAATTACCTTGCCCCATTAGGCTTCATCTTGCTTTAATCCAAGAACTTCAGAGTGAATATTCTTCTTTAAAAGAATCATATTGACATACACCTTTTTGATCTGTTCCAAAAATAGTGGACCTTTGGCACGAACATCTTCAATCCATTCTCTAGTGGATTAACCAAGTGCATTGTCTTCTTGTACTCTACTAAACATGGCCTGTGAACTGGGTGAAGTGAGATCTATATCTGCTTGGGCTTGATTGACTGGCAAAACAGAAGAATTAATGAAATTCTTTAAACAATCGGTCAAAACATCGATCTGTCTCTTCATTTCGCCCTTGTCAATTTTACCCTTCTTAGATCTCTCCAATATCCTAACTGCAATCACCTGGATGTTATGATTGTCTCCTTCCTTGCTAGGTGGCCCCAAATCAACTCTTGAAACATTAAAGTAAGCTATAGTAAGCTGACTAGGATCTTTATCTGCAATAGGTTGAGCTATTTCTACATAATCATTTCTAGTGTTTGCATCCTCCATCAACCTGGACGTAGTCTTTAGCTTTGTGGTCTTTGGTGTCCTCTGCAATAACTGTCCCACTATGTTATCATCTGGTATTTTGAAAGGCACTAATTTCCTTTTCTTGGACAGTGAAGTTTCCAACCTTGATGGAGTGCTTGTAGAGTCTGTTGGTGCGGACATACCAGGAGTAGAGAAATTTAAAGCTCTCAACAGAGGAGTTTGGCTAGCCCTTGACCAAATGGAAAGCGTGGAGGAGTTTTGTCCTTTCAAGTTCCTGGTGTCAGCTCACCTTCTTCTAATGGTGGCATTTATTCTGCATCCAAAACCTCCACTTCTACATTCTTTTCCTTTTCCTGCTAAGGGACTCCTCCCTATTTCGGTAGTGGATCACCGCTACATGTCTTTCCTGGCATTCTATTTTTGCTGGGGTCTTCCCCATCTTCATAGATTCCACTTAATGCTACAAATTGCTAGGAAGCTATACTTACAGTGACTGTAGGGGGAACAGAGGTTGAAGAAGGTTGTGAATTCACTGGTTGAGTTCCTTTAGTGCTTGTCCCAGAAGTATCACCTCTTTTTCTTTCCAACTACTCTTGTGTTCTCAAAACTACAACAGTTTTAGTTAGTAGGTCATTGGGCTCTCTTAGACTCCAATCAATGCTGGCAATTGGTGACCCATCTATTTGTGAGTGGTAGATAGGATCAACAAGATCAGTTTCATCATCAATAATACCAGTCACATCCCACCCAAGTTTATATAACTCAATTTGTTTGAGACTGAGTCTCATCCAGCTCCTTTTTACCTCTTAATCATCTGTACAATCAGCCTCGAAGTCTTCAAGATGGGGGACATGATGAAAAGAAGAGCTCAACTAACTTTTGATGTTATCCTGGCTATCGAAGGGGAATAGTCTCTCATACATTGACCAGGTGTATTTTACAATAGCTCTTTCTAAATTTAGAGCCTCTGGCTGTGATTCTCTAGAATACAATCTCAATTCAATGATAAACAGGATACCAACTTTCTTTCTTGCTTTACAAACTTTATTCACTTCAGCGATTTGCCTACATACTTCAATCAGAATAAACTTATCCTTAGGGTACCTAGGCAATTTATGAGGTAACCCATCATAGCCAGCTATCCTGATATATGTGAATCTCTGATATTGAATAGAATAGCCACCATATGTATTTATCAGGGCTTTGGCTTTGGGTGAGATCCTTTGACCAATGTCCCCTCGTAGTTCCCTCACCAGCCTCATGGTGAAAACATCATTCACCCTTCTAAAATTTTAATAACTCCTCTCAAGTTGAAGGTCTAGATAATAATTATATATTTGTATATCATCTTCAAAATCTTGCACATGATTCAATCCAGGCCAAGGACAAGTGCAGGCCAAAGCATAAAACAGATAAGAAGACATATAAAATGTTTTGTGAAAGTAGAAATTGTATAAGGTGGAATGCAACCTATTTGGAATTAAACCTGCCTAGTCCAAATACTAATTCACAGCACAAATAACATGAGTGAATGACATGTCCCCTTTCCTCTAAGCAGGACCTATTTCCGATTTCACCTCGTAGTTCATGATGGTCCCCCATGAAGTATTAAGGGAGTGCTAGGGCCCCCCTTCTTGTGGCATGCTTTCGGCGCCACCCTTGGTGTGGTCCTAATTTATAGTCAAACATTGGCACCAACCCTTCTTTGGGCTGACTTGCTTGATTTTGGAGGTGTTTGGCCTCATATATGTATCGGCCTTCTTGGAGAAACAATTATCATCAGTCAGCTTTGCATCTTATTTGTTTTGGTCATTCCAAGTTGAAATTCTTTGGGAGATTGTAGTTTCAGAGGTGAAGTTAATTGGATTGGTATTGATCCCTAGTCTGCTATTGATCCCAATTTGGTGAAGTTAATTGGATTGGTAGTTTTTGCATCATTGCTCAGTATTTCATCCCCTTTGGAGGTTGCGATGAGAATTAGCAGCGATCATATCATTCTTGTGTGCAGCGGACAAGGTCTATACTTCTGTGATCAGACATTCAATATTTCATACATCAGCGATCAGACCTTCACACATCTGCAATCAAACTTCCAGCATTGGCGATAACATAATATCAGTCATTCATACATCGGTATTCATACTTCAGCAATGTTAGAATATCAGGCATACAGACAACGGCGTATCAGACATACAGACATCAGAGTTTCAGAAATACAGACATCGGCATATTGGACATACAGACATCGACATATCAGACATACAGACATTTTTATATTAGACATTCTTTCATCAGTATATTTGTTTTGCATGCTGCGAGCTTATTCCCTTGCCGGTAAACTTTGCTAGTCATAGTAACGGCGTTAATTATAGAAATAATTCACATTGGAGAGTGGCACCAACAACAGCATCACATTCTGTGACTTCTAATGGAGAATTATTGTTAGAAGGCTAAGGTGCAAGATCTCTTGACCTTCTGTCATCATTGTAATAGCAAATAAATTTGTATGATCATTAATTGGAATCGCAGATTGCTGGTCTATTATTGTCTATCTTTGTTTTTGTATGCTCCAAGATATTTTAGTGATATCAGAGCCTTGACCCTACTTGTTTGCTAGCTTGGGGTTAATGAGTGGAAGAAGACAAGACTATATAGTCTATTAGAGGAGAAGACACCGCTCCCTAGACAGAATGGGAGAGGCACAACTGAATATTATGGCCATCTTGGGCAAATTGGCAAGAGGACAACAACCATGGTAATAATTCAGTCAATGGGATGAACCATACTTGTTGATCCAATTTGAGGCCAATGATGCCTACTTTCCCTTCGAGGATCAAGCAATAGGAGAATCATACTCCTTCATTGGTGGAGTCGCGAGAACAGTTCAAGCAGGATTGGTTCGATGGTAGTTTGCAACCGGACATTTCCATCAAGGATTACATGGATCTTAGGACAAGGCATTTACCCACCAGAGGTAATAGGGATCATAGTAATCACTTGAGGTGGAAGATTGGCAAGCTAAGCCTCCCCTTCTCCAATGGTTCTAGAAGATCAACAACATGAGCTTGGGTGTAGAAGGCGGACACATGCTTTCAGCTGAATCCCATGTTTGAAGACAAAGCAATCAAGTACACAACACTTCACCTTGATGGGATTACTCATGAATGGTGACACCATGGAATGGTTACATTGGGACATGATCAAATCACATCCCATGCCAACTTCACAGAGAGACTCTTTGACATATTTGATGGGAAGGATCTCGAGTTCAATTTCAATGAGTTAGCACAACTGAGGCAAGGAGGATCTGTGGAAAGCTATATTGTCGAGTTCCAGAGGCTCTCGGTCTTGATGACTGACCTATCGGAAAGGAGTTTGATAGCTCTTTTCATGGATGGGTTGATGGATCCTTTGAGGGGTTGGATCAAGGCCCTTAGCCCTAGCACACTCATGGAAGCAATCAAGAAGGCTCGTGATATGTCCTTGTCTACCTCCAGGAATCAAACGTTCCCTAAGACACCCATTACACAGAAGGATTGACCCAAGAAGACTCCAATGGATGATGCGATCAAACAAGATCTAAGGAGGAGGAAGCTCTGTTTTAGCTACAAGGAACCATGGGAGCTTGGTCATAGATGACTTGGCAAAGGAAAAATTCATTACATTGAAATTGTTTCTGGAAGTGAGGAGGAAGCTAAGGAATCAGAGGAGCACAATAAGAAGCCACCACATGTAGAGAAGATAGCCATAATTGTCAGGTTCGAAGGTACCATTGCTGCCCTATTATGCCATGTTGCAATGCATTTTGGGTTCATGACACTCTACAAGGACATCGGGTCATTGTCATGCTGGACAGTAGGTCTTCTCCCAACTTCATCAATGCTTTTGTAGTAGCCAAGTTAGGATTGTATACAGTGGAACACGAGGGATTTGATGTCAAGGTGGCAAGAGACTAGCTCCCACCATGCACACATTTGGTGCCACAGATGAGCATCACCATGGAGAACTACATAGTCACGGATAACTTCTTCGTGGTGGACTTGGACAATCCGGATGTCATTTTAGGCATCCAGTGGATGGAGACTCTTGAGAAATACACCCAAAGTTTCAAGCATTTGGAGTTTACTTTCAAGGTAGATGGGAAGAAGGTATTCTTGCGAGGAATTTCTTATGAAGGGCCTAGAGTAGTCTTGACCAAGCCTATGGAGGCGATTTTTAAGCATGATGATGTGGTATGGGCAGCACAGTGCTGGTTTCTTTCAAATCTTTGGACAACTAGCATACATATTACTATGATGATGAGCTGCTGATAGTTTTGGGCAGGCATAATTTGGTTTTCAGTGACATTCCCCTAGGGGTACCATCAGATAGAGCCTTCAAGCACACGCTAGAGTTGGAAGAGGGAGCCAAACTAGTCATCACGACTCCTAATAGGCATCCCAAGAAGTTCAAGGATGAGATCGAGAAGGCAATTCAAGAGATTCTTGACATGGGACACATCAAGCCTAGCTCAAGCCCTTTTGCATCTTTAGTAATCTTGGTGAAGAAGGATGGGACTCTCAGGATGTGCAGTGACTATCGGGCCTTGAACAATAAGAAAATAAAAACTTGGTACCCCATCCCACAGATTGATGAATTATTGGACAAGCTTCATTGGGTAGTCTACTCAAAGATAGATCTCAGATTTGGATATCACCAGATTCGAGCAAGGGAGCAAGATGTTCAGAAGACATTTCTAATGCCACTATGGTCATTATGAGTTCATGGTCATGCCCTTTGGATTGACCTACTCGCCTGCTATATTCCACTTTTGCATGACCCACATATTCAACAAAGAATTGCGAAAGTTTCTATTGGTGTTCTTCGATGAGATACTCATTTACAACAAGACATGGGAGGATCACTTGAGGCACTTGTACGAGGGTTTTGGGACCATGGAGGCATAATCGTTGTATGCGAAGAAGTCCAAGTGTGAGTTCGACATGATAGAGATTCTATACTTGGGCCACATCATTAGCGCATGTGGAGTGCAAGTGCATCAGGAGAAGATCTAGAGGATTCTAGATTGCCCACCCCCAAGGACGCTCATGGAGTTGCATGGATTCTTTAGTCTATACAGCTACTACAGGAGATTTGTGAGGGTATTACCACAACTTGGAGCCCCATTGACCGACCTCACAAAGAGGGGTGCACTCAGTTGAACGAAGGAGACACAACATGCATTCAATAAGTTGAAGGAGACTATGAGCACATGCTTAGTTTTGGCATTGCCTGATTTCTCTTAGCCATTTGTCTAGTGCAAAGCATTAGGGGAAGGCATTGGAATAGTGTTGATTCACCCCATTGCATTCAAGGGCAGGAAACTCAAGGATACTAAGAGATTGTATTCAATCTACAAACAAGGAGATGCTCATGGTCATGCACGTGTTTGCCAAACTTAGACAGTACTTGGTTGGGGGGGAGTTCATGGTTAGGATTGCTCACAACAGTTTTCAATACTTTTTGGAGCAGAAGGATTTGAACGAGAGGCAACAAAAGTAGGTGAGGAAGATTCAAGCCTATGATTTTGACATTGAGTATGTGAAAGAGAAGAAGACTATGGTAGCCGACGCCTTATCCAGGACGCCTGCCATATGCTCTTTGTCCTAGGTATTGGCTGATTGGAGGGCTCATTTGTTGGTTGAGTACGCCAAGAATACTTTTTCTTTCCTATTGATGGATGGACGGATTCACAACAATAAGGTGGTGGATGATGTTATCTACTACAAGGACAAAATCTTCTTGGTTCTAGAGTCGAAGCTTGAGGAGAAGATCCTGAGAGTGATTCATGAGTGACCATTGGTGGGACACCTGGACACTACAAGACATATAGACAGATACGTGAGAGGTTCTCATGGAAGGGTCTCAAGAATGACGTGCTATGGTTCGTCAAGGAGTGCACCACCTGCCAGTAGAACAAATAAGAGCATACCTTCCTGATAGGATTGCTATAGCCCTTACCCATTATAGATCATAAGTGGTAGATCATCTTGATGAATTTCATCACAAGACTTCCCAATGTACATGGCAAGGATTGCATTTACGTGGTGGTTGATCATTTGACCAAGTATGCTCACTTCTTTGCCATTCCGATGGAATTTAGAGTAGTGCCAACTTGCAGAGTTGTTCTTTTGAGAGATTTTCAGGTTACATGGGCTGCCAAAGAATATTGCCAATGATAGAGATAGTTGATGCCTCAACGCTTTCTGAGGGGAGCTTTTCAAGTTGGCAGTCACTGAACTATCTCCGAGCACCAGATATCACCCTCAGATAGATGGATTGACCGAGATCGCGAACAAGTGGGTGGAGGGCTACTTGTGGAACTACGAGGCAGTGCAATGAAAAGCATGGATTCGTTGGCTACATCTTGGAGAGTATTGCTACAACACCATCTATCACATGTTGATTGGGATGTTCCTTCAACCTTCGGTGGTAGGCACGTACGGTTTCATTTTTTCCTTGCCGTGTATTGCAAATTTCTGCTACTACTTCATCATCATCCGAAGTAATCTAAACTCTGCTTGGAACTCCTGTTGCAGATCCTACCAAGTTGTCCTCCTGACAGTGGGCAAGTCTGTGTACCAATCAATTGCAACCCCTCGCAAGGTAGCAGGAAAAGCCTTCAACCAGTAGTACCTGATCATCTTGGCTGTTTGCTTTCCATATAGTGACACATGTTTTACAGTGGTGGGTCAGGTCCTCGGATCCATCCCCACTGAATCTGGGGAGTTTCTGCTTCTCCGGGGTGTGAACGATTTTTCTCCTTCGGTCGATACCGTGCTTGTAATTAGACTCAGGTGGTTCGGTTCCTCCTCGACGTCCCTATGAGACTCTCACACCTTTGGCTACGCGTGAGTCCTCTACCCTTCCACCTCAGTCGTTAGCACCTTGGTCACCTCCCTCGTGATATCGGTACTCCCACCTCCCCGGGGTTTTGAGTTTTGTTCTCCCCATCCTTGGCTCTTTTGAAATAACCAGGTTTTCAATGCCTCACAAGGTACTCTCAAATAAGTCTGCTACCTCTCCTTCGAGATTCATTTCCTCACTATTGTCATCCTCAGAGTGTACAGATGGTTCGGTTGGTACAGAGTCACCTTCCCAACTATCTGCGTCAGACCCTTCTTGCACCCTTGGATTGCCTGGGAGTGGTAGTTCCCTTGCAATCTCTTCCCACTCCTGCCTCGTGGGTTGTGTGACGCCTTCACTAATTGTACGAGTGCCACTTTGGCATCGTGGAGGACTGAGGGATTTTTGCACTAGTTTCTAGAGTTGTTGTCGCCTCTCACTCTGTTCTTGGATTCACAGAGACCTCCTTACGACGGTTTCTACTTCCTTTTCCGCTTCTATCTCTTCCCTCGTATGTCTCCTGCTGTCCTTGTTTGGTAGGTTGGGCATTAATTGTCGGAGTTACTTACGTCTGCTAATATGATGTAGTTCCTCCTCCCTCTAGTTCCTCTCTTTGTATCGTTGCAATATTTGTTGTCTCCTCTGCTCCCTTTCTCCTGCCTCACGTTGATCTTGGAGTTCCAACAATGCTCGGGCCAACTATCTCGGAAGGCTACCTTTGTCGGCAACTCATCTGGTTCTGCTAACTACTCATTCTACCGAGACATTTCATTTTCTAGTTTTCAAGTTTCATTTCTTTCCCTTTGTTTTGGGAGAAAAGTTCCCCTTTGTCAGGGATTTTAAGGACTTTTGCGAACTTCATCTGCATTTTGAAAGGTAATGCGAACCTTCTCTTTTACCGCCTTCTCTTACTTTGAAAACTTCTAACCTTTACCTCCTTAGTGGCGATTTGGCCCTTTTGTGAACTTTGTTATTATTGTTGTTAAGTGGTTTAATTGATGATTATGCTTTTTGAAACCATTGGCAATCAGCATTAAGTTATCATATCTTCTGTTCACAACTAATTTTGAGGCGTGTATGTGGATTTTATTCTTTTCATCAGCTATTATACATCAGATCTGCTATCATATTAGTCATATTTTCGTCATGCAAGGCTCCCAGTTCATACCAACCACAGATAATTCAGATCTGCTGTTATACTTGATTACTTCGGCATTATGAGAGTTTCTAAATTCAAATCAGCATTGTAGATTGTTGATCAACATTTCTTCAACATTTCTTCATTGGGGTTTGTCATCCACATTTTGCGTTCTCCATCATTTCAGCTTGGACACATTAGGAAAATTGCATATTTTGAAAGGTTGTCTGATTTGAGACATTACAAAAATGGTCTTTAATAGTGCTTTCTATCTAAAAAAATGTCTTCAGCAATGTTATATGGAAAGCATTTTAAAAGAAGAAACCTGAGAGGTGTTGTTTGAGGCTGGAAATGAAATTACAACCACAGAGGAATGCTGGAAGATGAAAAATAGATGGAAAAAGCTTGAGCCCAGATACCAATATAGGCTTGGGAATGGAGTGCAAGGGAATGATCGACAAAATGAAATGGTTGGGAAATTAAACGACATAATAGTTAAAATAGGTTGTCGTTTCAAGAATTTATGAATGAACAAAAATATGCAGATGAAGGGGCGTTTTCCATACGATGTCGCTTGTTGAAGATTCTATTCAATAAGTCACCATATTGAGAGATAATCCTTTTGAACTAATGACAATTGAATACATCACATGGGAGAGAAACAGTGGTTTGATGTTAGCTGTTTAAGAGATATACATCCAAGTTTCTAATCAACCAGCATCCATTAGTTACATTATTTTATTGAATATAATTTGCCTTTAGTAGCTTAATGTTTCACATTCATAGGAAGGCAGAAGACTGAATGTTCCATTTTTCCAATAACCATTTTGTGTAAATACATTCATCCGTTAAATGCCAAATGGAGTGCTTTGTTCTTTCTTTATGAAATTGATTCTTCATTAAATAGTTCCTTTGCTGCTGTATTTTGTTTTGCATATGAATTGGGTTGTGAGTTTGTTTGCGTTAAATTTAAACCTCATTTTGCTTCAAAATTTGTCAAATTTTGGATTCTGGTGATATCTTACTGTTTTTTTTTTCATTTTGTTTCAAATATAATGATGCATTCAAAGATAGAATGTACCAAAATTATATCGCAGATTGTACAAAATTAGACAGCAATTTTTTAGGGTTTTTTCTTTGTCATAAGTATGGTATTCAGATTATAAGTTTGTTAGACATTGAGTGCGTCATTTCCAGCTTCCTAGTTAATGAATTTAGGCTTTATAATAAAACTTGTCTTTTAAGATAGACCTTACATAAAACAGTTTGGTCTTCATTTTTTATTCAAGGTATTACATTATTACTTTAAGCTAAAAATTACTTCACCTTTTGTCGCCATCCATTTTTAGACTTCTACAATCTTCTAACATGTTTATTTTCCTAATGTGCATCAGGCACTTCTGCAGAAACATCAATAGCAAGTGCCAAGAAAGATGTTCTAAAAGCATTGTCTCAAATAATAGACCCTGACTTTGGGACTGACATTGTTTCATGTGGGTTTGTAAAAGACATGCAACTGGATGAGATCTCTGGAGAGGTACCATAATTATATATTTTTATATATTTATCCATAATGTTTGAAGGAATTCTCTATAATAAAATGTGTGTTGACAGGTTTCATTTAGACTTGAGCTAACGACACCTGCATGCCCCATCAAAGATATGGTAATTCAAATGCAAAACTAGTTTGATTTCCTCTTTGTATTATATAATAGAAATTTTGTGCTCTTAACTAAGAATAAAAGGGTGCAAACTTTACTTTTCATGAATATGGCAAGATAGCTGTTCTTCATGCATCATTTTGTTTAATTAGATTCATACATTTTATGCATGTGCAATTCAATACACAGATTCACTTTATCCATAATAACAGAACACTTGTTATGATGGGATCCTCTGGCTTTTGTTTTGCGTCATTTAGTGTTTCTGTTTTGCATATATAATCCTTTTCTCTATCATCATTAACATGTTATTCTTGAAGAATAATGGCTTTATCCCTGTTTTTGTGTAAATATTTTGTTGTGTGCTATCTATCTGAGCATTTGGTTTGAATGACAGTTTGAACAGCAAGCAAATGATGTAGTGGCTGCATTACCTTGGGTGCAAAAAGTCAACGTGACAATGTCTGCACAACCTGCAAAGCCTGTTTTTATGGAGGAAATGCCAACAGGCTTGAAAGCTGTTTCTAACATTATTGCTGTTTCTAGTTGCAAGGTATGTTATTTCATTCTGTGCAGTGTATATTTCAATTTTTGCACATTATTTTCTTGGGTTTAATCTACTATGAAATCTGTGCAAGGTACTATTGTCGTTATAGAGATTATGGTGGTTCTTTGTTCACTTTCCTCTACTATGATCACAGGTGCTTGGCCCTTTTTCTTCTCAAGTTCACTAGGTTCAGTCATAGATCTTTCTGCAGTGGACCTAGACCTACCGAATTGATGACTTCTTTCAATCCATCATTGACGTTGGGGGCATATAGTGCGTATAAGATACTATTGATTCACTTACAAATGGGGGACAGATTGTTGAGGCGTTGCCCATGCTCACAATCTACTATGGTTGACCATCCTTAGTACCCTGGCACTCACTCTAATGGTTGTGGATCCATCTCTTCTCAACGTTCAAGACCCTCTCACACCTCTTTTTGTGACAAATCTTAAGGGAAGATTGCATTATGCTGGTTGTTTTCCTATTACTATCAAAACTATTGGCTCACTTATAGATGGGTCAAAGGGAAAGACAAACCCAGAAAGCCACCTGAGAACCAGTATGCACCTTCAGTATCCTACGTTTTCTTCAGAATCTGATTTCAATAACTCGATACAAGCACATACTACTAAGCCATTAAAGCAGAACAGACATAGTTAATTTTCCATCTATTAGCTTTTAGAAGAAAGATAACACAGTTGGCAGATCTAAAGAAATTTTGGCAGCGTAACGGCATGTAAATCAACACTTAAAGAACGTGAAAGAAGAAAGATAGATAAGAAGAAACACCGATATATGTGGGGAAAACCCTTTCGGGTAAAAAACTCCACATTCCAAAGCATTGAACCAATGTATTAATCTGCACCAAACTGGTAGAATACACTTGTAGGCTCATAGCCATGGAGTCATACATCTTGCTCTTCTGGAGGAAAACTGATAGCATAACCCTCTAAAGAACAATTTCCTCACTTTTCTCTCAAAACCCACATAGAAGACACAATATATAGAGAAATACAAGTTTGAAGTGGCTTCTAGACAAAGTCAAAAAAGAGGGTCATGCAAATCCTTGTGTAAGCATGCAAGTGAATCTTGTACATTATTTTCTAACCCCTCTCACATACCTCCAAACTTGGGTACTTGTTTTTTTCCAAATAATAGGTATGACAGATGCTCTTACATACCTTACAGCTGTCATAGAATTTGTCATATATAACAACACATACAGATGTATGAGAATCCGACATAAATGACTATAATTAACTGATTCTCTTACAACTTGTCATAACCCAAGATGCCTTCTAACTCTTGTCAAACCTGTCACAAGAATCCGTCATAACCTGTCTTAAGAATCTGTCATACAATAATGAATTACACAGGTTTCTAAGATGCTGACAGATGGTAAAATATCTCTAGTAAAGTGGGACACCTACTTGCCCATATAAGGACAAAATACATTCTTGTCATCTTACATGTCACCTCCCAATGGGAAGACAACTCACTATGTCATGTCACGCTAGATGAAAAAATAATATTGCAAGCAATAACATATAATTTAGTCAGCAAATAAATAAATACAATGTAAGGAATGGCTAAGTTGAGGCACCTTAATTCCCAACAATGGGGACAAATCAATGAACGTTCAATGCAGTTAGATACTATTGATTTTCTTACAAATGCGGATAGATCAATGAGGCATTGCACATCCTTGCGATCCTCTATGGCTAAGCATCCTCAACACCTTGGCACTCACTTTAGTTGTTGTGGATCTATCTCTTCTCAATGTTGGGGACCTTCTCACACTTGTTTTCCATGGAAAATCTCATGGAAACACCACACTACCAGCATTTCTCATGCCTTCAAAAGTTATGAGAGGTCTAATATAGAATTGAATTTCGTAGTTAGAAAAAGTATAGTTATAGTCAGCTAAATAAATATTGTTATATTTTGTAATTTAGGAGATTTGTTTCCAACTATGTGTGGGTTGTGTTGGCAGTCATAGTTGGAAAATTTGCGGTCTGGCCGCGGACTCAGACAAACTCACGAGTCCAGTAGCGAGCCGAGTCAACTCGCCACAGACTCCTGAGTCGAGTCTAGGAGAGTTAGTGGATTGGACTCGGGAGTAGTTTTGAAGGACTCGGACATGGGCTCGGAAGTCCTTGAATAAGACTCTCCACGTTGGCTGGGAACACCCAGCCAAGGTTAAAACATAAAAAAAAAATCACTTTTCATCACTTTAATGATTTATTATTGCTCAAGAGTCAAAACTATGTTACTAGATTCATTCTTGCAGCGCTCAAAGTCAGGTTCGATTCGATGCAAAGTCTGGTTCTTGTCAAATTCACCTCAAAGTTTGTTAGGACCCGTGCAGACTTTGGGCAAATTTGGAGCCCAGCGGCAGATTCCAAGCCGACTTTGGGCTCAAAACAAGATTTTTTGACCTTTTTAAAGTGTTTTTTTTCTCTAATTTGGTCTATTCGACCCTCCAACCCTACAAAAAACCACTAAAAAGGCTAAAAAGGTCATTTTATATGTCATTTGTGCATTTGTTTTATATGTCATTTGTCAATTGGACTAAAACGTTAATATATATGGTGGTGTATTTTGTTATGTTGCTTTACTATTAGCAGTGGTTTATGAACTTAGTTACTACTATATATATATATATATATATATATTTGCACGAACGAACCCAAAACGAATTCGAACTGGCAACTTAAGGCTCAAAACAGGGTTGTAGGGTTATTAATTTCTTTTTGTTTTTTTGTAAAGCTATGGTTTTTTTCTTTTGCCGAGTCCTTTACCTAGTTTTTTCTGAGTCTGAGTCCGAGTCCAATTTTTTGGGCTGTTGAGTTCGAAGCGAGTCTGAGTTTTCCAACTATGTTGGCAGTTATTGGTGGTTGGTAGTCTTAACCAACCTGGTACACTATTTGTGTGTTATTGATTGTAGTTGGGATCTCTCGCTTCGTTGTCATTGTACTTATTACATATCAGTGTAATGATATAAATGCTTTATCTTTCTAGAAATTGTATTCATACTTGATGTTCTATATTTTGTAAGTTATATTCTTGTTCACTCTATACATTAAGTAACATAACCATACTTGAGTAAACATTTGGCACCATTGTCAATTCGAATAATGGAGATATAATTCACAAATAGGCAAAATGGCGATGTAAAGGGCTAACCCGTTGAAGAATTCAAAGTAACTGAAACCAAAGAAGTTGAACGTATTCTTCGGAGATTGCCAAGCGTGCTTGCATGTAACTTTATTACCCTTCAAGACCATGGGAGGAGAGGGACCGAGAGCAGCGTAGACAGAAAATATTGTAGTGATACAAAGAACAAAATTGGAGGGAGGAAGAAGAACATGATACTACTAGGAGACACACCTCCACAAATTAATCCCCGTGCAGCCAAACAAAGATAGAAGATGTACACCAAGCAGTTAGGAAGCCATAAAAGGATTTTCAAAAAGATCCCTTTGGCTAAGAGAACAAAGCGAGCGATAATGATGACTGAGAAGAATCGCCGAAGTGGAATGCCCAAGTTCGTCAAGAACTACAAGTTGAAGCATTAGTTAGAGGCATAGTCGGGAGGAGACGAAGAATCTCACCAAGGGTGGGCTGATGAAAAGTGAGTGAATAGAACTTGTTAGATACCTACCACTCGAAGAAGCATGCAAAGATCTTACTCGACCAAGTAGGAAACTCGTCCGTACAAGTAGTAGAATAAAACCTTGATAACCGGTTCACAGAGATTCTAAAGAGTTACATACATCGTGTCAAACAACTATCCATATTGGAGAAACCAAGGATTGGGGGCACATAGTTGAAGACTCTGGGGAGAAGAGAGTCTAGGAATGAAGAGGAAGGTGACCACAGTGCAAGGGAGGCTAACGGTGGATGTGTAGAGGAATTTTATGTGGCTATGAGTGCAAGTGAAGCACCAGAACGTCGAGGGAAAAACAATCCAACCAGGTCCAAGGCACATGGTACATACCAACTGAGAAAGATTGTGAGTCCCTCGATGAGTCTACACGTCGACAAGCTGAAACTCCCCAAGTTGACAGGGAATGGGTCAGAGGACCCAATACGACACTATAGGATGTGCAAAATGATTTGGATAGAAAGCGATGAGGAGGACATGAATTACTAGCTAATGGCGTTTCCCACATCATTACAGGGAATAGCCATTGACTGGATCACAGAGTTGGATGAGAGATTCACAGACTCTTAGGAAGCCTTGAAGAAGGCATTTGAAGTAGAGTTTAAATTGATAAGTAAGAGATATTTTCCATAACAAGTCAAATTGTGATATTGCTATCAGGATTTAACTGTGTAGTTTTTTGAGTCAAATTCATTGACCCATGTTTCATGAGTAGTGGCTCACACGAACCCATCTCTCATGAGAATGAATGGAACACTTAGCACTCATTGCATCTAGGTGATGCTCACAGATGTGAAGCACTGGGATTTCCTGGGAGGTCACCCATCCTAGTAATACTCCAACTCGAGTGCGCTTAATTACGGAGTTTCCTCCATGGTTAAACCCACTCTGCTTGCAAGCCCATTTGTAAAGCCTTCAGCAAGTGTTGTGTTTTATGAACCATTCATAAATTGTTAAGTAATGATAACAAAATTGTGGCTGAAATTTACAACGCTAAACAAGAGAAGCTTGAAAACATACAAGCTTATAATCCTAGGCCAAAAGAGTTATTGAGTAAATAGGAGTATCAGCTAGCTGACGACGTGAAGTAAAGGTGGTTCATTGAGGATTTAATTCCCTCGCTACACAAGAAAATGAAGATGGCACCCCCGTCATCATACACCAATGCTTATAATCAGGCGATGGACATTGAGGGCGAAGCCAAAACATCCTCTCGAGGAAAATGAAAGACAAATGATGATGAAAGTACCAAGCATAGTAGTGACCATGAATTTAAAACCGTCCAATTCCTACGGTGAGATATGATATTTATGATAGAGCTAAAATCCAAGAAGGGGAATTCCAAGGAAAACAAAGAACTGTGGTGCACTGATTGTAAAGTAGGTCACATAAAAGCAAATTGTTTGAAAAAGTTGTTTTGCGACATCTTTTAGGTATTGGAAAATTCCATTAAGGAATGCCCGTGCAATCTAAAGACAAGAAGCACACATGTGCTCTTTACTCAAGGGGAACAATTAGCCCTACCGACCACACCTCCAAAATCACCAACCAACTCAAATTCATTGCCTGATGAATCCACAATAGGCGAGGAAACAATAATTGGTACAATAACAACACTAACAACAATGACCCAAAAAGTAGACCACAGTACAAAGTGAAAGGAATAACAATGATTCATTATCGGGAGTGCAACAAACGAGCTCAATTTTCTTGAGAATGCCAAAGTAGTCAAAATAATTAAAAAATGTTGTGCAAGTGATGTAGACTAGGGAATTATGAAGACAACGACTATCCGAAGTAGAAAGGGGTGAATATGTTGGCCATAGAGGATCCAAACGAGGAATTTCTAGCAATCACTAGATTATAGTCTAAGAAGGCAGTGTACCTTGATCTTTGTGCGGAAAAGGAGAGACTTCGAGAAGCTAAAGCCAATGTGGAACAGGCAATGGCAATGGCAATGAGAGAACATCCAATGAAGCCGCAACTATTCCACTATGGTCAAAGTCTAAGAAGAATATATTACAACAGATGTTGCAAACAATAATACCTATAAAGATAACAAACCTTCTGCAAACCACACCACAATTAAAGTGGCAATCACCAATATAGTTGGTGGCAACACAGTTGGCCAAAATCAATGTAAGCCACAAGAAGAACCAATGTTCAAACCACCAACTGAAGGAAACCAGACTATTGATCCCATGCTGTTGACTGTGAGGATTGGGTTAAAGACAACTGTAATCGAGATGGAAATAAGGGGGAAGAACTTGACAAACACAATCATCGATGGAGGCTTGGGGGTTAATGTACTACCAAAAGACACTTGGAAATGCCTTGGAAGAACAACTCTATAGCCACCGACCTTCCACTTGGTGGTGCCAACCGACACGGTATCAAGCCATTAGGAACATTGAAGGTACAAAAAGTAATTGTTGGCACACAACAATTCCTCTTGGACTTTGTAGTCATCTTGTTGTAGAGGAAGGCATACAATGCACTGCTCAGGAGAGGATGGTCAATTGTTGTGAAAGTGGACCACAATTGGAAGTGGAACACACTCTCGACTGAGAGTTAAAGAAGTACGTCATTGACATGAGAAATTAGGCGGTGAGCAAAGAGTTGGCACCCTTCGAATCAGAGTCCAAGGACAGAGAGTTGGGAATGGATGGAGAGTGGAAATGCATGGAACCAAATGATGAATGGGTGCTTGATCTAGAGAATTGTTCTGAAGATGAGACAAGTTCCCTGAATAGATTATTCCACTAGAAAATGGAAGACTATGAAGTCATCCATCACAAATGTAACATGCTATAGATTGGGAAATCAAAGAAGGCGACCAAGGTGCAGAGAGTTACACATTTCCTCTAGAGTATGAAGAGTGCAAGGAGGGAGTAGCACATGTGGATGATACATTGGCTCATCAGTTTGAAAGAGACAAGATAATAAAATACGAGGAGCCAAGTGTGAAGAAGGTAAATCAGGGTGGTGAAGACAACAGGAAGGTTATCTTGGTTGGTGATGATTGGGACCTCGTATTGAAGGTAGCTGCATTCAAAATATTCATGGAGTATAAAGACACCTTCACTTGGATGTACAAGGAACTTAAGTGTATAACATCATAACTTTGTGTACGATCGCCCTCATGCCTAGTGCACAACCAACACAAAAAAGACCCAATAGGATGTGTTGTGAGGTTTTCACACCATTGGCCCATTGCAAATGGGGACCCCCCTCTTTTGCAAGCAGTAGGGGTAGTGGTCTTAGTTGGTCTTTGTTGGCGCTAGTTTTCAAGCCCCTTGGTCCGGCAAGTGAAGTTCGAGTGTTGGTTTTGGAATTTTGGCTTGCTTGGAAGTCAAGTCAGTCTGGAACATGGGCGAGAGTTGTGCTAAATCTTTCGGGAATATGGGATCAAAACCAAAGGATTTGCGATGAAACAAGTTTAAACCCTTTGAGAATCCTTGTTCCAACTTCAATTTGATCTTAGAAAGTCGAGATAGGTTGTGGGAGGTAGCTCTGCTGAAGGCGTGCTGAATCCTAAAAATTGGCTGTCCTGAAATATTTAAAAAACCCCCAAAATCTAGAATTTGCACCTTAACTCCTATGAAGCTGAAACCTATCTCAAACATCCTGAAAGGTATTTATACAAATATAACTTAAAGTATAATAAATCAGACTTATACTTAAATGTTATATTTGTATAAATTCCCTTGCCCCTGGACTAAAAAAATGGACATGCCCCTGAACTAAAAAACTGAACTACAAAATTGGCTAAGTACAAAAATGCAACTCTACTCTGTCCCATGCCAGGGAGGTTTCCGCCCAGACATAGGACAGGGGTTTGTCCTATACCCCTTGAATTTTCGCCCATTCTTGGTGGCTTAATTTCGGTTCCTTGGCTCAAGTATTGATCTTTGGCAAGGGTTTTAGAGGAATCCGGCCTTGGGAAGGCTTGTTTGGAGTTGTCTTCCTTGGGCGGAATTGTCCTATCCATGGGACAATTCCGCCCTCGTCACTCTTCCCTTTCTTCCCAAGCATGGGAGACCAAGACTTCAGTGAAGTTGTGATGGCATTTTGAGGGGATAGTTTTGGAAGCCATCAAGGGGTAGTTAGTAGGATTTTGATGTTGTTTGGAAGGAAATTTCGCAATTGACCTATGACTGGGCGGATTCCGCCCAGTCATAGGACTGATATTGTCCCATTCACCTCAGATTTCCGCTCCCTTCCTTGCATGTTCTTTGCTCTCCTTGGTGGATAGAAAGTTGTTTTAAAGAAGTTTGGAGCTTTGGTAGAGGGAGGAAGTGTCGTTTTGGGGGAAGTTGTCTCATCCTTCCTTGGGCGGAATTGTCCCATGGATAGGACAATTCCGCCCAAGGGTGCTACTGCCCTCTTTCCCTCCTTCCCTAGCCTCTCTCGCCCTTGGTGTTTGAAAACAAAGTGTTTGGAAGAAGGCCACGAAGGTATGCTTCAGCGGGATTTAATCTTTGAAGTCAGCAAGCATTGGGAGCAAGGTTTGAAGTTTCATATGTCCCATGACTGAGCGGATTCCACTCAGTCATAGGACTGATTGTCCTATATGCTCTGGAATTCTGCTCCCCTTGGGAGCCTTGGGAAGAAGTGATTTAGGTGTCCAAGGGGCTGGATCTCGGTGCCAAGGGAGGGAGAAGTCCTCACCCTTCTTGAGCGGAATTGTCCTATCTATAGGACAATTCCGCCCACATTCACTTCCCACTTCAAACAAGCAAGTCGGCCCCCTTTTCAAGACATCAGCATTTGACAAATGGTTCAAGTCGTCCCCCCTTTACATACAAGCAAATAATTAATTAAAGATGCTAAGTCGGCCTTCAAAGAGGAGCGTTTAATGATTTATTTCGAGCAAACAAAGGATGCAAGTCGGCTGTCTTGGAGAGATGGGGTGAAAAGAATATATATGGAGGGAAATTTCAAGTCATTTTAGCATCAGATCAGCATGCGATCTCTCTCTGGAACGAGTAGACCAGACTGAGGAAGTTGAAATTCGTTTTTTGGGAGCCAATTGGTGGAAGACCTTTCCAATTTCATTTTACCAATTTTCTTCATGGAAGGGAGGCAAATTAGAACATCATTTTGAGCAAAGAGGGGTATGCTGGTATAATATCTCAGATTTTCTGAGAGGGTAGGATCTGATTACCTTCAAATTTTGTTCTTTGGTGAAGGGTTGTATGTGTGTGTGGGGGATGTTTTTGGAAATTCTTTCCCTTTCTCTCCTTTTCCTTTCACCATAATGGATCAAAATCTTAGATCTGGTCACGAAGAAATCCAATTCAAGACAACCAAACATCAACTTCTAATTCTGAGATTCCTTTTTCTTTATTATAGCTCATGGTTTGATCATTTGAACATTTTGATGGGGAAATGGTATGGCAAAGCATATATATAGAGGTATTTCAATTCATCCCTAGACCCAATTGCAGGCGAATTTCCTCCAGACTGAATGTAGATCAGTATTATATCAGAATCGGATTGGGAAGCAAGTCATGCTTGGTGGGGGGTTTCTTTTAATCCATTCTCTTAGTATTCCAAGTGGGAAGGAAGTTGGTAAGATTTTCTAGGGAAGGAACAACAGTTGGCATTCATCCCAAATCTCAGATTTTTTTGAAGGCTATAGGTCTGATTGGAAACAATTTTCTTCCCACATGATAAGGGATGATGGGGGGTTGTGGAGTGGTATAAGATGTGTTTTCCAAGCAAGACCCTTTCCCCCACCATCCTTGGTTTTCAATGCTCAGTTTTCAATCACTAAGGATATTAAGTTTAAGACATAATCAGACTTCAAATCTTGTCGTAATCTGAAAATAATGACGGTAATCATGGCTAATGAATCAGAGATGAGGTGGTAACAAATGGAATCTAGGCATGTCGTTGAAGAAAACTTACTTGTTTTCCAGATTTCAATTTAATTTTCTCTCAAAATTTGCAAGAGGATGAAGGACTCGAGTCTTAAATTTGGTGAAATCTTAGAGAAAGTCTATTTTACTTAATATTAACATGATTTTATTTTGTGAAGTTTTCAGTTTTCTCTTATCCTTTTATGAACTTAAGAAAGTTTTCTTCTTGGTTTTGAAAGGTTGATTTTGAAAGGGAGAAGCTTGGAGGGATGGAGATAATGACAAGGTGATAATCAAGGCTTCGAAGGCTTCAAGTGATGCTCCAAGTTCCAAGCTTGAGGATTTCAAATGAGAAAGGGAAAGACAACCAAAGGGAAAGGAGGATACGAAGGGGAAAGAACTATTTTCCTTGGATGGCAAATCTTGGAACTCTTGGCAATAATTTCATGGGAAGCTATTTTCCTTGGAGAGAAAATCTTGGAACAACTTAGAAGATCAAAGCCAAGATGGTATGCATGTCCTCCATCATCATGCCAACAAGTGGGAAGGAAGTTCACACCAAGTTACCGAGGGTCAAGACATCAAGGCTATTCAAATTGAGATCAAGTTGGGATTCAAGATCGAGATTAGAGGGACAAGTCCAAGCACTTGAAGGCATTTTCAAGTTCGAGGATGTCAATCCAAATCATGGCAATGAGAAGATTTCCAAGGACAAGGATGGAAGAGTTGAGAGGACTAAGCAATTTGGGAATATGTCATCCCATTCATCCTCATGAATTTGATAGTTTTGGAAGAGTTAATCAAAGCTAGAAATGTTGAGTATCAAGAGATATTTTCTCTCCACCAAAGATCAATCAGAGCTAGAGGATAAGGATGATGAGGTGGCAATTGGTTGTCTTCTCCAATCAAAAAATTCCAGATTTCAAGCAGAAGCAATCATAGTGCGCCAAGTGTCCGATTCTCTCATAGGTTGAGAAATCATTGTAATTTTCCTATTGGCCCATGATTTGGTGTCCTCTTGTAATTGGTTGACAATTTGGAAACCCTAATTAGGGTTTCTAGGATTGAATCTCGACCCTTGATTTCAAATGAATCTTGGCCCTTCGTTGTAATTGAACATCTATAAAAGGCCAAGGCCTTCTCATTTGTAAAGGTTAAGTTGGTTAGCTAGTCAGATTCAAGAGCTAAGGAGCATTAGATTAGAGTAGGAGAGAAGATAGAGTAGAGTAGGCTAGCCAAGGAAGACTTGATCAAATTGTTGATATATTACTACCAAAACTATCTTCTTTCATTGTTGGTTTTCATGGTGAATGTATGTGACGTTTGGAGTATTTCATGGTTTCTTTAATCTTTCACTTGGAGTAGATTTATTTTCATGTTGAAGTAGTTAGTTGGATGAAAGTAATTGTGGATGTTTGTTTGTTTGACTCAAGTATACTAGGCCACTAGCCTTCTTGTTGATTGTGAGGAAGCCTTGTGTGGTAAGCTAGTCATTGCACTTAAGTTCAATCGGCATTGGATCCTTAGTTTGTACTTCCAAGTTGGATTAAAGAGAAGGTGTTGATATGAAAACCATTTGAGATCCTTAGAAGCTTGCACTAGGTGAAATTGAGGTCGCTGACAAAATTCCACTTGGTAGAGTCCAAGCCCATCCATGATTCCTTGCATTCCTTGTTAGGAGTAGGAGTAGAAGTCAAGCTTAAGTTAACAAGTTTAAGTTGTTGAAATGGAAGTTTGAGAGAAGCTATATTTTCATTGCACATTGTGAAGCTAAATCATTAGTGGTGCAAGAGTTGATATCTATTGGATGAATAGCATAAGTCCCCCTAAGTGGTTAACCGACAAATCACATCATTTCAACTGAGCCAGTCATTCCACAAACTTAGGATCCTTGGAGTCATCCCATGATCTCAAATTGCCAAGCTTAGCATGAGAGATGACTTTGATCAAGAGAGGATTTAATGTTCTACGTTTCAGATTGAAGCATTGAGTGTTCAATCCTGCATGTTATGTAAGTGGAACAAAAATCGCATCAACAGGATGAAGAAGAATTATGTCGCCAAGGTACACGAAGAAATTGAAAAAATGTTGGATACGAGCATAATTTTTAAAGTAGAAATGAGCGAGTGGGTCTCGACAATTGTGATTTCCCTGAAGGAGGCAAATCAAATCAGAATATATGTGGACTTCAGGTGCTTGAATGCAATGACTATCAAGGACCCATCTCGATCCCATTTATCAACACCATCTTAGTCATGAGATGTACTCGTTTATGGACAAATTCTCTACATACCACCAAATAAGTATTCAGTTATTTGGTGGTGGATGGAGTATACACTCACAACCCAATGTTGTTCAGCTTATGCAACGCTCCAACAACATTCCAGTAATCATTCTACACAATTTTGACAAGATGTCAATGGGGAATTTGTAATGTCCCCTTCTTAGCCATTAACAGTTAATCAGGATTAGTCTATCATTAGGTCCTCGTAGACTAACATAATAGATAGAGGATCCATGAATTGGTTGGTTCCCTCTTGCTTTAGACAACTTGCTAGAACATAATGGGAGGTACTACATTGAAATATTTTAAGTTGCCAAGTCAAAACAATTTAAGCCGAAGTAATTTTCTCTCAACAAGTGCACTTATAATATGAGTGAGGTGAGAGAAAGAAGTGCTATGAGTTGGTGCCTTCCTTGGAGGGAGAAGGAGGAGCCATTAAGAGAGATTAAAAGTTAAATCAACTTTAGGCATTACATTAAAAGAACATTTAACAAAGGGAATGCTAAAAATGGAAAACCCTAGTTAGGGCGTAGGAAAGAGAAGGCTTATAAAAGTAACTTGGAGCCATTTCAAGGTTATGTTTTGTTGATTATTTCTCTTTGCCTCTTGAGAGAAGCTTGGTTAAACCTAAGGGTTTGGGAGCAGCTTGTGGAGACGGAAACCTCCATAGGTGATGACATTTGTAGTGGTGGAAGATCCACCAAGGGTGTGGAAGGAAACTCTGATTTTGAGGGTTTCATTTGAGCTTAAAAATCAGTTTTGAAGTGTTTTAGCAAAAGAAAAAGAGTGAGCTGCTTCCTTAGTAGGCTGACCCTTCTTGGCATCATTTGAGAAGCTTGGGAGAGTCCATTCTCAGCGTTGGTTGGTGTGTTTTAAAGTTTGTTTTTCCTAGATAGTGAAGACAATTTTTTGATAGATTTCAAGGGTGTGAAAGAACTTTATCAGCAAATATAAGTCTTTAAGGGGCCATACAACTCACCCCTTAGGCATGCATTTCCAAGGAGGAAAACACTTGGTTCTTGGAGTAGTATTTTTGCCCTTTCTTGGAGCCTAGGATAGCAGAGGTGTTTGGAGCAGTTTTCAGCTTGAAGAGAGCAGTTTTGAAGATTCTGCAAACATTTTTCCAAGTAACCTAAGTGGTTGCCAGCTTAGTATTTTAGACCATCAGTGTTCTAGAGTAGGGTGGGACATCTCAAAATTTCAAAGCCTTCTTGGATGACTGAACAATATACAGTGGGCCAGACATTCACTTGAGAACTCTCAAAGAGTGCATAGAGAGTAAATAGAGTAAAGGAGAGCATGCTTAGCATTGAATCCAAAGAAGTGAAGATTCATGGCACCCCAATACATGGCCGCATAGTTTGCAAGACAAAACTTAAGACTGGTCTAGACAAGGCAAGGGTCATCATACAAATGGAGGCACTTGGGAACGTTGTAGGGGTAAAATCCTTCCTTATGCATGTTGGCTGCTACAAAAGGTTCATCAAGAACTTTGTCCAAATTTCCTACCTGCTAAATGTGCTAACGAGGAAGGACAACCTTTCACATGGGCAGACAAGCAAGCAAAGGCCTTCAGTGAAATAGAGTCAAGATTAGTCAGTGCACCTATTCTTTCATACCCAGACTGGAACAAGTAGTTACATGTACATGTAGATGCCTCAAATTATGCCATCAGGACTACATTTGTACAAGTGCGATCACGAGGGCTAGATCGTTTGGTGTTCTTTGCCAGTCGGCTAGTCTCAAAGGCAGAGAAGAACTATAGTATGATCGAAAGGGAGGCATTGGGAATGGTGTCCTTTGTGGAAAAGTTTTGTCATTACCTACTCGCGACACCATTCACATTCTATGTAGACCATCAAGCTCTAATGTACCTAGTGAACAAGTTGATGATTTAGAGATGGGTAAGTAGATGACTGCTCGTACTGCAGGACTTCACATTTACAATCATTGTGCGGCTCGAGAAAAGTCATGTCGTTGTCAATCCATTTTCAAGAATCAAGTTGGGAGATCCACCTAACATTGTGAACGGGGACTTTCCGAATGCTCACCTATTCCAAATTGCATTGAAGAGTACCTATCCACCTCTACTTTCTTGAAGATGTCGCTAGGCGAGAGGAGGAAACTGGCTCTAAAGAGTAAAACCTTTCAGCTTTTAAATGGGTTGATGAATAAAATGGGTCTTGATCATGTGTTGTGAAGATGTGTCATGTAGGAAGAGATACCCAAAGTACTGAAGGAAGCACATGAAGTCATGGCTAGAGGTCATGTGGGATCGGATGCTACAACATGTAAAGCTCTACTGGCAAGTTTATGGTGTTGGATAGTACACACAAATGCTCGAGAGTGGGAGGTTGGATGTGACACCTAGCAGAGAGTTTACAAACCTTTTAAGAGGGACTACATGCCAGTATCCCCCTTGCAACCACAAGAACTCTCTTGGCTAAATATTTTGTAAGTAGCCGTAGACACACTACTTTCAAAATGAGCTATTTAGACACAATATGTGAGAACAAATCTCTCTTCTCAACTTAGGGGAGGCACCCTTATTGCTACTAATTCAACTAGAATCTAACAAGAAACTCAAATTTAACAATTTCACCTCTAAATACTAGTTGAAGCAATAATACTAATAAACTCAGAATCACAGACTTATACACTATCCTGAAATGATTTCAAACTACAAAGCTGCAATAGGATAAGCACAAAGACTTAAAACACATGAAACTTCTCTTCTACTTCTAATAGAACTAGCTCAAATTGATAGTTATAGCACAAAGTCTATACAAAATCAAATTCAAGATTCTCCTTATAGCAATACAAATAATTCCACAAGCTTCCTCAACTCAAAGATTGAAAATACTCGCTTTTTATTCACTCCAAAGTTAACTCGCACAAATTAAAGCAAAGTTTGAATTTACACAAATCTCACCAGAGTTCTCTTCCAATGCATAAAGATTAAAATTACAATGAGCACCCTCCTTTATTTATAGGTGAGGGGCTGAGAGCGAAAAGTGGGAGAAACCCAACTAATCGAGACTTATTCAACAACTATCTACCTACAATTGACTTATTCAACATTACAGCCCATGTAATGTGATTACATGTAATGAGATATGTAATTGCAATTTTTTTTTTTGCACGTTTGACTACCTATGCAATTACAATTTTATGCTTTACATGCAACTTGTCAAACCTATATTATAGAATGCATGATAAAATATAAACAAAGTGTCTGACAAGACACGACTCCTATTACATCAACCTCTTATCAAAGAGATTTTTCTGTCACCAGATTGCCAAGTGCTGGAAATCTTCAAATTTGTAAGTGAGTGAGAGCATCTGCAGAAAATAACACTGACCTCTGCATTTGGTGACATCACTAATTATCATTTTCACCCATGACTGGAAATAAGTTCATGATCCCTCTTATTGGTCCACTATCACCTGCTTGGAATCAGTCTTGAAAGCATTCTAAAACTGATGAAACTTGAATTTCATCTTTCCTTCGTGCCTGATGGTTGCTTCTTCTGACTTTGGATGAGAACCTATAGCATTTGGTTTTGAAACTTGGTAGATCGTTGTGCAAACTAGGCTTCAAACAAGGCTGAAGTGAAAAAAAATCTTTTTGTGGGCCATGGATGCATTTCAAGGGTTTTGAGGTGTACTGCAGATGAAGGTGCAAGTGTAGTTCAACATGTAACAACTTATGTAGTTGGAGCAAAAAGTTCCTACCACATGGGAAGAATAAAAGACTTCAATATGCAGGGTGGGGTTTTTGGAAATATTTGCAACTCATAAAAAATCATTGAAAAAGCATGAAGGTAGGCTTTTTTATTTGCTCTGTATATTGGGAAACTTAGCTCATTTACTCATAAGTAGGATTTTTATGTCCCATTACAAGTCATTCTTATAGAAGCATGAATAGCATGAAAAAGGTGGGTTTTTTTAGACTGCATTGCATGTTGAGGAGGACTTAGCTCTTTTTGAAGTAATTCCATGCTTAGAACGAGGTTTTTAATCCCGACTGCATATGCAAGTATGAAGAACTTCTTGCATATGCAACTTGGAGAAATTTAGACGAAAGTTGAAGGTTTGAAATCAAAACTAAAAAGCATGATACATGCAAATCTAAAAGAGAAATGAAGGAATTCACATATACAAGAAAAACAATGAGGTAATGCAAGAACTTCTTACCTTCCTTTGAGAAATGCAAAGAATGATAAGTCTTCCAATTTTGGAGCAATTCTGAAATCAATCTAAGGATTTTCAGATTTAGAAATAATCCCAAGTTTAGAAGTATATAGCCAAAGAATTTGATGAATCCTTCTTGCCAAATCCTCATTTTCATGAGTCAAGATGATGTTCTTGAAAAATAGGCAAAACAGAGAACAAAAATGCATTAAAATAGCAACCGATTTGAAAAATTCAAACCCGTAGATGTTGGAGGATTTGCAAATATTTAAATACAATTTGCTGAGTGCCAAACACAAGCTGAAAGTGATGTTGGATGCTATGGACGTGCTTCTAGAAGAAAAACGCAGCTTGCTATGGAGTAAAAACTTGCTGAAAGTAATGATTTCCGCACTTTAGACGCCCTAGACAGGCTTTTCACTCCAAAATGCAGCTTGCTATGGCTTTCAAAGAGCATGCAAAAGCCCTAAAAATCACCACCAAGGAGGTCCATGTTAAAACGCAGGCATGGGTGAGAGGAAAACATAGTTTTAAACACTGATTGCATATGTATTTGGAAAGAAAATCGCCACCAAGGAGCCTTTGACAAGTTTTCTTAATTCATTTGCATATGAAATGAATAAGCACATAAGTGTTGACAGGTTTTTAAGTAAAGACTACATAAAAATCCCAACGCATTCCTCTTACATGTATAAACCACTTAAAACACACTTTTTGGAGTCAACTACATGTTTCGAAAAATAAGTAATCTCACCAAAATCGTCACCAAGCTTGAAGGGAAGCCATAACGGGTTTTAGGATGACTTTTGCATATGTAATGAATATGCCTTTGAGCTAAAATTCGCAACCCAAGAGTTAATGACTTGAAAGGTTTTAAAAGGATGAACTTCTAATATGCAAATGCATATAAAAACCCCACTTACATATGCAATTTTATGCTTCTGCTTTCAAAAACTCCACTTTTATGCATTTTGGAAGCTTGGTTATTAATAATGGAGTTTTAATGAAGATTTGCATATTTGATGACATGCAATAGTAAACAATAACTCCACCTAGTTGCATAATACGTATATTCTTTATATGTAACTCATAATAATAATGATAATAATATGTAGAAAGACTTAAAAAGTCCACCACTACATATTTAAACCATTAAACTATAAGTAAAATTTCTCAGAATGATGTGAAATTTTAAAGTGGGAATTTAAAATCTACTTTACATATAAATGATGTCTTTACTTTGTGTAATTAGCAATAAAAAGCCCACTTTTAAGGGATTTTAACCAAGACGTGCAATTAGGTAGAAAAACCGCACCTGCAATATGCTTAAAACCTTAATAACCTAAGCTAGACAACTCTGATTGATGCCTAAGATAGCTCAAAACGAGCGGAATTCAAAATGCTACAATTCTAAGACAAAACCAAGACTAAAAACTAAACACAAAACCAAGAAAACGAAGAAAAGACTTGAAGGTTGCCAAAAAGCAAGTGCTTGCTGGCAGAGAAGAAAAACTCATTTCAACAAGCAATATGATGATTATCTAGGCGGAAACCTTCAAAAAGAATACACATAAAAGTGTGAAAATTTAGGACTATTCAAGGATAATGAATCGCCTTCATAACGCACTATTCAAAGTACCAAAACTTAGAGGGAACACCTACGAATTCATCGGAAAATTCCGTAGGGTTGTTCAATTTTGTGAATGCAAAATTGAGGACAACAATGTGCGCCCTTGGTCTCCTTGTGTTGTGTAGCGCAACGGTGGTTCGTGACATGGCTTAACCACCTCCCATGCTTGTATAAGTCAAGTGGTTGTATTGGGCATTAACAGGTTGATCTTTTGGTGCAATGAAAGCCAACAATTGGTATCAAAGCCGAGGTAACGGGTTCAAAGCCCGCGCTTGCGCTGGGGGGATTGTTGCAAGGTGTGCCCCCTTGGTCTCCTTGTGTTGTGCAGCGCAGCGGTGGTTTCTGACATGACTTAACCGCCTCCTGTGCTTGCATAAGTCAAGTGGCTGTATCGGGCATTAACAGGTTGATATTTTGGTGCAACGACAACCTACAAGTGGGCCATCGCTCCTTGAAGGTGTACTGTTGCTTTGTGGACTTCCGTAAAGCCTTAGACTCTATCCCTAGGACGAACCTTTTTCAAAGGCTTTGGGATATCGGTATTTTAGAGACTCTTTTGGCAACTATCATGAGACTCTATGAGATGGTTTTGGACCATCTCAAGACCCCTTATGGGTTTTCAGACTTCATCAGGAGCACTATTGGGGTTAAGCAAGGCTGCCCCTTGTTGCCTACTCTTTTTTGTATCTACATTGATGAGCTTGAGAGGTATCTTCAGGAGCATACTCTTCCTGGGGACGGTTGCCTTCTTCACTAGGTTCTAATCTCTATTCTTCTTTTTGTGGATGATGTTCTTTTAGCCTCCTCTCCAGAGGGTTTGCAGAGACAGTTGGACGGTCTTGCGTCCTTTTGCAAGTTGCGGCATTTGACAATTAATTTGGGGAAGACCAAGGTGATGGTCTTCAATGCACTTAAGACCTCTCACCTCCATTTCTTCTTCAGGGGTTTGGAGGTGGAGATCTCTTCCTCATACACATACGTGGGGGTCAAGTTCTCTGGGCCCCGTTTTACCATGAGACCCGCTCTTCAGTTGCAGATAAATAAGGGGTATGGTTTGTTGGCTCTCCTCGAGCGATAGTGTTTCCAACACCATTTCCAGGACACTATGTCCAAGATGACACTTATGGATACACTTATCAGACCTACTGTTCTCTATGGTTCGGTTGTGTGGGGTCCTTTGCTGGATTCTGATTGGGCCTTATTGATGTGAGTTTTGTTCCACTACAACATACAGAATCGAGTACTCAGTATTTCAAGATGAAACACCGAATCTCCGACTCTCTCTTGAATAAGGTTGTTTCTCATGCTAAGTTTGCAAAGTAAGATCATGAAATGACTTCAAGGTTCTTCTATTGAAGATACTCACTCAGTGAAATAATGTGATTTGTAGGTAATCACTTAGGGGACTTACGCTATTCATTCAATGGATATCAACTGCTTGCACTTCTAAAGATTTAGCGTCACAATGTGCCATGAAAATATCAACTTAAACTTTAAATTTAACTTCTACTTCTAACTATGAATGGAAGAAAGTGTGAATAACTTGGACTCTATTAGATGCAATCTTTTCAGGGACTCCACCCACCTAGTGCAAGCTTCTAAGGTATACTTAAATGATTTTCAAATCAATATTTCCTCTTCAATCCCATCAGTGGATGCAAACTAAAGATTAGATATCAATTGAAGTTAAGTACAATCACTAGCCCACCACACAAGGCACTCCTACCATCAGCAAGAGGCTAATGGCCTAGTTTATATTCAAGTCAAGCAAGTAAACATCCACAATTTCTTTCATCCAATTAAGCTACTTCAACATGAAAAGAAATCTACTCCAACTGAGGATTGAAGAAACCATGCAACACTTCAAAACAACATTAAGTGATTCACCATGAAAACCAACAATGAACCATCTATCACTTCAATAGCATTATAGCAACAATTTCAACAAGTTTCTCCCTTAGCTAACCTACTCTAATCTAGCTGACTAACTATTACAAATGAGAAAGCCTTGGCCTTTTATAGTTGTTCAATTACAATGAAGGGCCAAGATCGATTCAAGATCAAGGGCCAAGATTAATCCCAATAAACCCTAATTAGGGTTTCCATAATATCAACCAATTACAAGAAGGTACCACCCTTTGTGGGCCAATAAGAAAATTACAAAGCATTTGAGATCCAATGAGACAATTGTACACTTGGCATGATATGATTGAATGCGCTTGTAACTGGATTTTTCTAATTGGTAGAAGACAAGTGGGCGCCACCTCAGTATCCTTATCTTGTAGACTTGATCAATCCTTTGGTGATGAGAGAAAATATCTCTTGATACTCAACATTGCCAAGCCTTCAATAGTGATAGCATATTCCAAATTGCTTCAAATTCTTAAATCTTCTTCCATCTTCATTCTTGAAATTTCCTCATTGCCATGATTCAAACTTTGATTGTACTTATGAACTTGATGTATCTTTTGGTTCTTCTTGAAGTGATGGAATCCTCGTGTAGATGGGTTCCTTCAAAGCAAACTTGGATTTCAAGAGGAAATTCAAGTTGATAAAAAATTTCTTCCACTTGCAGATTTTGATTTTTTTTTGAATTTCATCTTGATCTTGGCTTGAATTTGCACTTTGATAGCTTGATTTGAATCTTTCTTCTCATTTGGGAATCCTCAAGCTTGAGCCATCTCCTTGTAGCATCCACTTCATTCTCCTCTTGAAGTCTGGAGCTAGGCCTTGCCATCATTTCCATCTTTCACCTTCCAAGTCTCTCGAACGATTTACCTTGCAAAACAAACAGAGAAAAAAGGTATTAAGTTCATGAAACAATAATCAAACATGAAAGAAATCTGAAACTTTCATGAAATCAACATCAAATCAAAGAGGCAAAATGGATTTTCTTAACCTTAAGATCAAATTTCTCTTCCTCTTGCAAATCCCAAATGAAATCATACTAAAATCTGGAAAAAAAAAGATGAGTTTTCAATAAATGTTATGCCCAAATTTTAGATTTTATTTCTACCTTGTCTCAGATTTTAGGAAGGAGTCTGCCTTAATGTTCTAAATCGTTGCCTTTTGATTTCCCAAAATGGTTGATACTCCCTCCTCTCTCCTTCAAATCTGATTTTAAAGATAAGCTCGCCCAGAGTTGTTGTTTTCAAAAGATTTTATCCCACAAGCTTCACCTTCCTTCTATGTTTTACTGCTAATCAAGGATGCAATCTGTTGAAGATTAGAGGCCAATTCGCTTCCTATTAAGAAGTATTTTGCTGCCCCAAATATAGATAAAAATCACTATGTGGATGGAATTCGCTGGTACAGGCAGAGCTAAGAAATGGCTTGTTTTGGATGCAAAATGAATTCAAATGAACTTCATTATAGGCGTTTGGATGGGTGAAAGGGCACATTCCCCTAGGAGGCTGAATTTGGCTCTAATTAGCCACTAAAATCATTTATTTAAATCGTTTTCTAGGCCTCTTAGGCCGACTTTGGCAAGGAAGAAAATTGAGTTTATTTCACAAAGTCGCCATTTTCTATTAGAGGAAAATCTTGGGTGGAATTCCTCTAATGATATTTGATCAGATTCAGCAAGAAAAGTCATGTAGGGAGGAGGTGGAGATTTTAGTTTTTGAGGAATTCATGGGTGGGATTCCTGAGATTAGAGAAATTCCACCATTTTGGCTCCGCCTAATCTCAACATTCAAGCTAGAAACTCTTGTTCCATTGTCATCGTTTAGCTACTTAGTCAATTTTTCCTCTTTCAACACTTGGTCACTGAATTCGCATCCAAATTTTCTCTCCTTATAGTTGTGGAGGTTTTGAAACCAGAGGAATAGTGATGGGTGGAATTCCTAGAATTAGACGTATTCGGCCATTTCTCATGCTCATTGTGTTGTCTCAAAATTTTGCCTCAAAATCTCACAATTTCATCATTCTGATCATCAATTCTTGTTCCCCCCAACTGAGGTGTTTCAACTTCATCAAAATTTGGTATTTTTTCTAGGCGGGGTTTTTGGTGTTGGAGGAATTTCCTAGGGTGGAATTCTTGGGATTAGAGGAATTCCATGAGACCTCATGCTCGAAACCCTTTCCCTCTCATGGCTTCGAATTCACTTCTTATCTTGATCCTTTGATTCCAAATTTCTTTCCCCACAACTTGGCCACTTAACTTCATGGAGAAAACTGCATTTTTCTTTGGCGGAGATTTTTATGATAGAGGAATGATTATGGGCGAAAGTTGCCCAAACTTATCTCTTCGACTTGGAGACTTGAAAATTGCTACCACCTAAGACCACCTAAGACCACTACTGCTACTACTAATGCAAAAAGAGGGGGTCCCCATTTGCAATGGGGCGATGGTTTGAAAACCTCACAACAAGGCTTTGTCGAACGGGTTCAGATTCTTCTCCTCCTGCGCATAATCCAGTGCAAGAAATCCATCCTGCGCAATATTATTCTTGCAGAGTTTGGGGCTCGTCTCTTCAAGCTTGAGGCCATCGTTAATTTGGTCTAGTACCTTCACCACCTTTGGGGCTTTTCTGATTCGGGTGAGGGGCATCACAAATACCCCTACCTTGCCTACTACTCTTCAGAGTCTATTGGTGCTTCTGTAGTCTCCTCTGGTTGGGCTCGCGAATGGTTTGCTGAGATTTTGACCCTTCTTGGGTCTATTGGGATTGAGATGGATCGCCTCCCTCCCTTCCAATATTCTCTCGATGCACCCCCCATCTTCTTCCTCCCCATCCGGAGCTGAATAGGTGCATCAGAGATGACATTCACACTGTTTGGGTTAACCCCCATAGGGGTCTTCGCCCTAAGATGGTCTTTTATGCGGAGAACTTTCTGAAGCTGAAGGACGGACTCATTGTCCGTCCTTCCTACTAATCCCACCACTTGCCTCATTCCCTCAGGATCCCCCTTAGTTCCTTCAGAGTGGGTTTGCATTGGCTCCGTTACAAGACCGAACATCATATTGACAGAGTGCATAGGATTTGTCAGCTTTGCAACATTGGGGAGGTTGAATCTGAGGAGCACTTCATCTTTCGTTGTCCTTTATACTATAAGATCAGAGGGAGGTTCTACTGCCTCTTTAGGGAGGCACGGTCGCTCTCCATCTTCTTCAAATATACAGACTAGAGGTGCCTTGCCCTTTATTTTCATGAAGCCATTAGGCTTCAGGACCACACACTCCAGCACCGGCATTCTGCGACGCCTCCACCTTGTCAACTTATTACTTCCTTCTTCACAGGGATTCACTTAGCGTGTGGTACCAAGCATTAGCTTGGCCCCGCCCCTTATTCCAGATCTGTGAAGCTCAGGATAGGCTCCTATTTGCAACAACCTTGCTCTTCCAGGATCGCTCTGAAGCGGCCTAGGGCTCCGACTGGTCCTATTGCTTATCCTTCAATTCGAAAGTTCTTCATGGTTGTTCGGAACCCTTATTAGGGTTCGGGAGGGTTTCTTTTCCTTTGGACCCCCCTCTCTTTGTTTTTTATTTCTGTTGTTGCTTTCTTCTTAGGGCACCGTTTGGTGTCCTTGTTGTGGGCTAGCCCCCTTTTGTTGTTCTTGGCAGTCCCTTTGACCCTTTGTGGTCTTTTGTTGGACATTAATAAATTTATCTTAGCTTATCTTATCATACCTATATATTTTGAAGAATGGTTCTACTGTAGACACTTCCATTTTGCATTGTCATGAAAGTGACAGATTAAAACACTAACAATTTCAAAGCTATGTTTTAATAAAATCTTGGCTGTTTTAAGTGTGTTGTTTTTACCAAATGCAAAATAATCTCAAACTACATTTGGAAATTGTGTTTTAACAAAGCTTGGTTGTTTAAGTGCATTCTTATTTCTCTACATTAGTAAATGTGTTGGGTGATTGATAAATACAAATTTTCCCAGCTTTTAAAAGTTAGATGTTATTTTGCCAATTTATTTCTAAATGCAGGGAGGTGTGGGTAAGTCAACTGTTGCTGTAAATCTAGCTTACACATTGGCTGGTATGGGAGCAAGAGTGGGCATATTTGATGCAGATGTTTATGGGCCAAGTTTACCAACAATGGTTTCTCCAGAGAACCGTCAATTGGAAATGGTAGTTTTTCTTATTTCTGGAAGATATCATCTATATGTGGAATTATTGTATCTATGAGAGAGTTTTTAGGTTTTTGTTGGGCTAGCTGCCATGCAATTGCTATTTCAACATATAAAACTATTTATCTGTTTTTTTTCAGGTCCCAGAGACAAAATCTATAATCCCAACAGAATATCTAGGTGTAAAGCTTGTGTCGTTTGGATTCACTGGTCAAGGTCGTGCTATAATGCGTGGACCAATGGTTTCTGGTGTCATCAATCAGCTTCTCACTACAACTGAATGGTATGCAATGTGCATAACAGATATTATGCCTTGTAACAGTTCTTTTTCTGCTATTTCATTTTTAAGTACACAAAGGCAGGTCAAATTTACACAGATTAAGAGTAGTGGATGATTCTGCTATAAACCAGAAAATAACTATTTAAAAACAAAGAAAAGGATACAATATTCATCGTAATTAATGTTAAAAACTTAAAAGTAGACATTTACAGCCTGCATAGATTTAATCTAAAGTAATCAGCTATTGTAGGAAGCTTGTGGGACACTCAAGTGTAGTTGTTATAGTTCACACCCAGTAGCCTAGATTTGATTAAGACACTGAAGTAAATTTGACTTCATTAAATTATTATCATTTTGAAAAGGTAGTGATAACTTCTCATATTTATGTACACACTTCTGTAGTATGAAATCATTATTTGCCTACTATTGATTGCATGTGCATTTATATTTGTTTGATAATCACTGTTATAGCCGCTCTTAAATATCTTTTGCTTGCCTGCATATAGTTATAAAGAACATGTATGGCTGAATATATGTTATCACTGTTAGTAGATGACATTGTCAATTTGTCAGCATAGATTTGAAACCAAGTGAGTAACTCGCCATTCTGCGAGTAGAAAGTGGCTGGCGAGTTAATTACTGAAATACTTGCCACCAAGCTTCAGGCAAGTACTGAAATATTTTCCGTATTGTTAATGATATCCAGTAATAAGTCAGACATGCTATAATAACAGTAAAACAAGTGTAGCAACAACAATGTTTGGAAAGTACTATACTAAAATCTACAACATTTATAGATCACATAAACTTGTGAATGCTGGAACCTGCAACTCATGAAGCACATTCACAATGTCTGGGTGAGATTTTCATACAGAATCCAAAATGGTTTCTTTCTTTGTTTATTAAAACCATAGGATTTTTGTCTTTTGATCTTCCGGAAAATCCAAAGGTTTTCATCATAAGATCTGATTGCTTGACTCTAGGCTCAAGACAATGATGGTAAGGGTCTTTTTTGGAGTAAAATGACTGAATTTTTCCAAATGAAGTCTTTTGGGCCCTTAATGCCTAGAGAAGGATGTTGATCTTTTCAGTAAATTGCACAATCCCATGATTGGTATGCTGCGGTGAATGCCCATACATTTTGGGCATTGTTTTCCCTTGAATTGTGTCCATGTTAGCCTAGATGTACTAGGGAGGCATAGGAGAATGTTTCATGTGATATGCAGATGTCATTTGCATTAATGTTGCCATTAGATTTTGGTATGCAGTCCAAGGAAGAGCTTGCGAAATTCACTGAAACAATGACTTGGAGATGGCATGTTTACTATTGTTGCTTGAAATTCTAATTTCTAACCACTGCATCAATGGTTGCATGGGAACAATGATCTTTTTTAATTATTGAGAGTACATGTGGATCCATGCCCCTAAGATGAACAATTGTTTCTAGGTAGGAAAATCCTTCTAGAGTAGTTGTGGCATCCAATTGGGTCAATATTGGCAACCTAGGTTGTGTAGGGAGGTAGGCAGAAATGAATAGTGCAACAAGTAGGAGTATTGGAGCTTGGGGGTTGAAGGCACCTCATGGCTCTTACCACTTGGTGGGAATTGGAGGTTGGGGTTACCATGGGAAAGGTACCCTTGTAAAGGGAAGGTCAAAATCCAGCTCCAATGGGTGACTCAAAGTAAGATTTGGGGAGTTGGCATTTAGCAAGGAGGCATGCTATTAGGGACAAGTTTGAAAGTATGACAAAACAATGGAAGAGAGTGGGGTTCGAGAGTGTGGTACATGATGTGCCAAGTAAAGAATATCTTTAAACTTGTGATCCTGATGAGAAAACGAAGTGTAAAGTGTCTAAGGTCAGAATTTGAGAGTATAGCATACTAGGTACCCAAATAGGGAGATTTCCAAGTATGTGGTCCAAATGAGGTGACATAACATGTTAGAGATCAGGGTCTAGGCATGCTTCAGAACAAGTGCCGAAGAGTCAAGGAATTGGGGTTCTGAGATTGGATCGTGAAAAGAGTACTTGGGTAAAGGGTAACTCTGATACTTTGACAAGAAAAAAGAAAAAGTGGAGCTGAGGGAAAATGCATATTTGGCAAGGAAAAAAGAAGCTTCAACAACTTGCACATACTTAGTAAATTGAATGCATCTTCCAATCTAGAAATTTTCAACAGATGAAAAACGAGAATATATACACAGACTTTGACCAAGGAAGAGATTGGGAAACAGGATTAGGCATTTGGTCCATAAGCACAAATTTATTGATCAAGAAGGGGGCATGACATTGCCTCTTGGCCTTTATCAGTCGTTGATGAGCATTACTAGATTGTGTGTTGGCCCTTTCACAATGATCAACAATGGCATTGGGGATTCCTCCCGTCTAAGCATTTTGTGGATTTTGTCTCCTTGCCCACCACAATTGTCTGTATTGGTTTGTTAACTACTTATGTTGGTGTTATATTGATTCATTTTGTTTTTAGTGTTTTTGTTCTTGTGTTTTGCTTTCCTAGGATGTTCTCTTTGTAATGTCCCCAGTATTCCGGGTTCATTTTTTTAAAGGTAAACCTGTAGAAGAGATATTAGCAAGAACAATTTGAAGATAAATATATACAAAGAAAACTGATTAACTAGCTATCTACCCCATTACTAACCCCTCCAAAAGAAAGTATGCCAGGTCGGGCTCATAACCTTAATGAGGACCCTTTTGTTCCTCTGATTAAATCTTGCCGTCGTCCTCTGGAGCGCATCCTTAGGGACTTCCTGAGCGAAGTCTGCCAGGTCGGGCTCATGACCTT